>CM059039.1:17333035-17920126 GCA_030279155.1 Forsythia viridissima | reverse complement strand
TAGTATAACATAGTTATATGTCCTCTCTGGTATTTTATCATTGGATTACTGTTGAGTCAGTTGTCTTAGGAGATTTTTTTAGTGTTAGATTTCGTTTTTGTTGTTCTTGAGTTCATAAACATATTCAATTTTGTATTTATATTAATTGTTAAATTTTATGTTTTGGTTATTGTTTTTTGCATGTAGGTAATTTCATAATTCAGTATTTTCAACTTTTAATTTGTTTATGTCATTGATAATTTAAGCATCTATATATTTTTTGGCCTCTAGCATTTATGATAAGATTTTATATTAGATTATATATGATATAAAATTATTTTATGTTATATGAAATTATGATTATTGATTATAAAAATTATTATTTTTTATTGTTTTTGGATGGATATTTTCATGATAGAATATAAAAATAAAATAAAAAATTTTTTTTCCCACTTTTATCACGCAAAATTATTAGTATTAATTTTTTTTATAGACAATTTTATGACAAAATATAAAAATGAAAACATAAATATTTTTTTTTTTAAAACATTTTTCGCACTTTGTCATTATAATTTAGAGCAAATGTATCCATGGTCTTTTTTTTTTTTTTTAATATGTTATAATAAAATATATATTTTATGAAATTGTTGTATGTTTTATTAAATCTGTACAATATATGATACTATATTTTTCTTTATATTAATTCTTATGTTGGAAAAATAACACAACAAAATAAGAATAAAAAAATATGATACTATATTTTTCATCGAGTTGCTCGAGTCGCTTAAAAAATGCAGATTTTTCATTTTTTTGTTTCATTTTCTTATTTAAATTATATAATACACATAATTTCTTTAATTTGTTTCTTTTATCATCTTATTAAATAACGAACTCAATTAAATACAATTATATATATGCTTCATTAATCAAAAAAGTTAAAAAATTAAAACATCATATTGACAAGTTCCTACAACAATAATATTACCACATATAAATTAAACAAAATAATGAATGTATTAAATAATTTCAATAAAAAATACTAAAGAAATGAAAATTATTCATCTAATTACTTTGTTCAATAACATGGAAAACTCAATTTTCAGTTTGTCGAGTTATCCAATAAAATGAATAATAAGTTCTTTTATATAAATAATATTTGATATTCTATAAATTAGTATAATATGTTATAATAACATAGCTATTATAAAAAATATTTATGTATTATTTTAAATTAATATAATATAATATATCATAACTAATTTTATGAAATATAAAAACACAGAAGAGTGAAAATTTGTTCTAATAATTAATTTTTTTTAGAATAATTATATAAAAATTGCATTAATTCATTATAATATATATTATATTCACTAAATAAAATTTTGTAAATGTTTTATTTATCAAATTACTCAAACAATTCAAAATTTCAAATTAACGAGTTTGTCAGAAAATAAGACAACAAATAAAGAAAAAAAAATTATTTAAATATATTAAAAATTTTAAATAAAAAAGAAAAATAAATTAATCAAAATTTCAAATTTTCATTGCTTTATCGAGTAACTCGAGAAACTCGCGTTTCAATTTGTCGAGTTACTTCAGCTATTGAAAAGATTGATTATTTTTCCATGTTTTCATCGATTAACTCGACAAACATGATTTTACGTTTGTCGAGTTACTCGAGTCGCTTAAAAAATGCAGATTTTTCATTTTTTTGTTTAATTTTCTTATTTAAATTATATAGTACACTTAATTTTGTTAATTTTTTTCTTTTGTCATCTTATTTTATGACCAACTACATTAAATACAATTGTGTATGTGCTTCATTAATCAATAAAGTTAAAAATTCGAAATTTCATTTTCACACGTTCCTACAACAACAATATTACAACATACAAATTAAACAAAATAATTAATGTATTAAATAAGTTAAATAAAAAAATTTAAATAGATGAAAGTTATGCATTTAATTACTTCGTTGAATTCCTCTTATTTATCAACAAACAAAATAATTAATGTATTAAATAAGTTAAATACAAATATTTATATAAATGAAAATTATGCATCTAATTACATCTTTCAATAACTTGAAAGAATAAAAAATTATTTAAATATATATCAAATTTTAAATAAAAAACAAAAAACAAATTAATCAAAATTTGAAACTTCTATGCTTTATCGAGTAACTCGACAAACTAGCATCTCAATTTACCGAGTTACTTCAGCTATTTAAAATATTGATTTTGTATCCCATTTTTCATCGAGTTGCTCGAGTCGCTTAAAAAATTCAGATTTTTCATTTTTTTGTTTCATTTTCTTATTTAAATTATATAATACACATAATTTTTTTAATTTGTTTCTTTTGTCATCTTATTAAATAACTAACTCAATTAAATACAATTATGTATATGCTTCATTACTCAAAAAAGTTAAAAAATCAAAATTTTATTTTCACAGGTTCCTACAACAATAATATTACAACATACAAATTAAACAAAATAATTAATGTATTAAATAAGTTAAATAAAATAATTTAAATACATAAAAATTATGCATCTAATTACTTCGTTGAATAACTCGGACTACTCAATTTTCATTTTGTCGAGTTATGCAATACAATGAATAATAAGTTATTTTATAACAATAATATTTTATATTCTATAACTTAGTATAATATGTCATAATAAAGTAGCTATTATGAAAAATTTTTATGTATTATTTTAAATTAATCTAATATATCATAAATAATTTTATGAAATATAAAAACATAATACAGTGAAAATTTTTTCTAAGAATTAAATTTTTTTTTACAATAATTATATCAATTTGCATTAATTCATTATAATATATATTCAATTTATATGATATATATTCAATTTAACTATGTTCTAATAAATGATTCACTATATACAATTTTGTATATGTTTTATTTATCAAGTTACTCAAACAATTCCAAATACCAAATTCATGAATTTGGCAAAACATAATACAACAAATAAACAATAAATATTTATTTAAATATATTACATATTTTAAATAAAAATTAAAAATAAATTAATCAAAATTTAAAATTTCATTCTTTTGTCGAGTCACTCGGAAAACTGGTGTTCCATTTTGTCGAGTTACTCCAGCTATTGAAAAGATTGATTTTGTATACCATTTCTCATCGAGTAACTCGACAAACATGATTTAAGGTTTGTCGAGTCACTCGAGTAGCTCAAAAAATACACATTTTGCATTATTTTGTTTTATTTTCTTATTTAAATTATATAATACACTTCATTTTTTTAATTTTTTTCTTTTGTCATGTTATTTTATAACCAACCCAATTAAACACGAATATGTATGTGCTTCATTAATCAAAGAACTTAAAAAATCAAAACTTTATATTGACAAGTTCCTACAACAATATTATTACCACATATAAATTAAACAAAATAATGAATGTATTAAATAATTTCAATAAAAAAAACTAAAGAAATGAAAATTATTCATCTAATTACTTTGTTCAATAACATGGAAAACTCAATTTTCAGTTTGTCGAGTTATGCAATACAATGAATAATAAGTTCTTTTATATAAATAATATTTGATATTCTATAAATTAGTATAATATGTTATAATAACATAGCTATTATAAAAAATATTTATGTATTATTTTAAATTAATATAATATAATATATCATAACTAATTTTATGAAATATAAAAACATACAAGAGTGAAAATTTGTTCTAATAATTAAATTTTTTTTTAGAATAATTATATAAAAATTGCATTAATTCATTATAATATATATTAAATTTATATTATATATATTCTATTTAACTATGTTCTAATAAATGATTCACTAAATACAATTTTGTAAATGTTTTATTTATCAAGTTACTCAAACAATTCAAAATTTCAAATTAACAAGTTTGTCAGAAAATAAGACAACAAATAAAGAAAAAAAAATTATTTAAATATATTAAAAATTTTAAATAAAAAAGAAATACAAATTAATCAAAATTTCAAATTTTCATTGCTTTATCGAGTAACTCGAGAAACTCGCGTTTCAATTTGCTTTATTTATCAGATTACTCAACAATTCGAATTTCCAATTCATGAGTTCGTCGACAAATAACCAACATAAGAATAAAAAATTATTTAAATATATTATGTCTTTCAAATAAAAAAGAAAAACAAAATAACCAAAAATTTAATTTTCCATGATTTTGTCAACTAACTTGTCCAACTCGTATTCGATTTTGTCGAGTTGGTTAATCTATTCAAGAGATTGATTTTGTATATCATTTAAAATCGAGTAACTCGACAAACACGATTTTCGGTTTGTCGAGTTTCTCGAGTAGGTTCAAAGATGCACATTTTTCAATTTTGTTTTCTTTCTTTTTTATTTAAATTATGTAATACACTGAAATTTTTTCATTTTTTTATTTTGTCATGTTTTTTTTACCCAACTTGTGAATCTCAAATTTACCTTTGTCGAGTTACTGGATTAATTCATCATAATAAAAGAAAATATAATATATTATATTAATTCATTATCATATACATTAAATTTATAAAATGTATATTTAATTTTACTATGTTTTAATAAATAATGAATTAAATACAATTATGTATGTATTTGATTTATTAAATAAGTTAACAAATTCAAATTTCATACTAACAAGTTCCTTAAATAATAATATTACAACATACAAATTAAATAAAATATTTAATGTATTAAATAATTTAAATACAAAAAGTTTAAAAAAAATTAATTTATGTATATAATTAGTTTGTTGAGTAACTAATCAAACTCAATTTTGATTTTCTCGAGTTACGTCATATAATGAATAATGATTTTTTTTATATAATTAATATTTCATATTCTATAACTTCATATAATATGTTATAATATATCAGCTATTATTAAAAAATATTATATATTATTTTACATTAATATGATATTTGATACTTAATTTTATGAAATATAAAAACAAAGTGAAGTAAAAATTTGTTTTAATAATTATTTATACTAATTACAAAAATTATATAAAATTCTATTAATTCATTATGATATATATTAAATTTATATCATATATATTCTATTTTACAATGTTTTAATAAATGATAGACTACGTAAATTTTGTATATATTTAATTTATCAATTTACTCAAACAATTCTAAATAAAAAGATTCATGAGTTCATCAAAACATAACACAACAAAATAACAATAAAAAATTATTTAAATATATTACATATTTTAAAAAAAAAACAAAAACAAAATAATCAAACTTTTTACTTACACTAATTTGTCAAATAACTCGAGAAATTCAAGTTCATTTTTGTCGAGTTACTTGAGTTATTCAATATATTCATTTTTTATACTATTTGTGATCGAGTAACTCGACAAACACGATTTTCAGTTTGTCGAGTTTCTCGAGTAGCTTCAACCGTGTATATTTTTTTTTTTCTTGTTTCATTTTCTTATTTAAATTATGTAGATCACTTAAATTTTTTATGTTTTTTATTTTGTCAAGTTATTTTATAACCATCTCGTAAATCTTAAAATTTCTATTTGTCAAGTTACGAGATAAATTAATCATAATAAAAAAAAATATAATATATTGTATTAATTAATTATCATATATATTAAATTTATACAATGTATATTTAATGTTATTATGTTCTAACAAATAATCGATTAACTACAATTATATATCTGCTTAATTTATGAAATACGTTAACAAATCAAAATTTCATATTCACAACTTCCTTCAATAATAATATTGCAACATATAAATTAAACAAAATAATTAATATTTTAAATAATTTAAATACAAAAACTTTTACAAATTTAAATTCATGCACAATTCCAAATTTCATATTCACAAGTTTATCAACAAATAATACAACAAAATAAGAAGAACAAAAATTTTAATGTATTACATATTTTAAATAAAAAACAAAAACAAATTAATCAAGATCTAAAATTTCATTAGTTTCTCGAGTCACTCGAGAAACTCATGTTTCATTTTGTCGAGTTCCTTCAACTATTAAACAGAATGATTTTGTCTCCGATTTGTATATGAATAATGATTGTATATATCTATTTTAAGATTTCATATATAATTAAAATATCCAAAGGAAACTAAAAATTCGAAAATATACATTTCATTAGTTATTGAACTTTATTATAATATTTTACTATCTATTTTATTTTTTCCCTTTAGAGATAGAATTAATCATTTCACAATTAATAAACTAGATTGACTATAATATATTATATTAAATAATAAAATAAAAATATTTTACTTTCGTTCGAGTTATCACATAACTTAACAAACTAAAACTTGACATTACCAAGTTGTTTTATGAGGTAAATCGAAACAACCAACTAGAAAGTATATTTAATCATTTTATAATAATAACGATACAACATGATAACTAATAACTTACAAAATTAAATATTTCAAACTAAATATATTAAGAAATCATAAATTTCTTACCAAATCAAACAAAAATGATAAACTAAAACAATGTTTTACATTCATTACTCAAATAACTCCACAAAATCTTTAGCATTTAGTTGTGAACTGATTACACATACTTAGAAATTCAAAATTCCAAGCTACTAAAAAACAAACAAACGTACACCCACAATAATAATCAACAATAGAACAAAATATATAAGATTTAAATAGAGAAAATTTCATAACACACAAATATATAAACGTGTTATAAAATCAATAACATAAGTTATGAATTCATCTGCTCATATTAAACCACAACACACAATAACTAATTTTGCTCTTGTTCATATAAAAAAAACAAATCAGCACTAATCTAAACTCAAAATATCATACTATAACTCAAATTTGTTAGATACACTAATAAACTTGCACAAACAATTATATATAACCAACGTATTTTACACTACATAAAATGTCAATCCATAACTACAATAAATAAAATTAAAATCAAAAACAGTTTTCACATCAATATACAAACATCATAGCTATTCATTTTGTTCATTTGGAACAAAAAAAAATTCATTGTAAAAAAATCAATTACAAGCTTTCCTCTATACAAATCTACTTTCTCCAATTGAACAGCATCAATAGGTATTCCAGCAAGGAGACACTCAACATATTTAATAACAAATATGCCACTGTCACTGCAAGAATGATTGAAAACCTTGTAAGTATATATAAATATGATTACAAATACGAACATTTATTTTCATTTCTTACCTATGTCGAATAGACTGTGGTATCTCAACATAGGGTTTCCTGTAATATTCAAGCGGTTGAATGATCTTTTTGCCAAGGTCTGCCCGATCAGCAACGACATATTTTTGAATAATATCTGGAACAATATGTATGGCAGGAACAACATGTCGATATAACATTGCTTCATCATAAAAGTGGTAATTGTTATCATATACTGTCAGCCTCCAACTTAGTAGATCAACATCAAAAAGGACCCAATACTTATCATCAATAATATCTGGCCACAATATATGATTACAATCTTTCCAACTTTTACCAAAACTTCTGGGAATGGAACCATTCGCATATCTTTCCATAGAACCATGGTAAACAACAGGAACTTTACGAATCAGTTGTCCTGTAGAATCCAATATTTTCAAACCAATACCCCGAAGAAATATTCCAAACCCGCTATCTAGAATTCCATATCTTGATGAAAAAATATCTGTAAAATTTGCTCTTCTTTTTTTAAGCAAAAACATGGCATTATCCATATCCTATAAAAAAAATTTTTTTATAAGAATGTATTCCTAATAGTTTACAATAAACATGAGAGATGAAAAAATACAAATAGGACATACCTCAGCCGCCAATATATATTCACGTTGGCCAATAGATTCTAGCTTTTGCTTTGTCAATCTAATGCCACCACCCCCACCACGCAATCGGACAACATCTCTATAACAAGAAACTTATTACAAATAAAATAAAAATAAAACATATACATAACAAATAACCAAATAAAAAATTCAAACTTACTGATCCTTCGATTTGTGCATCCAACGAATAAATTCAACTTGTCTTTCCTCATCAATATCACAAAGTATAGGAATATGAATAGAACTAGATACCAGAGATGCACTTTCCTTGCTATCCTTTTTTTTTTTTCATCCACTCTCTCTTTCGTAGAAGCAGCCTGCTGTTCTATTCTACTACTCTCCGCAACCGTATGCTTTTCTACTAATGCTCCCTTCAACATGTCTTGAATCTTGAAAATAGAACTATCAATCTTTGTACAAAGTTCTTCACGTAAACTACCAATCATATTACTATGTTCAACTTCTAAACCAACTAACTTTGTATCAATATGTTCCTGTATCTCTTTTTTTTTTCATCAAAAAATAGTTCACTGCTCCTAGATACAGATGATTCAATCTCATTTAAACAACGCATCAAATCATCTCTTGTACCTACTAATTGTTGATCAAAGTACAAACGTTGAGCATCAATCATGTCACGAAATTGATTATCAATATAATCTCGTTGCTCATCTCTAAAATTCCCTAACTGATAATCAAAATATGCTCTTTGTTCATCCCCTGTACTACCAAACTGTTGATTAATGTACACTCTTTGTTCATCAAATAATGATTGTACAAATTGATTTGTAGCATAATCATCATGATAATTATGCTCATAATCATCTTGATAATTATGCTCATAATCATCATGATAATCCTGCTGATCACTTTCGTGGCCTTCATCCACAATTCGTGCAGGCCAATTATTTACAGGTTCTTCCACAACTATATATGGAGACCAGCCCTCATTTTCACCATCATCTTCGTTCCCAAGTTGTCCAATCTGTTGATCACCTTCATAAAACTCTCCAGCCTCATGAACAATATTCTCACATGGTACTACAACAACTGGATGAACTACATTTACAGGCTCAAATTGTTCTATTTCTTGCCCTACCTCATCAATTTCTTGCGCCTCATACAAAAAATTTTGAACAACTGCATCAACTCGTATATCTCCTACATCCTCTATTAAGACCATCGTATACAAGTATGGTTGTTCAATCTCTTCTGCAGTTGGTTGAAGTATTGGTAGAACATGTATCTATAAATCATAGCAAAAAATAAACATCACTTTCATAACTATTAAACATTTCTCATAAATAATTAAAATTACTTTAACATACCTCAGTTGATTCCAAAAATAAGTCCAAATCTTTCTTCCCAACACGATGTTGTGCATACCAATTTATAATACGTGGAAACATATCATACACTTTTTCACCAAATCTTTCGCCAACCTCACGGCATGCCTCATATATCCAAATCTATAAACAAAATAACCAACACTTAGTCATGACACACATAATATTTTTATTGAGCATTCATTAAATATTAAAAATAATTATACATATTTACCTGGAACACAAGAGGACAACCATATATGGTGTACCTTGCAACTGCAGCACTATTATCAATGCACTTTAACGCACGTCTCTCCCAAGAAGTTAACAACGAACGCAGCAGTATGAAGTAAGAATGTCTTCCCCATGGATATTCATAACAAACATCCAAATCATCTACCAAAGACAGTGTCTCTATATTTATTTTTTTCCTCTCCCTAGGCCTAATCACTCCTTCAATCAATAATGCCAACCCTAACTTGTACTTATCTTCCTCATTGTCACAATGAATAAAAACATTCTCAAGCTCATTTAACGATATATGAGCAAAATTGTTGAACCACCTCCTACGAATTCTATGTCTCGCCAAAACTCTCATGGTACTAAGATTATCATCATTATCATGGCACAATAAGCCTGTTATCAAACAATACTCCTGCATTCCAAACCTACACAATTCACCTTGTATTTTAAACCAAACCTCATTTCCTTTATTCGAATGCACAGTATTGAGCAAAAATTCATGTACCAACTTTCCGCTAAACTGACATTTCCTACCATGAAAATATTAAAAATGAGCAAAACAGCTATTCCTAAATTTTTGAATCTGTTCCTCATTAAAATTTTCCATTATAACATCAATATATGTAAAATTACTAATCTGTGTAATGACTCCGTCAAATCTGCGATTCTCACTTACCACGTATTCAACATCCATATCTGAAAAATATTTACGATCATTCTCATCAGCCAACTTCTACCACAAATATAAGTACAAATTATATATTCTAAATACATAGTTTATATATAATAGAATACATAAACTAATATAACAAGGATTTATATATGTATAACTTTATGTATACATAAATTAAAATGAAACAATATTTACATTACATAGTGCCATACAAAATAAAAATACATACCTTAAGAAGATAATGTTATAATATGCCAAACGAAATAACGCCCAAAATCCAATTTTTTTGTAAACAAAAATCTTGCCTCCTTCCAACCTCTATAAACTGAAATGAAGAATAGTGTTTTTTCAAAATACACGGTAACAAATGAATAACCAGTTTAGACAGATTGAATGGCCCATTAAATGACAATGAATACTTTTTAACTTACACGTGTCCACCATCAACACTAGGGTTTGACACGTTTTTGACTTTTACCTCATTTTTCTTTTACCTTATATCTTCCTACACAAACTTATTTAATGTATATCTTAATATAAAATACGTTAAAACATTTTTGTTAATATATTAATAAAATTACTTCATCTATTAGTAAATATAACATAGTAAATAACATCACATATCAAATGTCCCATTTATTTTATACCAAAAATAAAAAATACACAAATACAAAAATTATTAATTATAAATTTTATTAATAAATTTACTCAACTAATTCCAAATTTAAGATTGACGAGTTTGTCAAAAAATAACACAACAAAATAAGAATAAAAACTATTTATATGTATTATATATTTTAAATTTCATTGTTTTGTCGAGTAACTCGAGACACTCGAGTTCCATTTCACCAACTTACTTCAGCTATTGAAAATATTGATGTTATCTCCCATTTGTCATCGAGTAACTCGACAAACATGAATGTTTGTTTGTATACAAAATATTTAAATAAATTACATATTTTAAATAAAAAAGATAAACAAAATAATCAAAATTTTAAATTTCCCTCCTTTGTCGAATAACTCGACTAAGTCAAGTTTCATTTTGTCAAGTTGGTTCACCTATTGAATAGATTGATTTTGTACTACATTTGTAATCATGTTACTCGACAAACATGATTTTTGTTTTATCGAGTTTCTCGAGTAGGTTAAAACATGCACATTTTTCAATTTTGTTGTTTTCCTTTTTTATTTAAATTATGTAATACACAAAATTTTTATCATTTTTTTATTTCGTAATATAATGAATAATGCCTTTTTTTTATATGAATAATATTTCATATTCTATAACTTAATATAATATCTTATAATATAAGAGCAATTATAAAAAAAAATTATATATTATTTTACATTAATATAATATATGATATTTAATTTTATGAAATATAAAAACAAAGTGAAGTAAAAATTTTTTACAATAATTATTTTTTTTAATTACAAAAATTATATAAAATTGTATTCATTCATAATAATATATTTTATTTAATATATATTCTATTTTACTATATTCTAATAAATAATATACTACATAAAATTTTGTATATATTTTATTTATCAATTTACTCAAACAATTCTAAATTTAAGATTCACGAGTTCGTCAAAAAATAACACAACAAAATAAGAATAAAAATATTTAAATATATTACATATTTTACATAAAAAACAAAAACAAAATAATCAAAATTTTTACTTTCACTGATTTGTCGAGTAACTCGGGGAATTCAGGTTTATTATTCTCGAGTTACTTGAGTTATTCAATATATTCATTTTTCATACTATTTATGATCGAGTAACTCGACAAACACGATTTTCAGTTTGTCGAGTTTCTCGATTAGCTTCAACCATGTACATTTTTCAATTTCTTGTTTCATTTTCTTATTTAAATTATGTAGGACACTTAAACTTTTTGTTTTTTTTTATTTTGTCAGGTTATTTTGTAACCATCTCGTGAATCTTAAATTTTATATTTGTCGAGTTACGAGATAAATTAATCATAATAAAAAAAAATATAATATATTGTATTAATTAATTATCATACACATTAAATTTATACAATGTATATTTAATGTTATTATGTTCTAACAAATAATCAATTACCTACAATTATGTATATGCTTAATTTGTCAAATAAGTTAACAAATCAAAATTTCATATTCACAACTTCCTTCAATAATAATATTACAACATATAAATTAAACAAAATAATTAATATTTGAAATAATTTAAATACAAAAACTTTTAAAAATTTCAATTCATGCATATAATTAATTTGTTGTGTAACTCGAGAAACTTGATTTTGAATTTGTCAAGTTATATGATACAATCAATAATGAGTTTTTTTTATATAAATAATATTTCAATTTCTATAACTTCATATCATATGTTATAATAAAATAGCTATTACAAAAAAAATTGATATATTATTTTACATTAATATAATATCTCATATTTAACTTTATGAAATATAAAAACAAAGTGAAGTACAAATTTGTTTTCATAATTATTTTTACTCATTATAAATATTATATTAAATTGTATTAATTCATTATGACATATATTAAATTTATATAATATATATTCTATTTTACTATGTTCTAATAAATGATATACTACACAAAATTTTTTATATATATATTTTATCAATATACTCAAACAATTCCAAATTTCAGATTCACAAGTTTGTCAACAAATAATACAACAAAATAAGAAGAACAAAAATTTTAATGTATTACATATTTTAAATAAAAAAGAAAAACAAATTAATCAAAATTTAAAATTTCATTAGTTTGTCGAGTAACTCGAGAAACTCATGTTTCATTTTGTCGAGTTACTTCAACTATAAAACAAAAAGATTTTCTATCCGATTTTTCATCGAGTTACTCGATGAACGTCATTTCCAATTTCTCGAGTTTCTCGAGTAACTTCAAAAATACACATTTTTCCTTTTTTTGTTTTATTTTTTTATTCAAATAATGTAATACACTTAATGTTTTTGATTTTTTTCTTTTCTCATGTTATTTTTTAACCAACTCTTGGATCTCAAATTTTGATTTGTCCAGTTACTAAATAAATGAATCATAATAAAATAAAATATAATACATTATATGCATTGATTATAATATATATTAAATTTATACAATGTATATTTAATTTTGCCATATCCTAATAACTAATCAATTAAATACAATTATGTATGTACTTCATTTCTCAAATAAGTTAACAAATCAAAACTTCATATTGACAAATTCCTCGAATAATAATATTACAACATATCAATTAAACAAAATAGTTAATGTATTAGTTAATTTGAAGAAATCAATTTTTAAAAATTTATATTTATGTATATAATTAGTTTGTTGAGTGACACAGAAAACTCGATTTTGAGTTTGTCAAGTTATATGATACAATAAATAATAAGTTTTTCTACATAAATAATCTTTTGCATTCTAGAACTTAATACATTTCCCTTTCAAATTTTTTATGTAATAATATATTATTAATCAATTTTTACATTATTATAATAATTTAATGATTATAATCAATTTATTATAAGAATTTCATATTAAAAATATTTTTTTTTATAGATGATCATAAAATTTATTACATATTTATTTATAAATAATTATAAAATTTATTATATATTTTTTTATCAAGCAAGTAAATAATCTCGTTTTATTTATTAGAATATTTATATTAGATTATAGTATAAAAATCATTCTATATTTATAATTACTAATAATAATATCATTTATAATAAAATTTATATTTACATCTACAATAATAAATTATAAATAAATATGTAAAAAATTTTAGAATCATCTATAAATAAATTTATTAAATATCCATTTATTATATTAAATTGAATATAATCATTAAATTATTATAATAATATAATAATTAATTAATAATATATTAATACAGAATATCAATTTATTATGCTATAAATTTAATATAGTAATTTTTTTATAATATGTTATAGTAATTATTATAATAAAAACCAATTTCATATATTGTATTAATTTATTATGATATATATTAAATTTATATAATATATATTCTATTTTACTATGTTCTAATAAATGATACACTAAATAGAATTTTTGATATGCTTTATTTATCAAGTTACTCGACAATTCCAATTTCCCATTCAAGAGTTCGTCGCCAAATAACCAACATAAGAATAAAAAATTATTTAAATATATTACGTCTTTTAAATAAAAAAGAAAAACAAAATAATCAAAAATTTCATTTTCCATGATTTGTCGAGTCACTTGTCCAACTCGAGTTTGATTTTGTCGAGTTGGTTCATCTATTCAATAGATTGATTTTGTATATCATTTGTAATCGAGTAACTCGACAAACAGTATTTCCGTTTTCTCGAGTAGGTTCAAAAATGGACATTTTTCAATTTTTTTTTCTTTCTTTTTTATTTAACTTATGTAATACACTGAATTTTTTTCATTTTTTTTATTTTCTCATGTTTTTTTTAACCAAATTGTGAATCTCAAATTTACCTCTGTCGAGTTATTGGATTAATGCATCATAATAAAAGAAAATATAATATATTATATTAATTGATTATCATATACATTAAATTTATAAAATCTATGTTTAATTTTACTATGTTTCAATAAATAATCAATTAAATACAATTATGTATGTATTTCATTTATTAAATAAGTTAACAAATTCAAATTTCATACTGACAAGTTCCTTAAATAATAATATTACAACATACAAATTAAATAAAATAGTTAATGTATTAAATAATTTAAATAAAAAAAATTTAAAAAAATTTAATTTATGTATATAATTAATTTGTTGAGTAACTCATCAAACTCGATTTTGATTTTCTCCAATTATGTCATATAATGAATAATGCCTTTTTTTTATATGAATAATATTTCATATTCTATAACTTAATATAATATGTTATAATATAACAGCTATTATAAAAATATATTATATATTATTTTACATTAATATAATATATGATACTTAATTTTATGAAATATAAAAAAAAAAGTAAAGTTAATATTTGTTACAATAAATATTTTTATTAATTACAAAAATTATATAAAATCGTATTCATTCATTATGATATATTTTATTTAACATATATTCTATTTTACTATGTTGGAATAAATAATATAATACATAAAATTTTGTATATATTTTATTTATCAATTTACTCAAACAATTCTAAATTTCAGATTCACGATTTCGTCAAAAAATAACACAACAACATAACAATAAAAAATTATTTAAATATATTACATATTTTAAATAAAAAAGAAAAAAAAAATCAAAATTTTTACTTTCACTGATTTGTCGAGTAACTCAGGAAATTCAAGTTTATTGTTATCGAGTTACTTCAGCTATTCAATAGATTGATTTTTTATATGATTTATGATCGAGTAACTCGACAAACCTAATTTTCAGTTTGTCGAGTTTCTCGAGGAGCTTCAATCATGTACATTCTTCAATTTCTTGTATAATTTTCTTATCTAAATTATGTAAGACACTTAATTTTTTTATATTGTCATTTTATTTTGTAACCATCTCGTGAATCTCAAAACTTATATTTGTTGACTTACAAGATAAATTAATCATAATAAAACAATATATAATATATTGTTTTAATTCATTATCATATATATTAAATTTATACAATGTATATTTAATTTTATTATCTTCTAATAAATAATCAATTAAATACAATTATGTATGTGCTTAATTTAAGTTAACAAATCAAAACTTCATATTCACAGCTTCCTCGAATAATAATATTACAACATATAAATTAAACAAATTAATTAATATTTTAAATAATTTAAATAAAAAAAGTTATCAGAATTTCAATTCATGCATATAATTAGTTTGTTGCATAACTCGGGAAACTCGATTTTGAATTTGTCGAGTTATGTGATAGAATGAATAATGAGTTTTTTTATATGAATAATATTTCATTTTCCCTAACTTAATATAATATATTATAATAAAATACCTATTCCAAATAAAATTTATATACTATTTTACATTAATATACTATTTCATATTGAATTTTATCAAATCTAAAAACAAAGTGAAGTAAAAATTTGTTTTAATAACTATTTATACTAATTACAAAAATTATATAAAATTGTATTAATTCATTATGATATATATTAAATTTATATCATATATATTCTATTTTAATATGTTCTAATAAATGATACACTACATAAACATTTTTATATATTTATTTTATCAATATACTCAAATAATTCCAAATATCAGATTCACCAGTTCGTCAACAAATAATACGACAAAATAAGAACACAAAAATTTAAAATCTATTACATATTTTAAATAACAAAGAAAACCAAAATAATCAAACTTTTGAATTTCATTATTTCGTCGAGTAACTCGAGAAACTCATGTTTCATTTCATCGAGTTACTTCAACTATTAAACATATGTTTTTGTCTCCAATTTTTTATCGAGTTACTCGACAACCGTGATTTTGAATTTCTCGAGTTTCTCGAGTAACTTCAAAAATACACATTTCCCATTTTTTTTTTAGTTTTTAATTTAAATTAAATGATACACTTAATGTTTTTATTTTTTTTCTTTTGTCATGTATTTTTTTAGCCAACAAAATAATTAATATTTTAAATAATTTAAATACAAAAATTTTAAAAATTTCAATCTATGCATATAATTAATTTCTTATATAACTCAAGAAACTCAATTTTGATTTTTTCAAGTTATGTGATATAATGAATAATGAATTTTTTTACACGAATAATATTTCATATTCTATAACTTAATATAATATGTTATAATAAAATAGCTATTATAAAAAAATATTGATGTATTATTTCAAATTAATCCAATATCTCATATCTAATTTTATGAAATATAAAAACATAATATAGTGAAAATTTTTTATAATAATTAAATATTTTTTTTTAATAATTATATCAAATTGCATTAATTCATTATCATACATATTAAATTTATATAATATATATTCTATTTAACTATGTTCTAATAAATGCTTCACCAAATAAAATTTTGTATATGTTTTATTTATGAAATTACTAAAACGGTTCCAAATTTCAAATTTACGAGATTGTCAAAAATTAATACAACAGATAAACAAATAAAAATTATTTAAATATATTACATATTTTAAATATAAAAAAAATGCAAATTAATCAACATGCTAAACTTCATTGTTTTATCGAGAAACTCGAGTTTCATTTTGCCGAGTTACTCCAGCTATTGAAAAGATTGATTATGAATTCCTTTTCTCATCGAGTAACTCAAAAAACATGATTTCAGGTTTGTCGAGTTTCTCGAGTTGCTTAAAAAATACAAATTTTGCATTTAATTTGTTTTATTTGCTTATTCAAATTATATAATACACTTAATTTTTAAAATTTTTTTCTTTCGTCATCTTCTTTTATAACCAACCCAATTACATACAATTATGAATCTGTTTTATTAATCAAAAAAGTTAAAGAGTCAAAATTTCATATTAACAAGTTCCTGCAACAATAATATTACAACATACAAATTAAACAAATTAAATAATCTATTAAATAATTTAAATTAAAAAAATTGAATAATTGAAAATTATGCATCTAATTACTTTATTGAATAACTCACAAAACTCGATTTTCAGTTTGTGAAGTTATGCAATACAATGAATAACAAGTTCTTTTATAAAAATAATATTTCATATTCTGTAATTTAGTATAATATGTTATAATATAATACCTATTATACAAAAAATTTATGTATTATTTAAAATTCATATAATATATCATAACTAATTTTATAAAATATAAAAACATAGTACATTTAAAATTTTTTCTAATAATTCTTTTTGTTTTTTAAAATATTTATATCAAATTTAATTACTTAATTATGATATATATCAAATTTATATGATATATATTCTATTTAACTATGTTCTAATAAATGATTCAGTAAAAAAATTTTTGTATATGTTTTATTTACCAACTTACTCAAACAATTCCAAATTTCAAATTCACGAGTTTGTAAATTAATAATACAACACATAAAGAATAACAAATTATTAAAATATGTTACATATTATAAATAAAAAAGAAGAACAAATTATTCAAAAATTTAACTATCATTTTTTCGTCGAGTAACTCGCGAAACTCAAGTTTCATTTCACCACGTTAGTCCACCTATTGAAAAGATTGATTTTGTATCCCACTTGTCATCGAGTAACTCGATAAACATAATTTCAGGTTTGTCAAGTTACTCGAGTACCTTAAAAAATACAAATTTTTCAATTTTTTGTTTTATTTTCCTATTTAAATTATATAATACGCTTAATTTTTTTAATTTTTTTCTTTTGTCAAGTTATTTTATAACCAACCCAATTAAATACAATTATGTATGTGCTTCATTAATGAAAAAAATTAAAAAATAAAATTTCATATTGACAAGTTCGTACAACAATCATATTACAACATACAAAATAAACTAAAAAATTAATCTATTAAATAATTTAAATAAAAATTTTAAATAAAGAAAAATTATACATCTAATTACTTTCTTGAATAACTCAACCTACTCAATTTTCATTTTGTCGAGTTATGCAATACAATGAATAATAAGTTATTTTATAACAATAATATTTTATATTCTATAACTTAGTATAATATGTCATAACAAAGTAGCTATTATGAAAAAATTTTATGTATTATTTTAAATTAATCTAATATATCATACATAATTTTATGAAATATCAAAACATAATACAGTGAAAAATTTTTCTAAGAATTAAATTTTTTTTTTACAATAATTATATCAAATTGCATTAATTCATTATAATATATATTCAATTTATATGATATATATTCTATTTAACTATGTTCTAATAAATGATTCACTATATACAATTTTGTATATGTTTTATTTATCAAGTTACTCAAACAATTCCAAATACCAAATTCATGAATTTGGCAAAACATAATACAACAAATAAACAATAAAAATTTATTTAAATATATTACATATTTTAAATAAAAATTAAAAATAAATTAATCAAAATTTAAAATTTCATTCTTTTGTCGAGTCACTCGGAAAACTGGTGTTCCATTTTGTCGAGTTACTCCAGCTATTGAAAAGATTGATTTTGTATACCATTTCTCATCGAGTAACTCGACAAACATGATTTAAGATTTGTCGAGTCACTCGAGTAGCTCAAAAAATACACATTTTGCATTATTTTGTTTTATTTTCTTATTTAAATTATATAATACACTTCATTTTTTTAATTTTTTTCTTTTGTCATGTTATTTTATAACCAACCCAATTAAACACGAATATGTATGTGCTTCATTAATCAAAGAACTTAAAAATTCAAAACAATATTACCACATATAAATTAAACAAAATAATGAATGTATTAAATAATTTCAATAAAAAATACTAAAGAAATGAAAATTATTCATCTTATTACTTTCTTCAATAACATGGAAAACTCAATTTTCAGTTTGTCGAGTTATGCAATACAATGAATAATAAGTTCTTTTATATAAATAATATTTGATATTCTATAAATTAGTATAATATGTTATAATAACATAGCTATTATAAAAAATATTTATGTATTATTTTAAATTAATATAATATAATATATCATAACTAATTTTATGAAATATAAAAACATAGAAGAGTGAAAATTTGTTCTAATAATTAAATTTTTTTTAAGAATAATTATATAAAAATTGCATTAATTCATTATAATATATTTTAAATTTATATTATATATATTCTATTTAACTATGTTCTAATAAATGATTCACTAAATAAAATTTTGTAAATGTTTTATTTATCAAGTTACTCAAAAAAATTCAAAATTTCAAATTAACGAGTTTGTCAGAAAATAAGACAACAAATAAAGACAAAAAAATTATTTAAATATATTACAAATTTTAAATAAAAAAGAAAAACAAATTAATCAAAATTTCAAATTTTCATTGCTTTATCGAGTAACTCGAGAAACTCGCGTTTCAATTTGTCGAGTTACTTCATCTATTGAAAAGATTGATTATTTTTCCAATTTTTCATCAAGTAACTCGACAAACATGATTTTACGTTTGTCGAGTTTCTCGAATGGCTTCAAAATTCTACATTTTCCATTTTTTTGTTTTATTTTCTTATTTAAATTATGTCATACACTCATGTTATTTTTGAACCAACTCATGAATCTCAAATTTTGATTTATCCAGTTACTACATAAATTAATCATAATAAAACAAAATATAATATATTGTATTAATTGATTAAGATATACATAAAATTTTTATACAATATATATTTAATTCTACTATATTCTAATAAATCATACACTAAATAAAATTTTGTATATGTTTTATTTATCAAGTTACTCAAACAATTCCAAATAATAATTAAATTATTTTTAAATATATTACGTATTTAAAAAAAAAATACAAACAATATAATCAAAAGTTTTAATTTCATTCATCTATTCAGTGACTCAGGAAACACAAGTTTCATTTTGTCGAGTTACTTAGGCTATTCAATGGATTGATTTTCTCTCCCATTTAAATTCAAGTAGCTCGACAAACATAATTTTCAATTTGCCAATTTTCTCGACTAGCTTAAAAAATGCACATTTTTCATTTTTTAGTTTTATTTTATTTTTAAATTATGTAATACACTTAATTTTTGTACATTTTTTCTTTTCTCGTATTAATTTTTAAATATATTATAATAAATATATAAAATAACTTTTTTCACATACATTTACATATGTATTTATCAAAATCATTTTTTTTTATAATTACTATTTACAATATTCTTTATCAAAAAATTTTTATTAAAATTTATGAAAACAATTTTTAAATAAATATATAATAAATTTTATAATAATTTATACAATAAATTATTTAATATCAATTTCTTATAATATATTCATTTTAATCATTAAATTACTACAACATTAATTTTATTATCTTATAAATTAATTATAATAATTCTTTATTGAAATATGTTATAGTAATTGCTAAAACAAAAGTAAATATAATATATTGTATTAATTCATTAGGAAATATACAAAATTTATATATTATATATTTTATTATACTTTGTCCTAATAAAACATAGATAAAAACAAATAACTCGACAATTCCAAATATGAAAATATCAAATTTATCAAATCTCATATGAAAATAAACAATTACCTACAAATTTAATATACTAACTAATGTAAATAAATAAAAAATTATAAATCTAACAAAAACTTTACTCACTCAATCTATTGACTTTATCCAGTTATTTCCATACTTATCCTCAACAAAATTATTTATTTATTTATTTAAACTTACATAAGTCAAAAAAATAAATTTTTTATATACGTTCTTCACAACAGTAATCAACCACAAAATTTTAATACTCTTTCCTAATTTATAACGCTAAAATAACACTTACATTTAACTGAATTATCAACCTAAAATATTCTTTTCTAAACGTACAATTTTGTCCAACACATTTCACTGACGTGCAAAGCACGGCCTTAAAACTAGTATATATATATATATATGTAATACAATGCTAAATTTAACAAATAAAACTATTGATTTCATTATTTGTAACATACGTAACATCAGTGATACATAATACCAATTAATGTAACATATGATGTATGAAATAACATAATATAATATGTAACATATTCAGTGATACAAAATATCATTTGTAACATCTGTATCAAATATTGATACACAATATTATTTGTAATATTTGTATCAAATAATGATATAAAGGACTAAATTGATATAAAAGAATAAATATAGGGACCAATTTGTAAAAAATTAAAAATTGAAGGACTTGGATTGCAAATAAAAAAGGACGAAATTAAAATGAAAGAGAAAGTATGAGGACTAAAGTGGAGATATTATAAAGATAAAGGACTTATTGTGCAAATAATCAATGACTCAATCAACAAATTTGGAAATTTCCGTGGTCTTGGTCCTTTGATTTTAATTCATTATTTTATTAATTAATATAATATTAATTATGTAGTATTTTTGGAATAAATAAGTTAAGTTGTTAGATATGGAATTATTTTAATATTGGTAAGTAGTGGATGTAATATTCACTTTTATTCCCCAAAATAGCATAATTAGACTTGCTCTGAAGCCCGCAAACTCAACAATGAATGAACTAAACAAATAAAGTACAAGAAAAGCCCAACAAAATTGATTCATCTAAGATCACTTCTTCTTCTTCACAGAACGTTCACGTCTTCAGCTTTTGACACAAAAAGTATTGATTGCGATTTCATCTTCAACCTTTTTCACTTAAGTTGGAGATTTTTTTCTTCTTGCTATGATAGAACATTAATTCCACGAAACAAATTCTAACTCGAGTTCAAGTCGTGATTCTTTTGTTGTCGGCGAGTTCTCAAATTGGAAAAAGAAACATAATCTCAGAAAATATATTGAAAAATTTAGTAGTATCGAATACGTCTAAATGTATCAATCTTGTGTTCGATATCTTCTTGTAAGTTTTTTAAAGATTATAACTTATAAAAAACAATAGATTCTCATAAAAATTGGCTCAGTAACTATGGCTTGAGATAAAAAAATTTGAGCGAACCCCCGAAAGGGGTTCCTCCTCCCAGCTCACCACTATTTGAGGACCCCCAACTTAATATGTCTGGCTCCGCCACTGGGTGATAAAATATTGGAGAGATTTTCAATAAATATCATTTTGACATTGGTTTGAAGCAGTGACACACATGATTTTATTTAAGTGGGACACTATGTTAATTGTTGAGTTAATGTTGTTACAATGTTGAACTCAATTTTTGAATGTGAAAACAACAAGAAGAAGACTCTATCTTGTCTTGCACTTTGTTTGAAGTTGTAGACTCAAACTTATGCCACTAGGAACATTGCTATGCAATACGAGAGAACGACAACTTGATTTGACCAAGAAATCTATCGATGGTGACCAAGAATTTTAACTACTTCCTTGAGAGGAGAAGAGATAAAAATGTCTTGCGTAAGTTTTTCCTCCCAACTTCCTCTACCAAAGAAAGAGACAACATTTTCATTATTCAAATTCTTGTGAATATAAGAAAAGATCATGACCGGATATCCAATAGATCGAATGATCCACATTAATTTATACAAACACAAATTCTAGACAATTGTCTTATAGGATTGTACTATGTAGATTAGTGAACCATAGTTACATAAACCATAAGCAAAAAGTTTCAAAATGCAGTGCTTGTTTGGGTAAGTTTAAATTAAAATTTAGTTGGTCAAATTGGTCAAAAATACTTTTTATCTACACATTTTGTAGGACCTACAACTTACTACTCACTTATTATTAACACATTTTATAAGATTTACAACTTATAAGCACTTAAAAAATAATTTCAACACTACCAAACATGCACAAATTATATATAGAAAGCAACAATTAAAATTTTCAATACATTAAAATTGTCCATGACTAATTTTCATATTCTTATATTATTTAACAACATCATCATTACAATTATTATTTAAAAAAAAAAATCTTTTCAATGTATGCAATCATGTAATTATTCATCCATTCATCTCCGATCTAATTGCGCAATTGATCTTTGATGATATTTATAGCTGAAAACACTATTTCAATGTTGGAAGTGACAACTGGTAAAAGAAAAACTAATTTGAAAAGCAAATAAACTATATGGTAAATCTTGTGTGTTTTTTTTTATATCTCAATTAGATCCCGTGCAAGGTCATCGATTCTTTTCAAACCCGAAAATTCTATATTAAAGTGCAAATTCATGATATAATTATCAAGTAGAACAATAGAGAAGTCTTTTGGATAAAATTTAGCAAGTTGAACTAACTTGCACTTATCAAAAGCTAAAAATGAATCAGTTGGATTCAAACGTGCCAAACAAATAAGTAACTTGGTGCTTGTCTAATTGAAACTAGTGTTTAACTCTTGCGGCTAGGACTAGACAAAAACTGACCCAAACCGGTCAACCCGTCCAACCCAACCCAACCCAACCCAACCCAACCCAACCTCTCCTAACCTGATAGGGTTGGGTCGGTTTTTACTTTAAATTGGGTTGTATTGGGTTGGGTGGTTTTGAAAATCAATTTTTGGTCGGGTTAGATTGGGTTGGGTTGCTGGTTACCTCATAGAAACCTATCCAACCCAATCCAACCCAACCCAACCCGATTATTAAAAAATATTTTAAAAAATTAAAAATTAATTAAATCGGGTTAAAGTCTTTTAAATTTCTAATTTTAATCTTATTGACATTAGCCCAATTTGAACTGGGTTCAAATTTAAAAATAAAAATAAAGGTTTGAAAGTGTTTTTGGCCCCAAAAAAAATAAAAATTGCTTAAGCGTGAATTTTGGCCCCCAAAAAAATTGTCCTACCGTGAATTAGGTTCAATCCCAAACCGACCAACCCAACCCAACCCGACCCAAGCTTGGTCGGTTTGGGTTAGGTCGGATTGGATTGGTTTGATTTTTTGTCAAACAGAATATGTTGGGTTGGATTTGGGTTGAGATCAAAATCGACCCAACCCAACCCACACCCACTCCTATTTGCAGCCGCAAATCAATAATAGTATAAAATATCTTAATTTGATAATGATGCATATTTATGGTTTCATGTACTCTTCGCCTTGAGCGTCCATGAATGCAAAACATATCTTTCATATTGTAAACATCAATATCATGTTTCTCACAAAAAGAAGAGACTGGGTAATTAGCAAAAAAACGTCTCTATTTTTTGAAATCATTGTGCAAATCATCTATACCTTTCAAATTTTGGCATTTTCACCTTTACTTACAATATTTCTTGCACAAAACGTCATTGCCATCCAAAGTCATCAAAAATCTGCCGTTGACTCACTTCTATAGCACGATTCGTAACACAAATGAAGGGTATTTTTGTCTACCTACTGTTCACATGTCCCACTCTCCGCTCAAATTCCCCTGCCACCATCGCCACCGGTATTAGCTGCCCCAAAAAACCATCGCGTAATTCCAGTGGATCTCTTCAATTACTTTCCGTGCACATGGGTGAGCATACCTGGACACAACCCGAAACCCAATCTCAAGATTCTAAACCTCCATCTCCATTTCGGCCCATGAAATCTGACCCCAATTTGGACTCCAATTCGCAATCTCTGCCGCAACCAACCTTTTCAACCGACCTCGCCACTGATGCCAGCGAGTTTTTACAGAATTCCCAAAATCACTACTCCAACCCTTCCAAGATTCCAATTCGACCCCAAAAAATCTGGAAACTGTCGAGCACCAACACAGACACAACTCCCACCGACGACAAAGAATCACCTCCACCTCAAATCACCGTCGATGATTCCTCATCCAATTCCAAATTGAGCATCTCCACCATTACTGTAGAGGCTCCCGCAACTACTACTACCACTAAAAACTGACGGCGGAGTGCCTCACAACTTTCTAGATTGTTGCCCTAGATCATCAAACCCTTGTCGGTCAATGGAGAGATTGAATTGGCCATTCGTCACATTCGTTCCGTGGACCCTTTGCTCGTTTCGCTCATTGATACCCACTCGTCCCCTCAATTTGAGTGTCACCAGCCCCACTCTTAGCACTTACCAAGAGCATTCTCTACCAGCAGCTCGCTTACAAGGCTAATGCTGCCATTTATTATACGCGCTTCATAGCACTTTGTGGTGGTGAAGACCCAATTTCTGTCTAGATTCTTATGGATTGTTTGTTCAATTTTAGGGACAGATCAAGGATGAGGGCGAATGCACTGAAATCAGCCTTACACACAGCTTGATTGTTATTGATCTTTGATTTGAACAGTAGGACAAGTGAAATAGGTAAGTGAACAAAAATACACTTCATTTGTGTTACGAATTGTATTGTAGAAACGACAGATTTTGGATGACTTTGGACGGCAATGACGTTTTGCTTAAGAAATAATGTAAGTGAAGGTGAAAATGCCAAAATTTGAAAGGTATGGATGATTTGCACAATAACTTCAAAAGGTAGAGACATTTTGTGCTAATTACCCGGAAGAGACTTTATATAATAAGAGATTCTAACCACTCTCCCTTATTATTTGCAATCTTCTTTCTAATATTCTTACCAAAGTCATAGCATTCACAATGTTTTGATCTTTCTTGTACAACGCTTGTGAAATATCACTTGAAATTCCTAATACAATTTTCATCAAATGTAGACAAAAAATAAAACCAAATGACCGAATAGATACAAATGCTTGTTTTGCTTCATTTCTTTTATCAGAGCTTAATCGAACACTGTCCATTACTATCCCAAGTAATTCAACAATAGATGAAAACATGCTGATCAACTTGATGAAAGTGATATGGTGTGAGCTCTAACGTGTATCAGGTCTCTTAAGATTGATTTCTTGATTTAGGCCTTTACCACTTGAAATTTCACTATTATTATAAGCTTCAATAACAACATTGGCATGTAAATCTCGATGAATATCACGATATTTAGATGATGCTTCAACAATATTTACCACATTATCAACTCTATTTCTACATGCTTTTTTGCAACAGCAACAAGGACTAATTGAAGTTGGTGAGCAAAACAATGAATATAAAAATCACATTCATTCTCCTTTCAGATAAGCGTTTTAAGACCATTGAACTCAGATTACATATTACTCGCTCCATCATAACCTGATCCTCACAATTGAGATATGCTTAGATTATATCTAGAAAAGAAACTATCAATTGCAGCCTTTTGAGAGAGAGAGAGAGAGAGAGAGAGAGAGAGAGAATTGTAGTATGAGTATCAACAACATACTCGATACCTACAAAATGCTCAATTATACAAACCCTTTTCATTAACATAAATTATCACAATTTCCATATGCTCCTTTCAAGATGAGTCACGGGATTCATCAATAAGAATAAAAAAATAATCACTACATATATTCCTAAATATTGCATTAACTATTTCGACTGAAATATATCTTATAATATCTTTTCGTGGTGAAATCATTTGACATCTCCCAGGAGCATTTTTCAAAGTAAAAACCTTTATATCTTCATCATGATCACCTAACCATTGCAAAAATTCAAGAAAATATCATTGATTGCTTGAATTTCAGATTCATCATGCCCACGAAATACTAGTCCTTGTTGCAAAAGAAATCTAACACAATCGATTGATGCAACCAACTGAGTATGATCTTTATAATTTTCTTCATGTGTGTGCTTGGCAAAAATTGTTTCAATATATGTTACTTTCTATTCATGAGAGCTTCAAAACTTCAAAATGCTTGATTGTGTACACTATTTGAATCCCCAACATGCTTTTGTGACTTTTCTTTCTTCTTCCAATTTCAAAATTCTTTGACAACAAAAGAATTCCCACCTCCTCTGCTCATTGTTGTGGTTTAAACAAATAACAATATTAATAGAATAAAGCATCTCTTCCTTGCTGTACTTTAACCAAGTACGATCATTGAGTTAAATCACCTCAACTTGTCCCCACACATTGAGTAATGAAAATCGTGACCACAAGGTTGACAAGGACCTTTTTGTAAATATGCTCTTGTAATTTCGTCTTTAATATTTGGAGAGTAATTTAAAATTCGTGGCCGCTCTCTTGGATATGTAGGAATATTTGCTAAGTTGGCTTCATTACAACATTATTTTGCACTTTTCTCATTTCTTTTTGGAGATAATGGTAGTTTCGTAGTTGAAGTTAATTTAGTCGATATTGTTTTGAAGTATCTATTCATCACTATTTCATGAAGAAAATAGAAAAAACCAAATGGAAAATGTTGGCCATTAAAGGATGGAGAGAGTTTTGCAATTTGTATTTGTAATAGAAGAAAGAAATAAACTTGGCCATTTAAGAACATGTTAGATTTGATAAATAATCTTGCACTTGAGCACATAAAAAGACGTAATTGTAGCTATTGAGGAGCAATAATCCAAATATATTAACATGTCAATCAAAAGAGAACTCAATAGGCAATTCTTTAAATTGACATTCAAATTAACCATTTCATCCACACATGATACAAAAAACATATCTAATCATATTCATCAGAACGAAGTGACTGCTTTGGATTATGCCAACTAGAGCATTAAGTATTATTAGAAGTAATCTCAGGACCTATAGAAGACTAAGAATTTCAGCAATTAGACCATGTATTAAATTATAAATGGTACTGTTGGGTATTTGTTGCCAAACAACCTCAAAAGGCGATGATGATTTAAGGTTAATTTTATAGGCGTTGGCCGAGGATTGAAATTAAGGGAAAAACGACAACACATAGTGAATCCAATTAAAGCTCGACCCAAAACTTAGCAGGCCATTTTGGAGCGGCTTAACATGTAGTTGCTCAATGGCCCACTCTATTTAAGTGGCCCAAATATATTGTTTATATGGTCTTTGGTATAATTGGGCTTGTGGCCCAATAAGAGTTGACCTAATTGTTATATCAGTTGCTGGGACCTTTTTCCTTTATTCATTCCAACAACGTGCCTGAGGGAGAGTGAGAGAGTGAACGGCTGAGCTGCTTCTTCTTCTTTTCTTTACTGGCTGCCATTGTTGTTGGTCTCTTTCTCTAGATTGAGTTAGTTCTTTGTGAGCTTATCTACGCGGGAAAATAGAAGTGTTCTTGGGTCGAGCTTTTTTGAGGTTTCTAGTGTTGTTTAAGCTTCAAATCTGAGCCTAAACGTTTTGGTGATTAGATATTTACAACAAATTGGTATCAGAGCTGGATTTAGTGTCCTTGGGTGTGAAAAATTTCATCAAAAGTCGAAGAAACCAGAAACCTTCAAATCTGTCCAGAAACTGTACATTTTTGGAAAAACCGAGACTTCCAGTCGTTTTTCCGACCAAACCAGAAGTCCATTTTGTGAAAGGAGACCATATTCGTACTCCTGGCAGCGAGGCGCTCCTGACCGTGCGGCGCATGAGGCACTGTAGCGGCGGTGCGTGGGGAACGTGCACGGTCTGTCCGGCCGCGCGTGGGGGCGCGTGGGTGGTGTTCTGATTTCCGACCAAAAAGACAGTTTACTCCTTGCTGTTTTTGGGTCGTTTTGGCGGTGTTGGTTTTGTCACCGGTGTAGTGTGCAAAAATCTGGACGTTTTTGCCCTTAAGGTGTGTTTGGCGGGTCCGTTCCGTTGCTGTGTTGCTGAGTTGCAGTTGCTGAGTCGCTGAGTTGCTGTGTTGCTGCACTATGGTATAATAAAAAAATTTCGGATCTCTCCTAGAATACGAACAGCAGATGTGTTCGCTCCGGTATCGTATTCTAACCATTTATTTTTTCGCAATAGAGATCATCGTGTGGGGGTGATCATTAGGATTGGGGTTACCGTGTGGGGTAACCATTGCTTGTTGTTAGACCTAGGATCATATTTGCTATAATTGTTTACTGGTTATTTTTGTTCGGTTGATTTAAGTTTTGCATAACTTATTGTGTGAAATTTGCTTTAGTGTGAAAATTACTTTAGTGAGAAATTTTTGTTGAATTATCTCTATTGTTGCAAAATCTGGACCTTTTAGTAGCTTTGTGAAAATTGTGTTTTTGTATTTTTTTTTTGGTTGATTCGAGTCCTAAAAATGACAACTCACAATTTTGAATTGGCTGTTTTTAATGGAAAGGGAGATTTTTCAATTTGGCAACAAAAGATGAAAGGGATTTTGATACAACAAAAAGTTTCAAAAGCTATAGATGGTAATTTTCCTATTGATTTCACTAAAGAACAAAAAGAAGATTCAGATGAACTTGCTTACTCTGCCATAATATTACACTTATCAGATGCTGTTTTGAGAAAAGTTGGTAAACATGATACCACAAAAGAACTTTGGAAAAAGTTAGAGGAACTTTATTTGGTTAAATCTATTCCAAATAAACTTTTCTTGTTAGAGAGATTTTTCAGCTTTAAAATGGATCAATCAAAGGATCTAGATGACAATGTGGATGTTTTTAACAAACTTGTTCAAGATATTGTTAATTGTGGTGAAAAGGTGTCTGAAGAGTATAAGGCCGTAATATTGCTTAATTCTATTCCCGATATTTATAAAGAAGTGAAAAATGCAATTAAGTATGGTAGAGATACTTTAACACCTGAGATTGTCATTGACTCCCTTAGAAGTAAGGAGATGGAGATGAAAGCTGAAAAATATGATAAGAAAAGTGGTGAAATTCACATGATGAGGGGTAGAACTCAGTTTAGGCAAACTGGTAGCCCAGACTATCAAAGCAGCGGTGAGTCTAGTAACAATGGGGGTAAAAAGAAGGGCAAGAGTTGGTCTAGATCTAAATCTAGAGCCAAAGTTAAAAAATGTTATGGTTGTGGTAACACTGGGCATTTTATAAAAGATTGCCACAAAGCGAAGAACAAGCAAACCGGTAAGGGGAGAGATGAAGTGAATGTTATGTCCTCTTCTAATTCTGATCAGGGTGAAGTCTATGTATTAATTAATTCTGTTGTTGATACTGCTGAATTGAATCTAACTGCCAAGTCTCGTTTGCATGAGTGGGTACTTGATTCTGGTGCATCTTTTCATGTGACATCTCATAAAGATTGGTTTGAAAATTTGCATGAATCTGATGATGGGCATGTTGTTTTGTGTGACAACTCTGCTTATACTGTTGCTGGGATTGGTGATGTTACCTTAAAGTTTGACACAGGTTTTGTGTATACTTTGAATGATGTTAGATTTATTCCTGAATTGAGTAGGAATTTGATTTCAGTGGGACAACTAGAGAAAATTGGCTTTACTGGTAAAATTAGAAATGGAATGCTAAAATTGATGAAGGGTGCTCTCGTTACTTGTAAAGGAACGAGAAGGAATGATATATATATCACTACTGGAGAAGTGATAAGAGGTTTAGATTCCTCAATTTCTTCTACCAAAGTTGATCACACACATAAATGGTACAATAGACTTGCACATGTGAGTATTAAGGGGCTTAAGCTCCTTAATGATAAAAATGTTTTTGGTAAAGATTGTGTATCTGATTTGCTTTTCTGTGATCATTGTGTGCTTGGTAAGCATCATAAGTTGTCTTTCTCTACGGGTGTTCACAAAACTAAAAGAATTCTTGAGTATGTGCATTCGGACTTGTGGGGTCCTTCTAGCAATCCTACTTCGGGTGGAAATAGATATTTCTTGTCTATCATTGATGATTATTCGAGAAAAGTGTGGGTTTATCTTTTAAAAGATAAGTCTGATACTTTTCATAATTTTAATAATTGGAAAAGACAAGTTGAAAATCTAACTGGTAAAAAGATTAAGTTCTTGAGAACCAATAATGGATTAGAGTTTTGTAACACTGAATTTGATAACATGTGTAAAGAAAGTGATATAACTAGGCATAAGACAGTTCCTTACACTCCCCAACAGAATGGGGTAGCAGAAAGGATGAACAGAACTTTACTTGATAAAGTAAGATGCATGATGTTGAGTTCTGGTGTGCCAAAATCTTTTTGGGGTGAAGCTGTTATGACTGCTTGTTATTTGGTTAATTTGACTTCGTCTATGGCTTTAAATGGTGATACTCCTCATGAAAAATGGTCTGGTAAGCTTGCTGATTATTCTATGCTTAAAACTTTTAGTTGTGCTGCTTTTTCTCATCAGAGTGAGGGAAAACTAGAACCTAGAGCTAGGAAATGTGTTTTTCTAGGTTACCCTGAGGGAGTTAAAGGGTATAGGTTGTGGGATAGAAGCCAAAAGGAGGTTAAGATCATTTTGAGTCGAGATGTCACATTTAATGAGGCTGAAATGCCATGTTTAGGGGCTGGTTCTGAAACTTTGAGTGAGGAAAATCAGCTTGAGGTGGAGTTAGAAAAAATTAGTACACATGTCCCCATCACCTCTAGCGAGGTGGAGACTCAAATTCTACAACCTGAGGAAGAGGGTGAAGATATAGTGATAGAAGAGCATCCTGTTGAAGAAGATCCTTTAGTGGATTATCAATTAGCTAAAGATAGAGAGAGAAGGCAGGCGAGAGAACCTAGGAGGTTTGGATATGAGTCCGAGTTAGCCTTTGCCTATGCTAGTTATGAAGAGTTAGTTGATAGAGAGCCAAATACTTTTGAGGAGGCGATGAAGAGTGAACAATCGGAAGAGTGGTTAAAAGCAATGAAAGAGGAAATGATTTCCTTAGCAAAGAATCAAACTTGGGAGTTAGTACCTAAACCTAAAAATAAGTCAACAGTTGATTGTAAGTGGATTTTTAAGGTTAAGGAGGGTACTTGTACAGCTGAACCGTTAAGGTTTAAGGCTAGGTTAGTTGCTAAAGGTTACACACAGAAAGAGGGAGTTGATTATAATGAGATTTTTTCACCTGTTGTTAAGTACACTACTATTAGGGTCATGCTTGCATTAGTTGCATACTTTGACTGGGAACTTGAACAACTTGATGTTAAAACTGCTTTTTTGCATGGTGAACTTGATGAACAAATCTTTATGAATCAACCTAAAGGTTTTAAAGACAAACAAAAATCGGATTATGTGTGTTTCCTTAAAAGATCTTTGTATGGTTTGAAACAATCTCCTAGACAATGGTATAAAAGATTTAACTCTTTTGTTTTATCTATAGGATTTCAAAGAAGTAAGTTTGATCATTGCTTATATCACCAACATAATGAAACTAGCAATGACTATGTATTTTTATTGTTATATGTTAATGATATGCTCTTAATTGGTTCATCTTCTAAATGGATATGAAAGATAAAAACAACTTTGAATGGTGAATTTGACATGAAAGATCTAGGAAAAGCTAAAAGAATTCTAGGTATGGAAATTGAAAGAGACATATCAAATTCTACGTTGTTTTTGCATCGAACTCCTTACATTTTGAAAGTGTTAAAAAGATTTGGTATGGATGAATGTAAACCGGTTACATTGCCTCTAGCTAATCACATTGTGTTAACTAAAGATCAAGCTCCTTGTAATGAGGAAGAAATTGAATACATGAGTAAGATTCCTTATTCTAATGTGATAGGTTCTATTATGTATTTAACGGTGTGTACTAGACCGGATTTAGCTTATGCTATAAGTGCCCTTAGTAGGTTCATGTCTAATCCGGGTCCTAGTCATTGGGAGGCCTTGAAGTGGCTTCTTAGATATTTGAGAGGGATGAGTAATGTAGGTCTAATGTTTGGTCGTAGTAAGGAAGGAGTGAAATTGAAGGGTTTTGTAGATGCGGACTATGCGGGGGATAGGGATAATAGGAAGTCTACTTCCTCTTATGTGTTTACTTTGTCTAATTCTTGCATTAGTTGGAAGTCTCAATTACAACACATAGTTGCTTTATCCACTACCGAATCCGAATATATTGCTACCACCGAAGCAATTAAAGAAGCTTTGTGGCTTAGGGGATTGCTAAGTGAACTTTGTGTTTTGAATGATGATGTGGTAGTATATTCGGATAGTCAATCTTCAATACATTTGTGCAAAAATCTCGTTTTTCATGAACGTACCAAACATATTGATATTAGACTACATTTTATTAGAGATATTGTGTCACAAGAAGTGATAAAACTTGAGAAAGTGTCTACACAATATAATCCCTCGGATATGGGTACTAAGGTGTTGCCCTTGGTGAAGTTTAGAAGTTGCTTGGATCTTCTAAACATCGGTGGAGGTAAATAATTTCCAATTTTATTGGTTCTCCTTTTGGAGTTGTCACTAATGAGTGACATTTTTCTTTTGTAGGTGAAGGTGCTAAGGATGAGAGACAAGGAAGTGCTACTTTATTGTTCAAGAGTTCTTTGGCACCAAGGTGGAGGTTTGTTGGGTATTTGTTGCCAAACAACCTCAAAAGGCGATGATGATTTAAGGTTAATTTCATAGGCGTTGGCCGAGGATTGAAATTAAGGGAAAAACGACAACACATAGTGAATCCAATTAAAGCTCGACCCAAAACTTAGCGGGCCATTTTGGAGTGGCTTAACTTGTAGTTGTTCAATGGCCCACTCTATTTAAGTGGCCCAAATATATTGTTTATATGGTCTTTGGTATAATTGGGCTTGTGGCCCAATAAGAGTTGACCTAATTGTTATATCAATTGCTGGGACCTTTTTCCTTTATTCATTCCAACAACGTGCCTGAGGGAGAGTGAGAGAGTGAACGGCTGAGCTGCTTCTTCTTCTTTTCTTCACTGGCTGCCATTGTTGTTGGTCTCTTTCTCTAGATTGAGTTAGTTCTTTGTGAGCTTATCTACGCAGGAAAATAGAGGTGTTGTTGGGTCGAGCTTTTTTGAGGTTTCTAGTGTTGTTTAAGCTTCAAATCTGAGCCTAAACGTTTTGGTGATTAGATATTTACAACAGGTACTTTACATTATTTGTTCCAGATCAAGAAAAGCAATTATACATAGAAACTATTTAGCTCCCAGCAAAGAATCTCAAAAAGAAATTCGAGGATAGACAAATTGCAATGATGACATCAAGGTCATTCAAAGTTCATTATATCATCAATTTTGAGGAGGATATCACATGTTCGAGCTAAAGAAAACAGGTTTACAAAGAGAACTAGAACTTAAGATCACATACGGGTGGAATCGAACTACAATCAAATTTATGGTTAAATTCAAGGGAGAAGAGATCGATCACGAAGTCCTGTGAGATAGATCTCCAGTCCTACTGGGAGAAACACGATTTCTCGCACGAAACCGTGGTCTAGATTTCACAATCCACACAAAAAGTGTAGAGATTGTGGAGATTGACATGTTTGAAGTTGAAATTGACTGTCCGTTTAATTTAGCTTAAAAATTGCTAAAAATTTGAAGATAAAGTGAACAACTGGTTTAGCCATAATACATGTCACAACTTGTTTCAACTACACATTTCATCTACTTTTATCGAAATCTACTAAAACTTTTATCAAATTGGCCCTGAGTGGTGGAAAGGTGGTATGGTTCTTAAAGGCATTAAAATTAAGCCCACCATAATCGATGAACCATTTGGAGCTTAAATATTGTGCGAAGGATGTAGCTGGAATTCAAGAAATTAACTTTAATACCATGTTTCGGATATGTTCAACAATTTGAACAAGATCTCTACACATTTCAATATTGTAAAACAAGATCTACTTCAACCTTAGGGTGTATTTCAGTGTCCAAAATTTTGTTAGGCCTTACAGCCGGGCTGTCCAGGACCAACTAAATTTAGGCGTGCCGGATTGGCCCATCATTTTTAAGGGTCATGTCAGACCAGCCTGTTCTGCCTAAAAAAGGGGTCGTACCAGGCATGGCCTCAATTTACCCCCCCTCCTCTAACGTACTACTAAATACAACACAACGAAGAATAAATGAGGATAAAGCATCCATTACACGAAAGTATATCCCCTGCACTGCGTGGAAAGATATTGTTAGTAGGATACAGAATCTGATTCTTAAGGTAGCAGGAGGCTTCTGGTCTTATCCATGCACCACTAAAGCTGCATTACATGTTCACATATCAACCGCTAATTAAGCTGGAGAATATTGGACCCTATTCCCTCAGAATGACTCGATTAACCTGCCCTTCACTTCTATATAAACACGACGACACTTTGAATGAACTTCCAAATTTGACAATATGGGGGCTGGGCCGTCACAAGATACAGCTTCACTGCCAATTGAAGAATCAAATGATGCACAAATGCAGAGCAAAAACACTGATCATGTCAAGGCAATTCAGACTACTACAGAAGTGTCACTGCCTCATAATTGTGACAACATTCTGAAAGATGCCGATTCACCCACAGATAAATCCTCAACAAATAAGCTATATGATCAACTTTGTGCTGGTGTATTCTTGAACCAAAAGAGGAAGGCAAGTATGCTGTCGATTACTTCATATTTTATTTGACAAATTAGAATAAAATTACATCAGAGTACCTATGTTTCGTTGTAAAACAGATGAGTTTCAGTATATGACAACAGAAAACCCATCCTTCCAATATCATGTCTTATATAAGTTCTACTGTATGCAGAAGTACTGGGTTGAGAAGGAGTCAAAGAGCAACTGCTTCATGTTGTTTGCACAAGACCTCTTCATTACGTGGTCAGATGACATCCGGTTCTGGCAATGGCCCTTGTTCAAAGAATCAAGGTAATCTCAACAATTGTCGGTACAAATTAAGTACTTACTGAAATCCCCCACCAAAAGTATGCATACTAGGTGAGACTACAAAACATCCCAAAGTCTCGTCTCAGGATAGTCCACGGCCATGGAATGGATCCAAAGTACAAAGTACAGGCTAACTACATTTCTTTCAATATGGGATGACAAACCAAGCATATAAGATAAACAAATGTAATTCCTAAATTATGTGGGACAATACATATGAAATAACACTTCATATAGACTTCGAGTCCTCAGGCTATTTGTTGTTTTGCAGTGATGAATGGTTTGTTGTTGCTGAATTGCAAAATGTTTGCTGGCTAGAGGTTCACGGAAAATTCGACACAGCTAACCTTTCACCGGGAATTATGTATGAAGTCGTATTTGTTGTGATGCTGAAAGATACTGCATATGGCTGGGAAGTTCCTGTGAATTTTAGACTCACTTTACCTGATGGAAGCACACAGCAACACAAAGAAAAATTGATGGAAAAGCCAAAAGGACAGTGGATAGAAATCCCAGCAGGAGAACTGAAAACATCAGCTCATCAGAACGTAGGAGAAATGGAAGCTTCACTGTATGAATACGATGGTGGCAAATGGAAGAAAGGGCTATTGGTAAAAGGTGTTGTCATCCGGCCAAAACTCAGAGTTCCACAGCATTCAAACATTCTCAACCAACATGCTGCGACAGTGTGACGTGCTTTTATAAAAGTAGTTCTCATAGTAAATAATGAATAATCATCCCTTCTATCCTTGAATTAGTTCTTTCGAGACGAAGTGAAAGACCGACAACCACAGAGCTCTCTTGGTCGGGTCTAGATCTTTTATGGCTCGTGAACTATTACCAAAGGAACATCGTCCTTGTGTGTTATGACATATGAGTAATCACACTACAAATTGATGCTTCATGATGCCAAATGAATGTCAAAAGCCAAGTTCAAACCTCGTATACAAAAATTTGGCTTGTGTCAGGTTTATAAAAAATGAATCTACTTCGCATGTGATGATGTGTGCTTAAGACAAATTTTAACTTGAACTTATGAGCTGAGGTGGGTTCAATATTTTCAACCTTCAATGTTCATAGCAAGTCTTCAAATATGATTTCTATCCAAGCCCTGCACCATAAATACTCGATGAAAAGACAAATATACCGTCACTTTTCATTGAAATTGAAGGTGTGCTTAAGAAAGAAACAACTACTTCTCCACCCACAGTCCAAGCCCCATTCCCTCCCACTATGGGATGGATAGTGAGTTTACTTATCCATCAATTTTTTGACATCAATCTCTTCCAAATAAATAGCATTTGTTGGAGATGAAATTTCAAGTCACATAGAAGTGATGGATTTTCTTAACAAATTGATTGTTCAATGCTGTGTATGCATTCAACCTTCAAGCACTGACACGATTTTTACCGAAAAAGCAGAACTATACAATTTTTGTCAATAACGAAAAGACAAACTATGGAGGGGCATAGCAACTTACCTGAAGCAAATCTCTTGCTTTATCAAATTGTTACTTTCACTAAACATAAACCATTATTTCAAAAAATTGAAGTTCATTGCACACCCTTTAAATCAAGACCTATCTTTGGGTTTACGCGCACACAATCCCTCTCCACCCTCCAAAGAAAAGCGCCTGATTGAGAACATAGGTACAGTTCAATTGGAAGTTACAGATTCCATCTACTTAGTTTACTCAATACTAGGCTCAATTTGGACTAAGCTAAGAACCGCCCAATGCAAATGCAGGCAAATAAATTTTTTTGTTGTATTTTTCGTTAAAATCTGATTCCATGTTTATGTAGGCAAAAAAGGATTTCGAGCCCACTGATTACTGATTAGGTAACATATAGAAACTTAAAATTTTGATTTTGCATTTCAGAAAATAATCTCACTGTTTTTGTAACCTATGTAATGTATTATATACTTGATAATACTGTGGAATTGACTCCTCACATCAACACACAATCTCGCATTGCACCTCTGTCAGCCGTACAGAACACAACAATGCAATTAAATTAACCGGAAAAATGAAAAGCCAGCCTTACACCTCTTTCAATGCTAACTAGCACACATATCTATGGAAACTGAGGCCAGAAGCAGAAATTTATTTAGCGTGATGCTTGATGCTTCGTAAACCAGTATTTCTGTGTTGGAAATACCATTCTCCGTGAGCTTCTATAGAAGGCCATCCCCGATCAGCTTGTGACTTCACAAATTCAGATAAAAGTTTAATCTCTTCTTCTCGCAATCGAGGCCCAAATGTGCATTGACCCCTAGGAGTGCAATTCTCACCAAAACCCTGCAGAAACAGGATGTTTTGTGTTCAACCACGTACAAGGTCTACACTACATACAAGCTTTTTCTTATTAAGAAACTTACTGGCATTCTTCCCTTCCCGTAGTAGGTTACCCGATATATTTCCTCTTCTTTATCAACTCCATTTCTGCACTACATGAAATCATCGCAGTTGTCATTTTCTTTTTGTTTGTCATCACTGTAAGAATATATAAATGGTAGACCAATGACATGACAACGATGGTGGCAAAATTCAACATTGAGTACGTTATTACCTTTCCAGATCTTTCAAGAAGAGTGTTGCCCCCTGGAAAGTTGATTGAGTCAAAGATATATAAGTTTGATCTGAGATTTTAGATGACTATGTGTAACCTATCAGCAGGTGAACTCACAGGCTGTATTATGTTTCCTCCAGCGTCATGGCATCCAATGCAAGCCCGACGAAACAAGGTGGCTCCTTTTTGAGCATCTATTGTTTGGCCAACTGATACTTTATCATTTCAGCCCAATAACCAATTTGGTCCCGAGGTAAGGGATAACGAGTTATGCCAAAGAACACATGCCAGTACAGGAAAAAGACAAAGGTTACCAACAATGTAAAGATAAATTATGCATAGAATTTCTATGAATTGATACCGTAGCATTTATAACATAGCTGCAGACAATAGAATTGGCATATGCGTTGGTTGGCCAATAAAAAGCAAACTGAATGGTTTATTTGACAAAGAATGGTAAAAAATGTCAGGCTACTATAGCAAATTTTTTGGTCAAATAAACTATTTTAGTTAGATAAACTAGTTTATAAACTCTACCAAACGGGCTAATACAAAATATTCTATCAATTTTACACAGGTGAAATGTCATATAGAAAATGCAATTAAACTAAGCTCCTCTTCCACTTGCAAATAAGAGATTATATTCTACAGTTTAGTAAAAACGTAAAATATCATAGTTTACATAATAAACAGACCGTTTTAACAGGTCTTTTGGATTTATCTTCATACATTTCTTTTGGGAAGTGGTAATCTTTGCCCCAGGGGGTTTGGGGAAATCATGCAAGGGGTTTTGTAAAGTTTTATACATCAGCTTTTAGCCCTGAGGACCCTTGGCAAGTCTTCCTCCACAACTATGCTGAAAAAGGCTGAATCAAGTTATCTGTTTCAATATATTATTCAGAACCATGTTAACCAAAACACTTGCATGCCTATCACGTTTGCCTCACAGAATTGAAGTTGAAACAAGGAACAAAACTGATTTACAAGCAACGCGGGCTTGGTCGACTGAAAATACATCAAGGTAAAGGTGCAAGGGTGTGAGTTGAAGGTTAAGAGTCAAGACCCACTATCTTGTGCTTGGTTAGCCGTGAATCATGTCTTGGTTTTCTTTCCATCATTTCACTCAAAATGGTTGTGGAAAACACTGATTCATTTTCCAGGAAGCTGGCCCTTTTGGAAGGCTAACAGTTTAAAGATAACTGAGAATTTTCACTGTGGATTTCTTTTCAACTAAAAGTCTATAATTCAGCAACACATCCAAGAAACTAGCAGCTCAAACAAGTGATCTTATAACACTACAATTACCAATACTCTATCAACTAGACGCCCTGGAGGTTTCGTAATTCATATTTGTAATTCCACTCTAAAGTTTCAAATTGCAATCTTAAGTTAAAATTCAGAAGTACTACATAATTGCATCTTGATCTGTAACCCGTAAACTAATCTCTCCTTTTTCCTAATAATTGTTCTTCAATTTCATAGTGCGTTTCAAGGCTGGAATTGATAATGCACTCCAAACTTTGATGTCTGGGCTAGGTAAGATGGTGAACGGAGCTCAGAAAAGAAATTTGGAGCTCACAATTCAGTATCCTCAACAACTATGTCAAGAGCAATTGAGGATAAACAAATTGCAATGGAGTCAGAGAAAGAAGAGAAACATCAGAAGAAGAAGAACAGCAAGCAACAGCAGCTGAGGAAGAAGAACAGGAACCAACTGAAATTTGAAATTAGCTGTTATCAAACGTCGTCGTTTTGGCCAAAATAAGAAACGGCGCCGTTTTATCCTTTTAGTTAGATTACGTTTTTCTTTAAAGTGTATTTTCTTTATTGTAATGAATTGGGAAACACGTTTCTTCCCTAACTTCCTTTAAATTCAGTTTGCACAAGAACGTCTGTAATTTTTGGCCAGAAAATTGTGAATTGGTTCCAACTGAATTCTCTGAAATTCTTCCCTCCATTCATCTCCCCTCTTCCCTCATTTCTTTCATTTTATTTTTCCATATTAAATTATATTAAGGTTGGTGATTAGGCGGAATTTCTTGCAAAGTTGAGCTGGAATTCGAGTGAAATCCTTGCAATTGAGCTTATGGTGAATGTTCAGCTGGTTGTAGAACTTTAACCATAACAAATTGGTATCAGAGCACTTGATCCGAGGCCATGTCTGAGACGAGGAGCAAAACCCAGGAGGAATACTTGAGGAAGATGGATAGGGAGATGGGTGAACTGAGTGCTGCGTACAGGACAGTAACTAATAAGATGGATTCATCTGAATTGACCCTTAAGGTATTGGGCAACAGACAGGAGAAGATTGAAAATATTGTGTCGGAGATGAATCAGAAATATGAGACATTAGTGGCGATGATGGCACAAATCAGTAGAAATATGAAAGAAGATAAAGATAAACAAGCTGAGAGTTCTGCTCCTCAAACTAGATTTGGTAGGAACAGAATGGGAACACCAAATACTAATCAAGCCAGGGATGATAACAGAAATCAGGCTAAACTTCCCAAAATTGATTTTCCTTATTTCAATGGAGAAGGTCCTAGAGAATGGGTGAGAAAGGCTGTGAAGTATTTCCAATTGCATCAAGTAGCTGAGGAATTGAAGGTGGGCATTGCTCAAATGTATCTGAAGGGTAAGGCGGATATATGATTTCATGGATTTGCTACCTCACATCTTGATGTTGATTGGAATGTGTTTACAAGGGAGTTGTGTAGAAGGTTTTCAGAAACCACAGGGGAAGAGGTGGTTGAGACATTCAGTAAGATTAGGCAATTTGGTGGTATTACTGAATACGAGGAGAAGTTTGAAGAATTGAAAGCACAAGTGATGTTGTCCCTACCACACCTGCCTGAATCTTATTACATTTCTATCTTTACGAGTGGACTCAAGAGTGAAATCAAGTCCATGGTTAAGATGTTAAAACCTACCTCACTTGCCCAAGCCTTTGAAATTGCAGGCTTACAAGAAAACACCATTTCAGCCATTAACAAAACACAAAAAACAAAACACCTTTCCAACACTACCCCTAGATGGAGCAATCCCATTTCAAAGAGCCCTGATTCTACCATAAACCCTGAAAACACTACAAAATATCCAAAACCTCACATACCATATAAAACCATCTCACCAGCAGATTTCCAAGCCAAAAGAGCCCTAAACATATGTTATAAATGTGATGAGAAATATTCTCCAGGTCACATTTGTAAAAACAGAATGCTTAATTTTATGTTAGTAGATGAGGAGGAGAAGGAGGAGGAGTTAGAAGGAAATGGTAGCAATAACCAAGGGGAGGAATCAGAGGAGGTGATGCAGATATCAATTAGTGCTTTACTAGGCACAATGAAACATAATACCATGAGAATTCCTGGAGTAGTGAAGGGGAGTAAGATATCTATTCTTATAGATAGTGGGAGCACACACAGTTTCATAGATGAAAAGTTGGTGAAAGGGTTGAAACTTAAAACTGATAATCAGAAAAATATGTTAGTAACCGTGGCAAATGGGCAGCAGCTGAATAGCAAATCTATATGTCAATCTCTAATATGGCAAATGCAAGGCTTGGAATTTCAATTCAAGTTGATGGTATTAAAATTATGGGGCAGTGACATGGTTTTGAGAGTTGACTGGCTTAGCCAATTTGGACCTACTACTTTTGACTTCGTTCAGGATTGCATATCTTTTCAGATGAATGGGCTGGCTGTCAGACTAACAAGAGAAGAATCCAGAGAAGAGATGAATCTGATAGATGGTGATCAATTGATGCAATTGTCCAATACACAAGGATGTGGAATTATGGCACAGATGTACACCATAGAGGATGAGGATAAGGGGATAATACTAGACTTAATCTATCCTATCTTATCGGAGTTCGAAGGTGTATTTGCTGAGCCAACAGAATTACCTCCAATCAGGTCTCATAACCACCAGATTATTTTGAAAGAAAGGGCCCAACCTTTTAAAATAAGGCCGTATAGATGTCCATTTATACAAAAAACAGAAGTGGAGAAAATGGTTAAAAAGATGGTGGAGGCTGGAATTGTGCAACCCAGTAATAGTTCTTTTGCATCACCTATTCAATTGGTCAAAAAAAAGAATGGAACTTGGAGATTTTGTATAGATTACAGACAATTAAACAACTTAACCATCAAAGACAAATATCCAATGCCATTAATTGATGAATTATTGGATGAGCTCAATAAATCCAGGTACTTCTCCAAGTTGGACCTCAGGGCAGGATATCATCAGATCAGGGTTAAACCAGAAGATATTCATAAAACTTCTTTTAAGACACACCAAGGGTTGTATGAGTTCAAGGCCATGCCCTTTGGCTTAACCAATGCACCGGCCACCTTTCAGAGCTTAATGAATGCAGTATTCCAGGAGCAACTCAGGAAGTATGTTTTGGTATTTTTTGATGACATCTTGGTTTATAGTCCTGATTTAGATAGCCATTGTGAACATTTGAGGATAGTCCTTAGTATTTTGAGAAGACATGAATTGTATGCTAAGAGGAGTAAATGTTCTTTTGGCCAAACTTCCATTGATTATTTGGGTCACATAATAAGTGAAATGGGAGTATCTGCTGACCACAAGAAAATTGAAGTTATGAGGAATTGGCCAACACCATAGAATTTGAAGCAGATAAGGGGATTTTTGGGGCTGACAGGATACTATAGAAAATTTGTGAAAGGCTATGGGACTATAGCTAAACCTCTCACTAACCTACTGAAGAAGGATGGGTTTGGATGGACTAAATAGACTGAGGCTGCATTTCAGAATCTTAAAGTGGCTATGAGCACCACTCCAGTCCTAGCACTGCCAGATTTTAAACAACCCTTTATCATAGAAACAGATGCATGCTATAGGGGAATAGAGGCTGTCTTGATGCAAGGAAGAAGACCCTTAGCTTACTTGAGCAAAGCCTTGGGTCCTAGGAATTTAGGGATGTCTATATATGAGAAGGAGTTGCTTGCTCTTGTAATTGCTGTGAACAAATGGAGACACTATCTAGAAGGGCACAAATTCATAATCAAGACTGATCATCAGTCATTGAAATTTTTGTTGGAGCAGAGGATTACAACACCTCTGCAACAGAAATGGCTTACAAAATTATTGGGACTGGATTATGAAATTCAATATAGAAAAAGGGTTGAGAATGTTGTAGCAAATGCTTTGTCTAGAAGAGAAGAATGCTTGGCCATAACTACCACCAGCCCAGCCTGGATGACAAAGGTAACAACCAACTATGAAGGGGATGAAAAAGTTCAAACTTTAATTCAAGCTGTGACCATTGATGCACAATCAGTCCCTGACTATCGGTATAAGAATGGCCTCTTGAGGTACAAAGGAAAGCTATACATTGGTATCAGAGCAGACACCATGTCTTCAGGTCTCCGTTACCACTTAGGGTGTGTGGGCATCTGCTTGACGTAGATGCCGAGTCGGAAGTGTGGTGGTTTGTCATGGTTTCCAGTGGAATTTATGGGAACTTGAATCTCACATCGGATGTGTGGGCATCTTTTGTGTGGTTTATATAGGCTTGGGTTCTCCAACCACATTAGCTAGCTTTTGTGGACTTGCTCTTCCAAGTTCTATAAATAATTGAAAACATACATGCATCACGGGAGGGAGGTCACTCAGGAGTAAAGGCTAGCATCTTTAGAGCAAAACAGAATTTTTTTGGCCAAGAATGCTACAGGAAGTTAAAAGAAAAGTACTAGAGTGTGAAATTTGTCAAAGGTGCAAAGGAGAACACAATTTATACCCTACATTACTGCAACCTCTTCCTGAACCACTCAACTCTTGGAGTCATATATCAATGGATTTCATAGAAGGTTTGCCTAAATCAGTGAGGAAAGATGTCATTCTTGTTGTTGTAGATAGGTTTATTAAATATGGGTATTTTATAGCCATGTCACACCCTTATACAGCCAAGCAAGTTGCTCAATTATTCATGGAGAATATATTTAAATTACATGGTTTAACTCAGAGTATTGTTTCTGACAGAGACAGGGTGTTCACCAGCAGATTTTGGCAGGAGTTGTTCAGACTTTTGGGCACCCAGTTGCACATGAGCACAGCATATCATCCGTAGACAGAAAGGCTTAACCAGTGTGTGGAGATGTATCTCAGATGCATGACACACCAAAATCCAAAACAGTGAGCTAAATGGTTGACTATGGCAGAATGGTGTAATACTACTTACCATACAGCCATTCAAACGACCCCATTTGAAGCTCTATATGGTATTTCCCCACTACAGCTTGCATTGGGACCTTATCAGATGACCAACTTGACTGCAGTAGAGGAGATTATACAAGAAAGGCATAAAATGGAACAACAGTTGTGGGAGAATTTAGCCCAAGCAAATGCTCGAATGAAGTTATATGCAGATAAAAAGAGGGTTGAAAGATCTTTTGAAGAAGGAGATTAGGTATATCTTAAATTGCAACCCTATCAACAACAAACTATAGTAAGAAGGAACAATCAGAAACTTAGCCCAAAATATTTTGGTCCTTACCAAGTTATTCAGAAGGTGGGTGATGTAGCTTATAAATTGGCATTACCAACAAGTTCAAAGATACATCCTGTGTTCCATGTTTCTTTACTTAAGAAAAAGATAGGAGATCAAATTGTGGCAGTAGACCAACTATCCCTGATGGAGGAAGAACAGAATTCAAGAGTCATTCCTATTAAGATACTACAAAAGAGATTAATGCCTGGCAGAGACATTGATGAGGAGCAGTGGTTAGTGCAGTGGAGTAAAGGAAGTGTGGATGATGCAACATGGGAAGATGCTGAGGCAATACGCAGAGCATATGCAGACCTACAACCTTGGGGACAAGGTTTATTTAAGCCGGAGGATTGTCAAGAGCAATTGAGGATGAACAAATTGCAATGGAGTCAGAGAAAGAAGAGAAACATCAGAAGAAGAACAGGAAGCAACAGCAGCTGAGGAAGAAGAACAGGAAATTTGAAATTAGCCGTTATCAAACGTCGTCGTTTTGGCCAAATAAGAAACGGCGCCGTTTTATCCTTTTAGTTAGATTACGTTTTTCTTTAAAGTGTATTTTCTTTATTGTAATGAATTGGGAAACACGTTTCTTCCCTAACTTCCTTTAAATTCAGTTTGCACAGGAACGTTTGTAATCTTTGGCCAGAAAATTGTGAATTGGTTCCAACTGAATTCTCTGAAATTCTTCCCTCCATTCATCTCTTCTCTTCCCTCATTTCTTTCATTTTATTTTTCCATATTAAATTGATATTAAGGTTGGTGATTAGGCGGAATTTCTTGCAAAGTTGAGCTGGAATTCGAGTGAAATCCTTGCAATTGAGCTTATGGTGAATGTTCAGCTGGTTGCAGATCTTTAACCATAACAAACTAGCCTCTATCTAAAATCAATTTTGCTCAAAAGTAAAACTTCACTTGATTATCAAAAGATTATGCAATCTACTAATGACTTTTAAATGTTGCAGTCAATTTGGTCCGCTACCTTGGGTGTTGCAGAGAGGAGATAATGCTACAATTGCAGCCATGAGTGGCGGCACCAAGCATTTTAGGAACTTCCTCTCTTCATTCTGCATTTTCGCCACGGGCTTATATCCTTCTCCGCTTTTATCTATCTTCTGCCAAAATAGCTACAAAATTACATAATTTTTTCAGGGTTGCAGAATTCTTATGAAGATTAAATCACACGGAAACATGGAAGCAGTTGGGAGGGAAGGAGGAACCTGCGGCGACAGGGAGAAACTCTTAGCGCAACTAGGCATCACTGCGAGAAGCTGCATTTTTCACTCAATTTCACCGTGTGTGGGGGAGAAGGAGAAGGAATGGGTAATTGTCGAGGATTGATCAACTTAGGGTTCCAGCCTGTAAATTTCCCAAAATTTGGGCGTCTGCCTAATGTTTCTTGGGGGACTAAATTTGCAATTTACCCTAATCTTAATTATGCTAACTGAGGAGTGAAGGTATGAAATCTTTGACCGTTTCGGTCTCTTCCATGTTTAATCCCAAAGCTTATCCCCTACTTCGGAGCCTTAAATTAGTTTCTTTTGGCCGTAGTAGCCTTCTTGGCCACCAAATAAGCTGAGTCACTCTTTCTGTGGAAGTCAAGCTTTCTCCTTGGGAAAATTAGGTTAAAGAGCATCGGAGGTCTCAAATATTTTAATTTTGTGACTATAGAGTCTCGAATCTTTAATTTCTAACACTCAGGTCCATAACCTATAAAATATTAGCGCCCGAGATCCCTTTTTGACAAAAACCAGTAGTTTGACCGTTAAATAGTCAAAAATTTGTTAAATAGACTATTTCACCTTTAAATTGAATGATAAAAAAGAATAGAAAAACAAAAACAAAAGGGAAAAACAAAAATTGCAAATAAACTTCAACCAACAAAAAATAAAATTGCAACTAACCTCCAATCCATCATCATCTTCTTCTCTAAATCGCCGTCGTCTATCACCACCCACCACCAAAAAACCATTTCCACCAACAACTCGCCGCTCTTCAACTCGACTGTCACCATAGGGGTGGCAAAACGGCTCGTCGGCTCGGCTCGTAAAAGCTCGGCCCAGCTCGGACTCGGGCTCGTCGAACCACGAACACGAGCTAGGGCTGAGCTCGCTCGGCTCGTCAAAAAAAACGAGCCGACTCGTTGGGAGCCCACGAGCCAGGACGAGCCACGAGCCGGCTCGGCTCGTGGCTCGTGGCTCGTGGCTCGTCCCCAACGGTCACGATTTCGTGACCGTTGGCCAACGGTCATTTTGACCTTTTTTTTGTTTTTACTTTCATTATTTTCCTATAAATACCCTATTTCTAAACTCATTTTTTTCACACTTCAATCTTTTATCTCTCATTCAATTACATACTCAATCTATTATAAATTCTCAAATCTTAATATTTGTGTTCTAAGTAATTAGTATCTAGTATCTTATTATCTAGATATTACGTTATAATTTTCTACTTCTACTAATTTTCTACATTTCTATTTTCTAATTTCTACGTTCTACTAAATCTTCATCTTCTCCTATTTTTCTTTCTCTATTATTCCAAATGGCATACAACCGAAGTGATGATGATTTCAGTGGTCTTAATGACATTTCAATTCCAGAAGATATTATTGATCAGTTTGGTGGTAGCACTGATCCAATTGATTTGGAAGACGTTCACGATGATGCCGATACACATGAAACTACCATTGGCTCTAGCACTAAACGAAAAGCCACCAAACAAAAGGCTATATGCTGGCAGCATTTTTAGTTGGTGCCGACTGGTAAACTAGTGAACGGAGTCCTTGAGTTCAAAGTACAGTGTAAACACTGTAAAGAGAAGTTTGCTTGGCACAAGGGGATTGGCACGACCCATCTAAATAGACACTTCAAAAAGTGTCAATACAAACATGGAGGTGTGGATACAAATTGGGCACATCTCCAGTTTGGATCTCCGGGGGCCGGGTTTAGTGGTCCTGCTCTCAACAATTGGATATACTCACAAGAACTTATGCGACACGAAGGACTACCGGAATTGATAGCAAATGTCGAGTTTCCACTATGCTTGGTGGACAATCCTCATTGGACTTTATTCATCCAAAAATATCTACAACCAAGGTACGTTAGTATTTCTAGAAATACACTTCGTAGAGATACTATTGTTAGATATAATACTGAAAAAGAAGCTATTATTAATGATATTAATAATTACAATGGTGTTGTATCTTTTACATCAGATTTATGGACAGGTTGTAACCAAAAAGGATACATGGTAGCAACTGCACACTACATTGATAATAATTGGTTAATGAATAAAAAAGTAATACCATTTAAACAAATAGACTATCCTCATAATGAAAATAATATTTATCAAGTTTTATTAAGTGTGTTACATGAATTTAAATGTGATTCTAAAGCTCGTAGTTTTACATTTGATAATGCAGGCCCAAATAATATAGTAATTGAAAAATTAATACAACACTGTAATCTACAATGTGATGGTATTTTATTTCATATTCATTGTGTGTGTCATGTGTTTAATTTAATTGTACAAGATGGATTACAATTTATACGCCCACATTTGGAAAAAATTAGATTTGCTATTAATTATATTTCGGTTTCACCATCAAGAAAACAAGTTTTTGCTGCTTTATGTATAGAAAATGGGTTGCAATAAAAATGTTTTGCAACTGATGTTGGCAATAGGTGGAATTCAACATATCTTATGCTTGAATCGTGTGAAGGTTATGAAGATTGCATTACTGTATATTATAATGGCCGACACTCACACGGCTCAGAATATGATTTAGAATTACATGATTGAAAAATATGTGGTCATGTTAGAAAATTTTTAAAAGTTTTTTACGACGCAACAAATGCATGTTCTGGTGTTTATTACCCAACTACTCCACTTGTTTTAAATTATTTCTGTTATATTGCTAACAATTTTCATAAGTATAAGAGTTTTGCTCTTTTTACTAGTATTATACATGTCATGGAAGCTAAATTTAGAAAATATTGGGAACAATTACCTATGTTATTTCCACTAGCATGTATCATGGATCCTCGACTTAACTTAGAGGGTACAAAAGTAACAATAATGACAATTTCAGATAAATTAACTTTTAGAAATCCAGTCACGTGTGCTAATTTAGAACAAACTTTATGTTCTATGTATGAGATTTATGCTGAAAAGGCCGGTACAAACATTGTGCGACCCCCTAATCCAACATATACTTCGTCATCAACTGATGACATTGACTTATGAAGTTACGTCAGTACACATAGGACCACTCAAGGTCAACAATTAGTTGGTTCTTCTTCTAGTTCTTCCCTTCCCTATTCTAATGATACACCTGTAGAGTTAGGTAGGTATTTTGCACATGATGTGCTTAGTATGTTAGATGAAGATGAGAGAAAAATTTTTGATATACTTAAATGGTGGAGACAACATTAACGTAGTTACCCAATTCTTTCCAAAATGGCACATGATCTACTAACACCTCTGATGTCAACTGTAGCATCGGAGGCTGCATTTAGTATAAGTGGTAGGGTTTTATCTGATATCAGGTCATGACTCAAAGTCGATATTTCAGAAAGTTTACTATGTCTAAAAGATTAGGATGATGCCGAACTTCGAATTCAAGATAAAGTGGACAAAATAATGTCTGACGAACTTGAAGATTTGAATGTGGATTAATCATATTCGTAGTAAGTATTATTTTACATTAATATTTCTGTATTTGAAGAATTTTTCTTATTTTAATAAAAAATTGTACACGTAACATCTTGTTCGTGTATAATTTTAACTCCGCCTACTTTTAAAGTAGTCGATCCCAAGCCCGGAAAAAGGAGGAGGGTTTTTAATTTTACATTTTTAACATAAACGATTTTCGATATGGTATTCTTTTTTATTTTCAAATTTTAAAAAATGTAAAACACAAAAAAAATAGAGGTGGATTTTAAATCTTTAATTTTTAACATAAATGATTTTTTATTTCTACTTTCTTTTTTATTTTCAAATTTCTTTTTTTTTTTCAAATTCAAAACAAAAAAAAAAACAAAAACTTAATCAAATATGAGGATTTTAAAAAACATAATCAAGATGATTCAATAAAAATTTTAACATAAAGATAAATATTTAATCTTTAACATAAAAATAAAGATAAATAAATGATTCATTTTATATATTTACATTTTGTTCTTTAATAAAATAAATAGAAATTAGAATATAATGATTTATTTTCAAATTTAAAAAAAAAAAACAAAACAAAAAATAAAGGGCCAAGCCGAGCCGGCTCGGCCCGGCTCGTTCGGCCCACGAACCGTGGGCCGAACCGAGCCCACACATTGGAGACGAGCCGAGCTCGTGATTTATGGGGCGTGCCGGCTTGCCATGGCTATGTCACCATATGCCTGCCTCAACGCCTCGTGTAGTAGCTTTACTTGAATCCCTAAACTCCGACTCATTTTAATTTCTCAAAATTTTTTTACTGATTCCATTCATTTTTCTTCTAATGGGTGAACCTGTAAGTACCCTTCAGACCACTCAAAATGAAGTCATCCACACGATCATCCAATAATTTAATCTCCTCAGATTTATCATCAAACAATTGAATAAACTTTCCTTGCCTCCGGTCCACTTGTTTGGCATTGTTACCTTCACTCAAAACCACACAATCATCACTATCACCATCATCTTCTCTTTTAAAATTGAAACCATGAGATTGTTTTGCAGATACTGACTTCACACCCACCCTCATGAGTTCATTCTTCTTCAGCTCTTCTTCGTGATTCTTGGCTATTTTGACTTTACCAAAAAAATCAACATCGTCAGAGTCAATACCCAAACAAATTTTCTTTTGGCATTCAATCACAACAAAACCTCCAGTCTCTGACTCCTTAGTTGGATCTGATGAGGAATCGGATGACAGTGAAACAAAAGAAACAACCCACATATACTCAGGAAATTCCTCTTTTGCATCCACATTATATGATGTCCTCACTGAATCCTTGAAATCCTCAATACAATCTGCTTTTTTCTCCGGCAAGTGGTGACGGGCGACAATGGTTGTCGGTGAAAATGGTTTTCTAGTGGTGGGTGGTGACGGGTGGCGGCAATTTGAAGAAGATGATGAGGTTGGATTGGAGGTTAATTGTAATTTTTTATTTTTTGTTAATTGGGGTTTAGTTGCAATTTTGGTATTTCCTTTTGTTTTTGTTTTTCTATTCTTTTTATGATTCAAGTTTAGGGTAAAATTGCCCGTTTAATATTTTGTTGACTATTTAACGATCAAACTAACAGTTTCTGTCAAAAAAGGATCTCGGGTGCTAATGTTTTTATAGGTTAGGAACATGGGTGCTAAAAATTAAAGGTTCAGGACTCCATCGTTACAAAGTTAAAAAGATTGGGACCTTGGTGCTATTTACCCGAAAAATTAAAGCATCTCTGATAGTTCATTCTCCAAAAAATGGGTAGGACTTGCTTCGAGTTTAATCTTCCTAATTAATTTGTCTTCTTCTTTAGCCAAAGTTATCAACCCTAATCTCAAATTTTATGTTCGATTTCGTGTAAATTGTGCAATGTAAGTCAAAATGTTAAGGAATAGTATTATTACCTATGTATTTTCTCCTCTATAAAATCATTTCATGTATTTTCTCCTCTATAAAATCATTTCATGTATTTTCATGGCTTTCCCCGCCACCACCAACCCTTAAAAATTTCTCCCGCAAAAATTCCTATTCCTAACATTTCCATAATTAATTAATTACAAAAATAAACAGAAGAACAAAATTCAAAGTCTAGCAAAAAAATCGCATAATTAATTGAGCTAGGGTTCGTTTTTTGATTTGGGAATACCAATAAATGGCCTTTGTATAGAAAACATTTTGTCAAATGACCTTTGACCAGAAATAAACAAATAGGGGTTTTGAGTTAAAAGGACTTGTCAAACAATGAATTTAGTAAAATAAGTCACCTTCCACAATGTTTTGGTAATAGCCTCCCTCATTAAATAAAGTATAAATAATATTACACAATATCCAAAATACCCCCAAGTGATTAATACCAAAAATACCCTAATTTTTCATCACTTTTGTTCTCTTCTCTCTCTCTATGAAAGTGGTTGCAACCATGTCTCTCTCTCTCTTAGAGCATCACCATCTTCATTGAACTTGTTCTACATAGAAACCCAAAAAAAATATTTATATTTGTCTTCTCTTTGTCCATTGTAGTTTTGAATGGTGTGTAAACTTGTTAAATCATCCACATTTTAGATTTGTAATTGGAGAAGATAAAAGATACATACTAATAACAAATTCTGTAATTTTTTTGCTCAATTTTCGTTCTGGTTTACATCATTGTTGCTGATATATGCATTTGCCTAAGAATCTACCATAACGTCATATATGTCGTTACCTATCAACTATAACGGCATCCATGCCGTCATCTTATTTTTCCACTGTCATCATGTATATAACCTTGGGCCTTTTACAGCATTGTTGTTGATATGTCAGCATATATACTATTATCTGTGATCTATAACGGTATCCATGCCGTTATCTTATTTTTCCATTGTCAACATGTATATAACATTGGACCTTTACAACATCGTTGTTGATATATGCATTTATCTAACAATCTACCATATCGTCATATATGTCGTTATCTGTGATCGATAACGACATCCATGCCGTTATCTTATTTTTCCACTTGACGCATGTAACATTGGTCCTTTATAGTATTGTTGCTGATATATAACCTTGGGCCTTTACAGCATTGTTGCTGATATATAACCTTGGGCCTTTACAGCATTGTTGTTGATATATGCATTTGCCTAAGAATATGTTATAACGTCATAAATGTCATTATCTGTGATCTATAATGGCATCCATGCCGTTATCTTATTTTTCCATTGTCAGCATGCATATAACATTGGGCCTTTATAGCATTGTTGCTGATATATGCATTTGCCTAAGAATCTGCCATAACGTCATATATGTCGTTATCTGTGATCTATAACGGCACCCATGCCGTTATCTTATTTTTCCATTTTCAGAGTGCATATAACCTTTAATGTGATAATTTTTGTTAGATATATGTTTGTTTTAGTGAGTTAATATATAAGTGCAGTAAAAATTTAAAATAAAGACAAGTATGCCGTTATTCACAATGTATAACGGGATCAGTGGCGTTATCTAATTTCTGACTATCACCATCTACCTAGCATTGGGATTGATAATTGGCTTTGAATATATAGACTAGTTTAGTTTTATTGGACGTTGGTTAATAGTTAGAACTCATCATGTATTAATTGAAAATTTTATTGATATGCACTTTGACTTGTATAATGTAGCACTTTGTGATATGATCAACTGAAATCTATTTGTTTTATGTTGAAATGCAATCATGGATGTGTTGGACAAGGTGTGGATATCAGTTTGTTATTTCGTTGAGTTTGTGAAAAAAGAAGGTGGTGGGTGGACATGGAAGCATATAGGCAATGGTCGAGCAAATGTGACTCGCGTTCTTATTTCAAAAACCACTACCTATGCGGAGCTGTACGATAAAGTTGAGGGGTTTTGGGGGTTGATTCTAGGTTAAATGATATAGAGATGGAAACCGTTGTTCCTAGAATGTCTAACATTCCAGTTCCTCCAATAAATAATGATTGTGATAATAGTGTGAAGTGGTATCTCTCTGTTTATAGAGAAGTTCATCTTTGTGTTACACTTTTGACAAAAGATGTCGAGGAGAATGAAGAAAATGATGGTTTAAGAGAGAACCAAGAACATGTTACTATCGTATCACATGGTGACTCATTGAGTGAAATGCAAACAGATGATGGAACACGTAGAGGCATGAGTCGAGAATTAAATTATGTGCAGGATGAGGAAAATATAAGAAATGAAATTGCTGATGGAAACTTTCTAGATTGGGATGGTTTGAATATAATTCCATTTAGCCCTAGAAAAGAATATCTTCACGAAGAATCTCCTATGACGGTTGCGCATTGTCCACGTGAAGTTGTTATCTACAACAACATTGATAATTTAACGAGAGATATAAGTTCAATCCCCTATGGGCCATCATCGATGATTCTTGAAAATGTGGATTTGCAACTGAAACAATTGTTCCCTACCAAAAAAGCTTTGTTGTCGAAGCTATACTTGCTTGCACTAAGGTATCACTTCGAGTTTAAAGTGAAAAAGTCAAATAAATCTGTTTATGTAGTTGTTTATTTGGAGAGAAACTGTAAGTGGAGTATCCGGGCAATAAAGTTGAAATAATCTATTATGTTTCAAGTTCGAACTTACTATAGCCAATCACATGTGCTCTATGAGTGTTCGCCGTCAAGATCACCGACAAGCTAGCTATTCACTGATTGGAACTCACATTGCCTCCAAGTTTGAAGATGCCAGGAGGATTTACAGACCGAGAAACATCATCAATGATGTTCGCGAAGAGTTTGGCATAACTATAACCTATAATAAAGCATATACGGCAAAGTATTTTGCTTATGGACTCGTCCGAGGGACACCTGATGAAAGTTATGCCAAATTACCTTGATATTGCCATGTTTTGGAGCAAAAATAACTTGGCACAATGATGGTCATTGAAACTGATGATAACATGCATTTCAAGTACTTTTTCATGGCCTTAGGACAACGTATACGTGGATATCAAACTTCAACGCGACGAGTAATTTGTGTAGATGGAACATTCATGACATGCAGATATCGAGTAACTCTACTTGTGACCACTTGTGAAGATGCAAATATTCAAATTTATCCGCTTGCATGGGGTACCTAGACTTGGTTCTTTCGTAACTTGCAAGTAATAACTGGTGACTCCAAAGAATTAGTGATTATTTCGGACCGGGGCAAAAGCATTCATTATGCATTTAAAAATGTCTACCAGTTTGTACATAATGTGAATAGCACATGACACTTGAATAATAACTTGAAGGTTAAATTTTCAAGAGTTGATTTGTCCTCATTGTTCAGAAAGGCGGCACAGGCTTATAGCATAACAGATTTTGAGACATACATGGCAGTGCTTTGTGGTAAAAAAAAGGGAGGGGCGTCAGGGAGTACTTGGAAAATGATGTTGGTGATTTCTATTATTGGAGTATAGCACATTTTAAAGGAGTTTGATACAATATCATGACAACAAACAACGCAGAATATGTGAATTCTTTGTTGAAGGAGGCCCGAGATTTTCCTATAGTTGGTTTAATTGAATATATTCGACAGGTGTTGCAGAAATGATATTATGAAAGGCGTGTAGAAGCAGAAAAGTGCACTACCTAACTCACCCCACCTATGGAGGAGAAGATGTGCTTAAAGTATAACTAGTCACATGGCTGGAATGCAATTCGGATATCCCGAAATGAGTTTCAGTTAGTTAAAAGTATGGAATCATACATTGTTAACTTGGAAGAATACATGTGTACTTGTAGGAAATTTGATCTGGATAAATTTCCTTGTCAACATGCAATTGCCGTTGTAATGTAGGATGGTCCTGATGGTTATAACATTTGCTCTCCTTTCTACCACTTTTTGTTAAAGAGAAGTGTATTTGGAATTCATATACCCATTACCGAAGGAGGATGAGTGGCAAATTCCCGATGAAGTTAGATCAAGAATGGACTTGAAGACTGGGCACAACTAGACTACTTGCACAAATGTTTTACCGGCTATAGAGAACTGAACACACTTACGTAGTCGTCGAACATCCTTTTGAATTAGTATGTAATTTGAATTTCAGATTTTTAATCCATTTTGCCATTCTCAAAACTGCAAAAGTGGTTTTATATGACAAATCACATAAACAATCCATTTCAGATAGAAATAACACAACTTTTGCAGTTTTGAAAATGGCAAAATGGATTAAAAATCTGAAATGCAAATTACATACTAATTCAAAAGGATGTTCAACGATTATGTAAGTGTGTTCTCTTCTCTGTAGCCGGTAAAGCATTTGTACAAGTAGTCTGATTGTGCCCAGTCTTCAAACACCTACCAAATTTACAGAGCATGCATGCCTCTCTAATTGATTTTTTCTGCTGTTTCGATGGACGTCCAGCATGTCTTTTTGTTAATGGATGCAAGACCATTCTTGATCTAATTTCATCAAGAATTTGCCACTCATCATCCTTTGGTAATGGGCATATGAATTTCGAATACGCTTGTCTCTAACAAAAAGTGGTATAGAAAGGAGAGCAAAGACTATAACCATCAGGACCATCCTGCCTTGCAGCGACAATTGCATGTTGGCAAGAAAATTTATCCAGATCAAATTGCCTACAGGTACACATGTATTTTTTCAAGTTAATAATGTATGATTTCATATTTTTAACTAACTAAAATTCATTTCAGGATATCCAAATCGCGTTCCAGCCATGTGACTCGTTATACTTTAAGCACATATTCTCATCCATAGGTGGGGTGAGTTGGGTAGTGCACTTTCCTGCTTCTACATGTCTTTCATAATACCATTTCTGCAACACCTGTCGAATATATTCAATCAAACCAACTATAGGAAAATCTCGGGCCTCCTTCAACACAGAATTCACATATTGTGCATTGTTTGTTGTCATGATATTATATCGAGCTCCTTTGAAATGTGCTCTACTCCAATAATGGAAACCACCAACATCCTTTTCCAAGTACTCTCTGATATCTTTATTTTTTTACCGCAAAGCGCTGCTATGTATGCCTCGAAATTTGTTATGTTATAAGCCTCTGCCACATTTCTGAACAATGAGGACAAATCAACTCTTGGAAATTTAACCTTCAAGTTATTATTTAAGTGCCATATGCAATTCACATGATATGAAAACTAATAGACATTTTTAAATGGATAAGAAATGCTTTTTCCACTGTCTGAATTAATCTCTAATTCCTCAGAGTCACCAGTTATTTTCAGCAAGCTACGAAAGAACCAAATCTAGGAAGCCTCATTCTCCGAGTCAACTATACCCCATACTAGCGGATAAATTCTAATATTTGCATCTTGACAGGTGATCACAAATAGAGTTCCTCGATATCTGCATGTCATGAATGTTCCATCTACACAAATTACTTGTCGCGTTGAAGTTTGATAGCCACGTATATTGTCCTAGGGCTATGAAAAAGTACTTGAAACGCATGTTATCATCAGTTTCAATGATCGTCATTGTGCCAGGTTATTTTTGCTCCAAAACATGGCAATATAAAGGTAATTTGGTATAACTTTCATTAAGTGTCCCTCAGATGAGTCCATAAGCAAAATACTTTGTCGTATATGCTTTATTATATGTTATGGTTATGCCAAACTCTTTGCAAACATCATTGATGATGTTTCTCGGTCTGTAAATCCTCCTGGCATCTTCAAACTTGGAGGCAATGTGAGTTCCAATCAATGAATAACTAGCATGTCGGTGATCTCGACGGCGAACACTCATGGAGCACGTGTGATGGCTATAGTAGGTTCGAACTTGAAACATAATAGATTCTTTCAACTTTATTGCCCGGATACGCCACTTATAGTCTTTCGTCAAACAAACAACTACATAAACAGATTTATTTGACTTTTTCACTTTAAACTCGAAGTGATACCTCAGTGTAAGCAAATACACCTTCGATAACAAAACTTTTTTGGTAGGGAACAATTGTTTCAGTTGCAAATCCACACTTTCAAGAATCCTCGATGATGGCCCACATGGGATTGAACTTATGTCTGCCGTTAAATTGTCAATGTTGTTGTAGATAACAACTTCACGTGGACAATGCGCAACCGTCACAGGAGATTCTTCGTGAAGATCTTTTCTTCTAGGGCTAAATGAAATTATATTCAAACCATCCTAATCTAGAAAGTTCCCATCACAAATTCATCTCCTATATTTTCCTCATCCTACACATAATTTAATTCTCGACTCATACCTCCACGTGTTCCATCATCTGTTTGCATTTCACTCAATGAGTCACCATGTGATACGATAGCAGCATGTTCTTGGTTCTCTCTTAAACCATCATTTTCTTCATACTTCTCAACATCTATCGTCAAAAGTGCAACACAAAGATAAACTTTTCTATAAATAGAGAGATATCACTTCACACTGTTGTCACAATCAATCTTCATTGGAGGAATTGAAACGTTAGACATTCCACGGACAACAATTTCCATCTCTATATTATTTAACCTAGAATCAATCCCCAAAACCCCTCGAACTTTATCGCAGAGCTCCGCATAGGTAGTGGATTTTTAATTAAGAATGTGAGTCACATTTGCTCGACTATTGCTTATATGCCTCCATGTCCACCCACCACCTTCTTTTTTCACAATCTCAACGAAATAACAAACTGATATCCACACTTTTTTCAACACATCCATGATTGCAATTCAACATAAAACAAATAAATTTCAGTTGATCACATCACAAAGTGCTACATTATACAAGTCAAAGTGCATATCAATAAAATTTTCAATTAATACATGATGAGTGCTAACTATTAACCTATGTCCAATAGCACTAAAATACACTATATATTCAAAGCCAATTATCAAACTCAATATTAGGTAGATGGTGATAATCAGAAATTAGATAACGCCACTGGTCCCACTATACATTATGAATAATGGCGTACTTGTCTTTATTTTAAATTTTTACTGCACTCACAAATTAACTCACTAAAACAAACATATATTTAACAAAAATTATCATATTGAAGGTTATATGCACGCTGAAAGTGGAAAAATAAGATAATGGCTTGGGTATCGTTATAAATCACAGATAACGGCATATATGACGTTATGACAGATTTTTAGACAAATGCATATATCAACAACAATGCTGTAAAGGCCCAAAGTTATATAAATGTGACAGTGGAAAAATAAGATAACGATATGGATGCTGTTATAGATAACAGATAACGACATATATGATATTATGACAGATTCTTAGGAAAATGCTGACATATCAGCAATGTTGTAAAGGCCCAATGTTATATACATGCTGACAGTGGAAAAATAAGATAATGGCATGGATGCTGTTATAGATGACAGATAACGGCATATATGACGTTATAGCAGATTATTAGGCAAATGCATATATAAGCAACAATGCTGTAAACCAGAATGAAAATTGAGCAAAAAATTGTCGAAATTGATATTAGTATGTACCTTTTATCTTCTCCAATTACAAATCTAAAATGTGGATGAATTAACAAGTTTACACACCACTCAAAACTACGATGGACAAAGAGAGAAGACAAACATAAAGATTTTTTGGATTTCTATGTAGAACAAGTTCAATGAGGATGATGATGAGAGAGAGACATGGCTGCAATCACTTTTGTAGAGAGAGAAATAGGAAAACAAAAGTGGTGAAAAAATTAGGGCATTTTTTGTTTTAATCACCTGGGGATAATTTGGATATTGTTTAATATTTTTTATACTTTATTTAATGAGGAAAATATTTTGCAGAACTCCGAAAATTTTGAAATATTAAAGGTAATAAGTGAAAATAAGCTTTAGAATCGATTAATTAACTGGGTTAAATAATTAATTAGTAAAATGATGAATTTTAGTATATTGATATTGAGCTCATTGGGTAGCCCGTATTTATTTACAATTAACGGCCCGAAAAAAAGTATTTTTGGATAAGCTAAACTCAAGATACAGATGATTAAAAGTTTCTATGGTTAAATAATTTTAAAAATGGATTGTTTCTTTAGGATAGCATTTCGGCCAGATTATAGATTTTCATTTGAATTCCAATCTCTCTTTTTAGTCTCTCTCTCTCTCTCTCTCTCTCTCTCTCTCTCTCTCTCTCTCTGCATTAGAATACCAACAACCTAATTAATCTATACTTCTAGAGTTTATATTTTAAAAACAATTTGTAAATCTTAACCTATAAAATTGATCCACCCCTCACGTTTTATTCAAGAAAAAAAGCCGATAGTTTTATTTTACGTACTCCTCTACGCATAGAAAATATTTACTTTCTTCAGCAGCCTTGTGGCACCTTTTTGCAAGTTTTGCATCCAGTCGTTCAATTTCCAGCACAATTCATTCATAAAAAATAAGGTGAGGTGCTATGTGCTATTAGTTGTTTTCCACTTCTTTCTACGTATTATATTTATACATGTAATTTAATTACTTCATTTCAGTGCTCTTTCGGGAGAAATTATAAATTAGTTTAGTTAAACTTTCAGGTTGAGTTAAACTTTTGAGTTTCAGTTTATTTGCAACACTTGCATGAATTATCATTATCATGGTCTGACAATTCCTAGTTTAGTTTAGTAAGATGATTTTATGTGTGATTATAATATTTAGACAGATTGTGGAATAGCAAGCATCTCACTGAGTATGATTATTTGTACTCATCCCTTATTTTAACAAATTTTCAGGTAATAATTAATGAGATGGATGCATGGAGGGTTGGTGAAGCAACGTGCCAATGGTCGCCAAATAAATTCAAATCGTTTAGGATGTTTTATTTAATAAGACAATTAGCATCACAGTTTCAATTTTTAGCATTAGTCTTTAATTTTATCAAATTTATTTGATGTTTTGAGACTTATTTCTAAATGTCTAGGAATTAACCAATTGATTGACAATTGGTCATTTTTATTAAAGTGATCTTCCGCAATATTTTACTTTCTTATGATGTTTTATTTAATATGACGATTAGCGTCACAGTTTCAATTTTTAGCATTAGTCTTTAATTTTACCAAATTTATTTGATGTTTTGAGACTTATTTCTAAATGTCTAGGAATTAACCAATTGATTGACAATTTGTCATTTTTATTAAAGTGATCTTCCGCAATATTTTACTTTCTTATGAATTTTAATAACTCTCCAGAACCTTAGAAATTTCGGGGGCATTACAAATGGTATCAGAGCTTGGGTTTACCTTTTTGTATACTTGGGAAAAAAAATTCGGTGAACAGTACGGTACTGTTCACATGAACAGTGACACTTTTTTTTTCGTGAACAGTAAATAAAAAAATTTCGTAAATAGTGTTTCTATTGTTTGCATGAAAAGTAAAGAAAAATTATTGTACTGTTCAAAAAAAAAAAATTTGAACAGTAACAAAAAAATATAATGAATATTTTTTTTGTGAGACCTTTGGCACCCAGAGCTCATTGATCAGCTACTATCCAGTATATTTTTGAGGTACGAAATAAGGAAATATGTTTATTTGCCGTAAATTATTTTGCTAGTCCAAATAAATTCATTAGCATGATTTTATAAAATATTTATGGCTTATTTTTTTACTATTGCATTTGAATTATTTAGTAATGTGGTCTTGTCGTTTAAGATTAAATAGTATGTGAAACATGATAATGCATTTTTTTTACGGCCAAAAACTTTAAATACATAACATGTTAGACTTGACGTAACATAACATGGTTAAAATTAGGTAGACTACAAGAAAAGAGTTGGGTATGGTGGTGCTTTAGATCCCAATACCGTAATAATTCGAGCCTACGAACATTTCGTTTCGTATCTCGACACTACGATCGAACAGCATGTGCGAAGGTTCCAGGAATGAGCTTTGTAAGTCGGGTTTCAGAGCACTCACGCATAAGCTATCACACATCTATTAGACACCTTCCCAGATAAGGGCCAGCGCGTTGCGACGGCCATACTTTGGGTGCGACGGCCATACTTTGGGCCCTAGAGGATATATTGGATTCGGCATGGTAGATTTTGAAGATTTTTGTAGGGCTCTCATTGACACTTCGGAGAAGTTTGCTGTGGAGGCTAATGTACGACTCATTGAAGAAGCCGAAGTTGAGTTGGAATTAGGAGACAAGCATGATTTTGAGTTCGAGTTTGAGGAGCCCGAAACAAAAGACGAGCGTGATTATGAGGCCTGAGCAAAAAATTGAGCATGAGCCTGAAGTTGGACAAGAAATTGAGGCCGAGGCACAAGACGAAGCTGGGCACGAGGATGAACCGGAATCCAAGCCAGAATCAAGTGTTACTTCAGGATGAAGCTCTACCTGCCAAGGTTCCAAGAGTACATGAAGGCTGGATAAGTGAAGACGATGATTAGGATTTTGAATAATAGTTTTTCCATTTTATTCCTTTTACATTTTTTATTATTTAAAAAAATGTCGAGGATAGTAGGAATTTTAGTTGGACTTAATTATAAACGTTTTTTTAAAATTTTCTCTTTTATTAAATGATATTAATAAAATTGCATAAACTTTGTTTCTATTTATTTCTTTTCTCTCCGTTAGAAATTACTTCGTATGGTGTTACCCTGTCGAGCAATTCTAAGATAAAATCATTTTGTTTCATTCATAGGAAATGTTTTGACAAACACAAACTCAAGCAACTATGTTCAGAGACTTGATGAGAGTTGTGCAAGACTTGTGCAGACAGTAGGCTCAAGAGCCACCCCCGAATACAACAAGAGTTGACAACACGAGTTCGATGGTTGAACAATTTCGTCGTTTCAAACCACCATCATTTAATGGTAAGGATGATCCTTTTGCGGCTAAGGAGTAGTTGAGGAGACTTGAAGAGATTTTTGAGCATCTGAACTACAACGATATGCAGAAGGTTCTTGTGCAAAGTTTATGCTGATTGACGATACTAGCCATTGGTGGGAATCTGATTCACGCACTAGGACTGCAGTGCAACAACGTAGTCTCACCTGGAACCAATTTAAGGAAGCATTGTTAGGTAAATATTTTCCTCAATCATTGAAGGACCAAAATGAGGCAGAATTTCTTCAACTTACGCAAAGGAACATGCCGCTTGGAGAGTACGAGAGCAAATTCGAACAACTGTCTAGATATGCACTGCATATGGTTAACACCGAGCTGACGAAGGCCAAGAGGTTTAAGATGGGATTACGACTTGAGATCAAAGGAATCATGGCCACGCAGAAGTATAATACTTATGCAGAAGCTTTACGTCGGGCACATGCAATCTCTATTGGATTAGGGTTGGAGGAAAAAATCCTATCCAGTTCCAAGGTTTCTAAAAAGCGAGAATAGAATGAGTCGTATATAGAAAATGGAAATGGACAGAACAAGAAGGCTAATAATGGGTCAAGCAAATCGAATGAAGTCATCCCGCCATGTCCTAAGTGCAATAGGACCCATAGGGACGAGTGTCTGTACGGGAATAATGTGTGCTATCGATGAGGTAAGTCATGTCATATAGTCCGAAATTGTCAAGAACCTCCACCAAAAAGGGACAACGAACAGGGCAAAGAGGGAGAAGCTAGGGTTTTCGCCTTAAACCAACAGGAGGTAGCAGAAGTTAAGTATCAAGAATTCTCTAACTAGTTAAGGTAAATTTTGAGGACAAAATTTGTTTAAGGAGGATAGATTGTAGAACCCCGAAAATTTTGAGATATTAAAGATCCTAAGTGAAAATAAGTTTTAGAATCGATTAATTAACTGGGATAAATAATTAATTAGTGAAATGATGAGTTTTAGTGTTCTATTGGGCTCATTAGGTAGCTTGTATTTATTTACGATTAATGGCCCGAGTAGTTTTAGATAAGTTAAACTCAAGATAGAGACGATTAAAAGTTTACATGGTTAAATGATTTTAAAATGGACTATTTCTTTAGGATAGCATTTCGGCCTGATTACAGATTTCCATTTGAATTCCAATATATATATATATATCTCTCTCTCCCTCTCCTATTTGCATTAAAATACCAACAACCTAATTAATCTATACTTCTAGAGTTTGTGTTTTAAAAACAATTTGTAAAGCTTAACCTATAAAATTGATCCACCCCTCACATTTTATTCAAGAAAAACAGCCGATAATTTTATTTTACGTACTCTCCACGCATAGAAAATATTTACTTTCTTCAGTAGCCTTGTGGCACATTTTTGCAAGTTTTGCATCCAATCGTTCAATTTCCAGTACAATTCATTCATAAGAAATAAGGTGATGTGCTATTTGCTATTAGTTGTTTTCCATTTCTTTCTACGTATTATATTTATACATGTAATTTAACTACTTTATTTCAGTGCTCATTCGAGAGAAATCATGACTCAGTTCAGTTAAACCTTCGGGTTCAGTTAAACCTTCAAGTTCAGTTAAACTTTTGAGTTTCAGTTTACTTGCAGCGCTTGCATGAATTATTATTATCATGATGTGTTTAGTAAAATGATTTTATGTGTGAATATAATATTTAGATAAATTGTGGAATAGCAAGCATCTCACTGAGTATGATTATTTGTACTCATCCCTCATTTTAACAAATTTTCAGGTAATGATTAATGAGATAGATGCATGACGAGTTGGTGAAGCCATCGTGCCAATGGTCGTCAAATAAATTCAAATCGTTTAAGATGCTTTATTTAATAAGACGATTAGTGTCACAGTTTCAATTTTTAGCATTAGGCTTTAATTTTATCAAATTTATTTAATGTTTTTGCGACTTATTTCTAAATGTTTAGGAATTAACCAATTGATTGACAATTGATCATTTTTATTAAAGTGATCTTCCGCAATATTTTACTTTCTTATGAATTTTAATAACTATCCGGAACCTTAGATATTCTGGGGCGTTACACATTTACCGAGTTAATTATTTCAATCCTTAACAAACTTTGCCCCCATGTTTCTAATCAACTTCAAATTATTTCCCCACTTCTCACTCAACTTTGCAAAGTATTTCCATCCACCATTCTTCTCAATCTGTGAACGGAAAAGCTGATGTGTCAAATGGAAATTCCACATGGCAAATGGAAATCAACATCAGATGAAAATTTGACGTCAACAATTCACATCAGATGAAATTGTGAACAATCTACTGTACAATTGTTCGCCCAGTACAATTCTGGGTGTTTGCCCAGGTGAAGATGTTCTGCCTTAGTTGCGAACAATTGAGGTTGGGCGCTCGCCCAGCTGAAAATTCCAGCCTAATTTTGTTTTGTTTTGTCCTATGTTAAAACAGCTCCTGATGCAATTATCTGTAGGTGCTTTCGATTATCTTCATTCTTGTTAAAGTTCAATTGGTTAAGGTTCTCTTCAAAACAAAATCTATGGTTTAGGTTCGTTTTAACACACCTGGTTGTGGTTCATTTAACATCCCTAGCTGTGGTTCATCACTCTCGAAGCTTGACAAATTACAATCCTCGGTCATCATCTTCGCGAAAGCCTGGGTTGATGATGGAGAGGGATTACCAGGGATGACAAGCTTCGTCGTTGAATGTGGAAGGGAGGATTATGAATTTGGAGATTTTGGGGATTTTGTTTGCTGGGAAAGAAAACACATATATGTTTAATTTTAGGTCATGTTTGGGTCAAATTTTCATCTGATGTGGATTTTCGTTTGCCTCGTGGAATTTTCGTTTGACAAATCAGCTTTTTCGTTCACAGATAGTGAAGAATGGTGGATGGAAAATACTTTGCAAAATTGAGTGAGGAGTGAAATCAATTTGAAGTTGAGTAAGTGCTTAGAAACATGAGGCAAAGTTTGGAGAGGATTGAAGAAATTAACTCGACATTTACCAAAAAATTTGTGGAAGGTTTGACACGTCTTTTTAACTCCCTTGTTGATTTGAAGAGGGAAAATATCAACACATATACGTTTTGAATAGAGATTGCGGTGTTATTGGAGGACATAGTGAAGTCGGTGGAGAAATTGCTGAAGCTGATCAGCAAGAGGAGCCAAGAACAAGTCTATGTGGACCCCACACTTGATCTGGTCTTGCTGGTGCCTGGTATCGCCGGTTCGATCCTCAACACCGTTGATGACAACACCGAAAAACAAGAGCGGGTCTAGGTCCGGATCCTCAGGGCTGATCACGAGTTTCGTGACAAGCTGTGGTCTCGTTTGGACCCTGCCAAAGGTCAATATTTAACGATTTTCTCAAAATTTTGCTTTTATTTTGATCTTTTTAATTTCTGTTTTGCTTGTAGAGTATCTATAGTTGTGTGACTATTGACAAATCTATGAGCTTTTACACACAACATATTCAATTTCAAATTAGTATATAGTTGATACTGTTGATTTTCTCTTCTGGAGTGTGGTTTGGCCATTTGTGTTTTTCAATGCTTATAGTAGCTTTTCCCTTCAAACCAGCGTCCAACAATACTCTTTGTGGCTCTTGAATTCAACTCGTACGAAGGTGCCTGAACTTGCCTGTGGTAAAGTGACCTTGCAGGAAAGCTGGCATATTCCTACAATGACTTATGTCTGCTTGAGAGTTTTAGGGTACCGGTTATGAGGGTTAAAGTACCGATTTTGGACATTTATGAGTAGAGCGGCTTTGGGTGGTTTTTAGTAGCAGTTTTTAAAACGGTCCAACCCATGTTTAGAAATTTATTATCCAATGGTTCTAAAAGTTTTTTAAAAGAATCAAATTACATATATGCCCATATATTAAAAATAATTAATTTCAAAATGTTATATATCGACCTATTATTGAAAATATAAAATTAAATTTATGTTCTTGCATGTTTTTTTTTATGTGTGCATGTGTTTTATTTTTACAAATATTAAGTTTAGAGAAGTTTGAAAATAATTGTTTGAGAGAGGATAAAATTGGAAGAAATTTTGAAGAACGGCAAAAAACCACCGATTTGGGAGGTTGGGAGATACACTCCAAATTACACTACACCATTTTTGGGCGGTTGCAGTTTTTAAACCACCCAAAAACGATGTTATAAAAAACTAACAAACACCGATTTTTTCAACCCTTCATAAACGATACCATCCAAAACCGTTGAAAAAAAACTCCCAAGTTAAAGACTGCTTTACAAGAGCTTGAGTTTCTGAATTCTGATAAATGTAAATGACTGCTATTCTGCTCTTGTTTTAGATGGGATATAACTGAGTTTGTATGGAAAAAACATGTACAATAGTTACATTAGATACCAACACTCATATTGAGGTTTCCCAAGACAGATATGGCTTGTATGCAATTGACATGTTGGATCCTGACATGGTGAGTGATGCCTCTAACTCCGTTTGTCCATTAAAACTATCATTTCACGTTTACGCTAATCTTCGCTTTTTGATCTTTATGTGCTGGGAATCTTCCATGTCATGCTATCTTTATAAGAACCTACATTCACCTTATAATAACGAGATAATAGTCAACATATTTTTATGTGAAAATGAGGCCTTTTCATCTGCATGTCAATTTTAATAGATGTAAAGCAAACTTGAGGTACAGTGACAGATGAACCCTTATAACTTGGATTCCATTTCCTGAATTAAATGGAAAATACACACAAACGCGCGCACATGCACGCACATGGAGAGACCCAAAAGGAACAGAAATAGGATAAACCTATCATGATGCACATGGTTGAAATGTTTGACAATTTTGACTGCACCATGATAAACAAAACTAAATTTGGCACTGGCTATCAGCCAGCTGTAATACGATAGAAGCCATGACAAAAGAAGTTGTTCCAATATGAAAATGTAAAGTTCAACTCTCTCTCTATCCCCCCTTCCTTCCTCCATCCCCTGGCTTTCTTTTCCTTCCATTTACTGTTGGGATGGAGAGGATGGGGGTTAGGCTTCTTGCCTGCTTATTATAAACACTCATATGTAGAGAGAGTTTATTATATAGGATCAAATTACAAATTATCTAGTTTCTACAGAGAATGCACACAAAATCTAATGCATTGCAGTGATCCTTATTCTGTTGTTGTATGATTTTTTTTTCTTTGGCAGGTTATTGGTGGTGACTGTATATATTCTTTCCATGACATGATAGTCAAAATGCTCAGTTGGGATTACCAAGAGGGAACAACACTTTTTGGCTTTGGATATGATTTCCGCCAGAACAATCGGTAAAATTATCTTGTCATTTGAAATTTTTTGTACAATACCATGAACATATAGAGATTGTGCATATTACACATCCCTGAGGTGACATTGTATACAATTATGAAACCATTACTTATAAGCAGAGGTAATTAGGAGTTTTATGTTAGCGCTGTCTTTGGGTAATTACATATTCACAATTAGTTATGATTTCATATTTTTGTAGGGTAGAATATACAAAGTACAATCCTCATCCATTAAACCACCAAAACCCAACTTGCTTTAATTAGGTTTTGGGTACACTCAATAATGTTGACAGATGTCAATATGTCGATGGGGCGAAAAAAATAGGGTTGAATTTGTTGAGACAAATTTAGGATAAATAGCACTGAGAGTCATTAATCTTTAAACTTTGTAACAATAAGGTTCCAAATCTTTAATTTAGCACTGAAGTTTTCAGGCTTTTCAAACTTCTGTGCTTAGGGTCCTTTTGTGATGGAAAAAGTTATTTTGTCTGTTAAAAATGTCAAAATTTAAGAAATGATTAGTGTATTTATTTTTAATTTTGCATTAAATAAAAAAAATGAAGAAACAAAGGAAAAAGAAAAATAAAAAAGAAATAATCATTTTTTTCAATTTCAAACCACCCACCCCAACCCCAGACGCAGTGGCACCACCACCCACTGAAAAACAAACTAACTAGTATATGCAGTACATGATAATCTACACACCTCTCAATACCCATTATCTGTGTCGATAACCATCCATCTTCAAGCTCCTGAAACCCACGACATTTGCAGGAAAAAACCATCGCAGCTAAAATTTGCTCTCAAATCCAAATTCAAAATCCCAAATCTACTCATGGTCGACATCAAGCCCACGTACTGAAAATAGAGGTACTATTTATGTGAGGTCATGATTATTTTGAGTTTTAAGGTTGGAATTCCAGATTTTTTGAGTTTTGAGGTTGGAAAATTGAGGTACTCATTCTGTGAAGTCATGATTATTGTCGTGCATTGGTTAATGATACGATGGGAGAAGTTTTTCATTTTTTCATCAATGCTGCGGCCCTCAACAAGGTAACCTAAGAACAAGTATCCACTTTGATTGCGGACTTCTTCGCCCTGTGAGACACTTCTCGAAGTTAGATCTACGGTTGGGCTACTACCAAGTGCATATCATGGAAGAATTAAGCTTGTCTTTCTGGTAGGTGGCTGTGTCGTGAGGTTAAACAGAGTGGGGTGATTGACTTGGGAGCTTGCATGAGTAAAAAACTACATTATTAGGCCTGGGAAGCGAGAGGCAGTTTACTCACGATATTACTAGAACCTTCAGCTCAGTAATGTCTGCTTAGTCTTATGCCAGTGGTAAATAGGAAGGAAAGGTAGAAGAGGGTCATCACTACAGAGCTCGGGATGGATGTGATCCTATTCTGAAGAGAGCTGATTGCTCTTTTCAATTATCTACTATGCTCAAGAAAGCTATTTCAAATTGAAAGAAGGAAGGCATGGGATAGAATCTGATTATTCTTCATTCAAAGGATATTTCCGAGTTAGTTAGAAATGGGCTGGTCGAACGTTTTAGCTTAGCTCAATATTCCCAAGTCAGTTAGAAAATGTGTCTCTGAGGTTAAACCAACTTAGAAAACTGCACCTTATTCTATTTGTATTTCTAGATTGTTAATCAAATTATTGGTTTGAAGGGGGTGGGTGATTCTTTCTTTTTTCTTTTTCTTTTTCTTTTAACGGTTAAACTAACGTTTTCTGTCACAAAAAGACCTCAAGTACAGACGTTTGAATGATTTGGGATCCGGGTGCTAAAAATCAAAGATTCAAGATCTCATTGTTATAAAGTTTAAAGGTTTGGAACTCCCAATGCTATTTATCTTAAATTAAAATAAGAGTACAACTGTCATTTTAGTAAAAAATTGATAATTTGATGGTCAAAATGATGTAATCTGTTATAAAAGGACCTTAGGCGCAAACGTTTGAAAGGTTTGAGATATTGGGTGCTAGAAATAAAAAATTCGAGATCTCATCGTCACAAGGTTTAAAGGTTCGAGATCCCAAATTATAAGTATGGGGTTGAACCCATGTACTAGCCTGATTTATTATTGGAGAACAAAATTTACAATTTTCATATGCCTTGAAATATCTCAGCTGAGCTGCTTTTATTAGTTTTTGACTAAGAAGCACGGACACTCCACTGCCACTGGCGTGTCGGTGTCGGATACATATCGGACATCGACACGTATCGGACACTTCGTCGGATATTTATTTAAGGTTTAGAAAAAATAGGTCAATCTTTATGGGCCGGTCAAGATTTTAAATGGACTAATTATGTGTTTGTTAATGTTAAAATGGGTAAATTATGTTTTAGTATTGTTTTTTATGCAATAAGTATAGAAAATTTTATTTTCTTTAGGCTATAAAGTTAAAAAAATTAAATTAAAAAAATTTAATCGACGTATCGGCGGCGTGTCGGTGTCGGTACCGGTACTTTTTTGAAAATTGTGTATCGACGTATCCGATACGTGTCGTGTCGGACACGCGTATCCGTATCGGTGCATCATATGTTTTTGATATTACCGAAATCCCTTTTAGATATTTTTTGGCAGTGATACCCTTCACTTGTCAGCATATGTGTTCCAGCTGATTCAAACATGCATTTATTTTTACTTCCAGCTCCCCAGGTATCAGGGAACGCTGGACCGTCTAGCAGCAAAACTCGAGTTGGTATATACTGCATCTGGAGGAAGAAAGATAAACATAATAAGTCATTCTATGGGTGGTCTTCTGATCAAATGTTTCATGAGCCTACATAGTGATGTAATACTCTTGTTCTTCTTGTATTTCTCATTCCTGTTTCTTCATTTTGCCTCCCTGTCTCTCTATTTCGTCTCATTGGCTTGGTTCCTTGACTTCACCATTGACGTTTGTTTCTGTTTTGGGAGAATTTACCCTCTAATAGTGATGGCATTGTTCTGTAGATATTTGAGAAGTATGTGAAGAATTGGATTGCAATAGCTGCACCATTCTGAGGTATGTGGCTCTTTTAACTATTGTTTTGAGCACTGGGGTAAATTTTGCTTGTAGACTTACATTTGAGCAGATTACCCGTGTAAAATGTTTGTTAGAATAACACAATCAGGCCTCTTCGTTTTAATTTATCTATTATGAAAATAATTTATGGAAAACAAACTGCTACTAATGATTAGATTTATTAATAATAATTTTTGTGGTTATAATATCATTGAAGTACTAGCTTCTTTATTTTTTCCAGTAACAGTGAAGAGGATGAAAACTTTGTGCTACAAAATTCAGCTCGAGTGGGGGGTGGGTGGACTTAGTAGCTTTCTCGGTTTTGTTTCAGCCTGGAAATTTTAGAGTGAGACCAATCTTCAATAAGCACAATTGTTTCGAGAGAAGGTTAAAAGATCTCATCAGTCAAAGGATCTGTTTATATTGAAGTTATATATTTACTTTATTCTATTTCATGAGGAAAGTGTTTTACTGAAACTCTTACAATTTCAAACATTTTTTTTCTTTATTATCTCGACTAATATCTGTCGTGAATTCTTTATTGCCACACTTCATTGCTAGATTACAGTAATACGAGTCAATTTCCCCCAACTGATTCCTATTTAAAGCCTTATTGTGCCAACTGTGCTTCAACGATTCTTCATGCCATATTTCTCTTTATTCTGACTGTAAACAGAAGCATGACTTCGAGTATGTTTCACTGCTAATCTTGACGTTTGGTTTCATAGTTTTAATTTTCAGAAATGTTGCTGAGTAAAAAGTGAACATCGATGTGAAGTTCTTCAGAGGTTTAATTTTCGCAACTATTGCTGAGTGACAAGTGAAAAACTGAAAATTGATGTGAAGTCTTTTCCCTTTACTTTCTATTTTAACAGGAGCACCTGGATATATTAACTCAACATTTTTGAATGGAATGTCATTTGTGGAAAGGATGGGAACAAAACTTTTTTATATCAAAATGGAGCATGCATCAGCTGGTATGAAGTTCATCACTACTCTCATTGACTTCTGCTTGATGGTTCTCTCCCTGTGTCCCTCAACTTCCCCTCCCCGCCTGGCCCCTTCTGGCCACATGCACATAATTGATGCCAGATCTTAGAAGTATTTCCTTTATTTTACTGAGTTAGCCAATTGAAATGAGTCTTCATATGCTACACTTGTTAAGCCACATTTTTTTTAATCAAGGTTTTAATTATGCCAGAAACCTCCTCGCTATTTATAACTGTGTTTGTCTTGGCTTGGTTTTGTTCATTTTTCACCATTTTCTTCATTTACTCCTTACATGTAAAGATTACTTGTTAATATTTCTTGCATTTCAGATGATTGAATGCCCTTAAATATACGAATTGATGGCCAGTCTAGATTTTAATTGGCAACACATTCCACTTCTTGAAATCTGGAGGCAGAAGTGTGATATTGATGGAAATTCCATTGTTATGTTAGAGTCTTATCCCCCTGCCGAAGCTATTCCAATCTTTGTGGAGGCTCTTTCAATCAACAAGGTGGGACCAAATACTTGTACTATCATGCCCTTTGGTGAGTCTTCATATGCTACACTTCTTAAGCCACATTTTTTTTAATCAAGGTTTTAATTATGCCAGAAACCTCATCGCTATTTATAACACTGTTTGTCTTGGCTTGGTTTTGTTCATTTTTCACCATTTTCTTCATTTACTCCTTACATGTAAAGATTAATTGTTAATATTTCATGCATTTCAGATGATTGAAAGCCCTTAAATATACGAATTGATGGCCAGTCTAGATTTTAATTGGCAACACATTCCACTTCTTGAAATCTGGAGGCAGAAGTGTGATATTGATGGAAATTCCATTGTTATGTTAGAGTCTTATCCCCCTGCCGAAGCTATTCCAATCTTTGTGGAGGCTCTTTCAATCAACAAGGTGGGACCAAATACTTGTACTATCATGCCCTTTGATCTTTGTTTTTTGCTGATTATTATAAAGTTAAAAAAATGTCATAATTGGACACACTATGCTGTCATTAGTTTTCATCGCCATAGATAGTTAATAGCAGTCAATGAACATAGAAAGTAGTTTGATTATTGTTCGAGTGTTTCAATGAGTTAAAGTTGCAAGTGGAACCAAATGCTTAAACTATCATGAACATATATTGCACCAAATGCTTAAACTATCATGAACATATATTGCACCAAATGCTTAAACTATCATGAACATATATTGCTGGCATGCTAACATTTGGTATTATATAACCACAGAGATTATCTGTGATACTTGTTTCCAAGTATTCTAACGTGGTTTCAGAATGATTGAATATTTTATTGATGACTTGTATGGAGGTCAATTATGATGGTGCTGATATTTCCTTACCATTTAATAACGAGATTTTAAATTGGGTTAAGAAGACGCAAAAGGTGTTGAGCTGTGCTGAAGTTCCCAGTAATGTTAAATTTTTTAATATCTATGGGACGAATAATGAGACACCACATAGCATTTGGTATGACCTTAGACTTCTGAATCTCAAACCTAATGATGCAAGTCTCGAATAGATCAGAACTGGGCAATTTATTTATGCATTTCTGTGATTAAAATTTAATTCTATTCAAACATAAGTTTTTATTTTGCAGTTATGGAAGTCAGAATGCTCCTGTTTCTGATCTGCGACAGTTACCTACTCTTCTGGTAAAACTATTAGATGAATCTTATTATGGACCTCATTCTTGTATTTGTCCCACATCTTTTTATCCATTTACATTTTAGTATTTGTTTTACTTATTGTATTAGATACACTGCATATGGTACTTGATTATAATAGTTGCTCAAAACAAGTTTTTGCACGCTTGCAGGCCAAGTACATATGTGTTGATGGTGATGACACTGTACCAGTGGAATCTGCTAAGGTGAATTTTTCAGTTTTTTTGCATGACACATTAAATTTGGTACCTTATATGTCATCACTGAAATATGTTGGGTGGATAATAGTAAGGGAACTGGATACAGAATTGCTCATAGTCTTGAATCAGATAAAATGTGATATCAAAGATTGATTGTTTGAACATCTCTTGTTTCTATGGTGAATTTCCATGTGAAACTTTGACAAAGTAGACTGATGGCGTGTCGTGTGAAAAATGTTGGCACTTCAAAGACATTCAAAGAAGAAACAAAGTTCTACGATTTTATTATCTCTTAAAATATTATAAGAAAAAGTGTCAAGGATATCGTTCAAGCCAATTTTTATACGTTATGTATACTGTTGGTTCCCTTCTTACATAAAACGTATAATTATCTATTCCTTCAATTATTATGTATAAATTCTTAGTTGCAAATGGCTATCTAAATTCTGAATCAGCAATAACTTGGTTTTTCTTGTTAATCCCTTCTTCCAGGCAGATGGGATACGTGCAGAAGTGAGGGTTGGAGTCCCGGGAGAACACTGAGGAATCCTTTGTGACCATCATGTGTTCAGAATTCTCAAGCATTGGCTGAAGGCAGATTATGATCCTTATTACAATCCAGTAAATGATTTGGTAATTCTACCTACTGCGTTTGACATTGAAAGCCACAAAACAAAGGGTTTACAAGTAACTTCATTCAAAGAGCAATGGGAAATCATTGAGGAAGACCAAGACAACCAAGAAAATGTAGCTATGAAAATGCCTTTAGTGGGCACAATATCCGTCTGTCGTATTGGAGGTGATGAAGTTCTGCGGGAAGAGTCGCATGCCACCTTTATAGTTCAGCCCCAAAAAGATGGTCATAAGCACGTCGAGCTTAATGCTTCATCTATTTCAGCAAGTGCATAAAAAAGCTATTACATTTGTATAGTTGTACTGATCAGAGGCAAATGGAGCTTCTTTGTATATAAAAGCGCTCTCCTTGTGAATCCCTTGTATCCTAGTACAAGATGATACATGTAAATGTGATTGTAAATAGCAATGGCTTCACCTTTTTTCCTGCCTTTTTCTTTCAGTTACTCTCAGTCGTGCAGTATTTGCCTATTTGGAACAAAAATTTATTGCGAGTCTTGCTGTATAGGTGTGGCATGTTTACTATCTGTGTTACCTAATCTGCTTCAAGTGGCCGATGGTTTATGCAGATACTGGCGAAAATCAGAAAGTACAGATCAATCCAAGGGATACAAACAAATATTTACTAGAACAAAATTTCACCAAAATATAGGAATTATTGCTTGATCATGTACATTATTAACTGGGACTGGACTTCTAACATACATAATATTTGCATATGTTGAGGGGGCTGCAACCTGATAGTGCTTGGTAAGATGATATACAACCCACAACATAGTTATAATTCCCTTTACAACATTTGCCTTGCATGTTATATAACTCGTATTTATAACCTATACTATAACCTTCACAAAAATATGGCTAAAAAATTGATAATGGAGATCTAGCAGAAGCCTAAAATGTACCAGCCAGACACCCTTGCACTAATCTGGATGGGAGAGACTTGCCAAGGATAATCCAAGTAGCAAAAATGGAGCAGTTTACATTTATTTTGAGTTTCCAATGTCCAATGGAACATCAGAATGCTTTCTTCTCTTTGGTTCTGGTTCACCTAACTGCAAAGAAACATAAATATCTCCGTCCGACCCATTTCTTAAATCTGAGAGATTTTTCAATAGATCCTGTTCCCCTTGATGCTTCCGATTTACTGGAGATTTGCTAGAGAAACTCGGGATAAACTGATGCTCTACACCCGGAGCTCTCTCAATGCCACATTCAATATGAAAGTCATCATGCTTCAATGTTGGAATTAGTCCTTGATGAGAATCATTGTTAGTAGAAACTTGTTGGATGCTCAAAGCAATTGGCTCAAAGTTTTCTTTGGATTTATCTTTTGCAGTAACGTGTTCAAGTGGTGATGACTCTCCAACAGTAGAACCAACTCCTGCTGATGCATTTCTCTGCTCTTGCAGTGCAGCTATTTAGGCAATAGGAAACAAAAGCAAGCTTAATCAGGAGAAGATATCATAGAGAAACCTAGACAAAGAAGACAGTAAAGAAATTACAATGCATGGGGACTATATTAAAGTTGTTCGCACCCTCCTCACCCTTCAACCTAGACCCCATTTTGCCAAGGACTACAACAAAATCTGCTAAGAAATGGAAGTGAAAAACGCAGACAAACTATCAAAATAAAAGAAATATTTAACAGTTGCATTAGTGGGCATTTATTTCACAAGAACGAAGGTCCATATGAAATAAGCACGTTCATGTAATCTTTGCATCCTGTGCCCAGTAACACATTCACTTGTCTCATTTCGTCTGCCTGATTTTCTTAATTCATCAATTATGATCCAATAAATCACCCTTCTCAGGCCTGATAGTACTATTTTGATGAGTTACAGTTGTGTCAATATCTATGACCTGTAAACAAACTTATACTGTGTGACTTTTATATATTAAATTATAAAAAAAAATAGAATAAATTACACTGACAATCCTTATTCTTTCAACTTTGTAACAATATCATCCTTATTCAATTTTATTAGCAGCTATCGTCCCCATCCTTTCATTAATTTGCATAGATGGTCTCCAAATATTTTTTTTGATGATTTGCCCCTAGCTTAAACAAATTAAAATAGTAAAAAATAGAAAACTTAATGAAAAAGTTACAGTCCAAGTACCTAACTTTTTCAAAAGTGCATATCTTTTGAAAAAGTTAGAACCCCCATGCAATTTTTCCATTAAGTTTTCTATTTTAATTTATTTAAGCTAAGGGAAAAATCATCAAAAAAAATCATTTGAGGACCATCTGTGCTAATTAATGAAAGGATGGGGACGATAGATACTAATAAAATTGAATAGGGATGATATTGTTACAAAGTTGAAAGAATGGGGAATGTGAGTGTAATTTATCCTAAAAAAATGATAATCACAAAAACTACTACTGTGGTTCTTTTTAATAATTTTTCCCCTTTAAATCTTTTTTCTAGATGAAATATTAGCAGTATTTCATCAAGCCTTTCATAAATAATTCAACTACTACAAAATGGAACGAGAAAGTTAATCTCAGTTATGAGGGCAATTAGACTATACAAACCTTGGAGGCCTTCATTGGATGTGATGAGATCAAGTTCAAGGAGATCAAGAAGGCGCCCTAAATCGACTCCACTAGTCCAATTCTCAGGAGGCTGGCCAACTTTTAATTTCAACCGACCCCGATTAGCTGTCCCACCCCAAATGATTCCGACAGGCCGGGGTTTCTCACCATTTTGACCTGTCAAAAGAATAAGGCTGCCACTGTCGCCTTCAAGGTCAAATGTCTGTTGATTCTCGCCAACAACAAGAAAATCGGTAAAGAAACAAATCCCTTTCTCATCATTATACTCTAGGGCATAGGCCATTATGGTCCCAGTTGTCAAGCCAGAGCTCCTTCCAACTTTCACCACTTGTCTTCCAATGAGACTATTGATAGGAGACTGCAAGTCTATGATATTGACATCATCAATTTCACCTAGTCCTTTTACAAGTGTAGTCACATTGGCAATGTTAAAATCTTCTGCAAAAGGGATGAAAGCCCCATCTGCTCGAACAAATGTTTCTGCATGATCACGAGATTGTTATGGTCATCTATGGGAGTCAGGACTCAATTAGATACCCATTAGTACAAAAATGAAATTAGAGGCACCTTTATATATTATATAACAAGATAAGCTTCTAAAGATGCAAAATAGATTCAGCAATCATGTTATTGTCGTATACAACTATTAATCAAAACATAAATCTCAATATACCCAATGGGAAGTAACTTTTAGAGGTGGAATGGCAGCATAAAAGCTCAAATCATCCTCTGCCAAACCAATATTTTACCTTATGTATTTTAAAGCAAAATAATCTCCAGTACCAAAACATTGCTCACTGAATCTGAATGTTTGTGTCCAGTGGGATCACATGTGATTTATACAATAACATGAGTAGAAGGTATTTTCATCAGTAACTAAACACATATGCATTCCAGAGCAAAGCCAAGGAAAATCAGATGGAAGAAAGACCGTATGAAAAATGAGTAACATTTAATAGATTCTTACAACGAAACAGTAGAAAGATTCAATTAAGGAAACAGTGTCGTACTATATGCTACAAATGATAGACCAAATATTCATTACAATGATAAACTAGTATGGGCCAGATGCTTATGTAACTGGTGACATCCAGTATGATACTTGGTACATAAATTTTTAAGTTTGTTCATACAGATTTATAAATATAATGGTATAGAATAATATTATTAATATTTTTTATTTATTGTTAAAAGTGAAAAATAAAAAAAAAATGACAAAAATGGGCGTGGCCGCGTGAGGAGTGGAACCCAGGTCTTCATATTTTTCCACAATTATCCCAACCACTATGCCACAACACATTCATTTGCATTTTACTCATTTTATTTACTAAACATATTATACCAAAACTAATTATTTAACCTATTCATTCAGCCATAGAAGTTACACAACCCATTTCCATTTTGGCATTTTCCTAAATTGAAACATTCCCACACAGCTTGCGAAAATCTTCACCGTGACACCGCTTTAGCTGTTGCCGACGAGTGCCATCGCCAACCAGACCGAGAAGTTTGAGTCACCACCTCTGTCTCCAACTCTCCATTCACCAATCAACCGACAACCAGTCGCAAATCGCAATCTCCATTCTCTTAATTATTTAGCAAATTCCTAGGTATTTATGTTGCTTTTCATTGAGTCTATTTTGCTCATTTTTCTAGTTACTGGACGTGAGTGTGTTATAGGAATTTGAAACAAACTGTACACAACTCCGCTCGTAGGCTTTCCGCTCAAGCAGACAGATTGCAGCCTCTGTCCGCTCGAGCGAACAAAGAGGAGGAGTTCCCCGAATTTGAACCTTCTTTGGATCTTTGACACTCCATTGAAGTAGAATTTAATTACATTGCTTAAATGACATGAATTTCCAATAAGTTATTTTCAAACTCATCAAATATAGAAATTATTTCAAACCTTTTTGAATTGACAAAGGTTGTCAATCTTGGTTTTCTTAGGTTCCTTTTCTTGCAAGTCTTTCTTCTACGCTCTTGTTTACAAATCCCATAAAATTCCACGTGTTATCCTCTTTATTATTTTCCTATTTATATTTCAATTGATGAAGAGATAAAAGAGGGATGGCAAGTTTTTCAATGGATTTTCAGAGATACAATTCATAGTACGAGAAATACAATTATTTATATTTATATTTCTTATCATGTCTAATTTTTTTTTGCTAACTAGTTTTATTTTGTTGTTAGAACATTCGTCGTACTCTGGGTGTTGTACAAAGTTATGTGACACAGATATTGACGAAGAGGTAAATTAATTTTTTATTTCATGAACTTCAATAATAAATATATTAACTATCTAGTAAATTAACAATAAAATACTTCTTTTACAAGAGGAATCAAGTATTCAGGTGGCTGACATGGTTATTATAGAAGAAGATGAAATATGATTATGTTGGATTGTTGTTTTTGAAACTTGTTTAAATTTTGATAACAATATGTATTTTGTATTTTTGTATCATTCAATTTGCTTTACAAATATTTTCTGGTCACAATAAGCATGAATATTCATAAATCATAATTTTATTTAGAATGATGTTAAAAAAATAAAAAATAAAGGGGGCCCCGCCCCGCCCCGACCCGACCCAACCCTGCCCTAAGCGGGTAATGGGGCATGTATAGGGGTAAGAAATCCCCGACGGGGCGGGAACGGGGACGGGGATGGTCGCCCCGCCCCGTTGCCATCCCTAGTCATTTCTTTATCTTTAATAAGAACGATCCTTAGATATATATATCTCTTCATGCTTTGCTCTAATTCTCCTTCCATCAAGAATTATTTATCCACATGATAGAATCAAGAAAGCAGAATGACATAAGAAACACAAACTTCTTCTATGATTTGGTAGCAGGTAGCGGATAATTAATCAATTACATTTTATAATCTTGAATCACTTTACCTGGGTTTGTTCCAGCAAAAATTCCGTACCAAAGATCATCTGTTATAAATGATGTAGCCCTTTCTACGGCACCTAAATATACCCCTGGCCCAAGACTTGGGGGCAAGGGATGAAACATTTTTTGACTCGGGTAATCAAGATCAACTGCCACATGCCGATTCGTTAGGAAACCAACCTGCCTATTTCCTGTCCGACTTTTGACAATGGCGCCCAAGGTTCCATATGTTTCTTGGCTTGCAACCTAAAAATGCATAAGATTATTAAACACTGGGAAGGCGTAACAAGGAAATAACTAGGAACATAATGAAGAAGGTAGAGTGCTTGAATCAAGGGTTATGTAAAATGGCAACAGAAAGGCTTAAAGGCCAAAACAATTTCATGGGTCTATGATATAATGTGTTATGCATATTATTAGAAGCGCTCAATATGCAGACACTGCATAAAGAGAAAATTGATGTCAATAAGAAGAGAAGTGGATACTAGATTGCCAAAATTGAAATAGAGTGACTAGGCAGCATACAAATGATCTAATGCTTTAGTGGTCACTGAGTGTGTAAATAGCCTGATTGATTCATTTTTAGAAATACATTGACAAATATTAGAAATGTACTAAACTTCTCATCAATGAATCTTTAATTATTTCCACAGAAGCCAAGAATAACCCAGAGCAACACATTGGTCATTGGTAAGTTAAGTAATTACTAGAATTGTATACCACAAGAATCCATAATCATGAGGAACCATGTACATCAGATTACTTGTGGTCACAAACTCTCTGTTTATATCTGAGACGCATAAACAATGGAGCAAGCACAAGGTACCAGGAATACAATATAAATTATGTCTGCATGAGGGAGCTTCCAAAAATCGTTAACAGCATCCTAGGAGAAAGCACTGCCAGAAGAGAAGATTGATGTGATCTGGATTTGGATTTAGCATTCTTTAGTAACATTTAACTATGAAAGACCATTCTTTTACTTGACAGAATACAAAATGCAACTATATTACGAGAAGCATAAGAATGATAAGAGAAATATAATTTATTACCTGGGAACCAGACCCAATGCATGGATCACTTCCACGCAAGCCGTCTACAAGTTCTGTATACGGTTGTTCCCTTGGGGTGGCTGTAGATGCTCCATAATAAGAGAATTCAACAACATCAATATCACACCATACACCTCCAGGTCCCTGCTCAAGAAATGACAAAGTCACTCAAATTCCAGGAGCTTGTAAGAGCTACAGGAAAGAACTTCTAAATATTCCACGACTCAAGAGTCCAAAAATTTTAATATAGCTGATAACGTTTTTTATTAATACATTTTTATATAAAAATTGCAAGTTTAAATGGAGACTAAAGAACTTCCAAATTTTTTGCCAAACCCAATATTTGTTACCATGAAGCGAAGACAGCATTTGAAGAAAGATAACAAACCCCAAGAAAACTTTATGAGTGTTAAAGCCAAAACTCAGGATTATTAACAAAGCAGCAGTACCTAAAGGTAAAAGCCAGAATATACCAAAATTTAAGACATAATCACCAAAATTTAGAACCTCGAGAGCAGCCGGTAGACATTGGGCATGATTAAGCCATTGTCTGTGAACTTTTCTAGCAACAAAGACAAGTATAGCTGGTATATCAGTCAACACACCGCGCCTAATCCGGAAACCAATTGCAGTGCCAAGACTACAGCGCCGCAAAAGTTTGCTGTGAAATGCCCTAATTGTCATCAGTTCAAGCAGGGTAGTAGCTTGCTGCCCAGATGGTTGTCGTCCAAAAGTTTCAGGTAAAACCCCTTTCTGAAGATTTCCAAAGTAATGTGCCCTATCTTCAGCAGTATCTGTTACCTGGCTGGAAGTAGGCCATGAAAAATAAGCAGCATTGCTGTCGACCTGACCACCTGATGCAAAAGCTTGCAGTGGAACCGAACTTAACAAAGGCAGATTGAGATTCTGGCAATAATCTCTATCCAAATCCAAAGCTGATTCCTCTGATTGTGCACAACCAGAGTGATGGGCTCTTAAATCCACTCTAGCCCGTTCCATGTTTCAGCTTTCCTGCAAGTTTTATCTTAAATGAGTAAATCAAAAGTGCATTTTTTAAAAACCCAAAAAGAGAAAAATGGTTGAAACTAGATGGCAAACTTAATAATTTTTTAGCTTTTTCACAAAAAATATGAGATAAAGCTTATTGAGTTGAGTTCAGTTGGGCTTTCAATGACAGATATGCTGCCACACTTGAAATTGAATAAGAGATGTAACAGAAAAGGTCCCTCCCAACTCCATATAATGGAACTTTTACAATAGCAACGAATTAAAACAATCAAAAATAGCATCTGACAGATGAAATTGGCCTCAATTTGGTAAAACACATAATAGGGAATTCAAGAGACAAACAGGAAGTCATTGACAGACCACTATTGAAAACATATCAAGGTACTAAAACAACTGTCAAATATTACATACATAAGCTATTGATTATTGCTGGTTCAGTAACCCCCACATTTCCAAGAAGTGAAGCTAACAACAAAGAATGGAAATTTAGGAAAGAATGAAAGAAAAGGTCAACTCTATCATGAAATAAAAATCGAACAACGTCAATAACAGCAGCAAAGAACAAAACCAAATAGCCCAATTGTTTTAAAGAGAATGGTGGACAGAAATTGAACCCTGCCCGGATAAAAAGATTTGTGGGATCAGTACTCTTCAAAGAATAACCTAAAAGATTCAAACCCAGTGGACAAAGCACACCCACCTCATGAGTTAAGCAAATTTTAAATCTGAAAATAATAAAGTTTGAATCTTTATTGAAATTCAACGAAACTCACAAGTCAGCACGCTAAAGAACCAATTTTCTTCCCCATGCCCATCTGCGAGATCAATAAATTTATAACAAAGAATATCTGGATCAAAAAGTTAATATAGCCACTCTGCAGGGTAACCATATAGGAAAAACTGTGAGTTTTCTAGCACAGTTTAGTGCATGTGTGCGTTTGTTAGAGAGAGACCCTCCTGGGAGTAAAGAAGGGAAGAACTGTATTAGGGGGAAAAAAAAAAAAAAAAAGACTATTTTCAGATAAAGAATAGAAAAATACAAGTATTATTATTATATATTCAAGCAGTTTGTAGAATAGTAGTAATATAAATGAATAGATAATAGATTATTTTTGCTGTCACTTTCCTTCTTTTACTTTTCTTTTTTGCCACTCATCATTTGAGTGATCACACTCTTTTTCAATATTTGATTTGATGAGGAACAGATTCAAGGGGATTTTAAAGGAGGGGAAGGACAACTAAAAAATAATAGCAAAATTTTGTCCTCTAACAATTTTTAAAATGTGAGTATGTTGGTCCACAACTTTTTATTATTGTCGCACAATCATTCTTTAATGACGAAAACTATTATATGCAAAATTGTCAAATGGTCACTATATATCTAATTTTATGCAATTAGGTTTTGACGTGCAACTTGAAATCTCGCACCAATGGCTAAAAAATTTAAAGTGAGACGTTATTTCGAGAAAGTCATATAATTTAATGAGAATTTAGACATTTACGTCATTGAAGACTAATTATATAATTAATAATGAATTGTTGAAGATTAACTTATTTAATTTTAAATATTTATGACTAGCTTGCTAATGAGGTCATATTGGAGGATCAATAATAATTTTCACAAAAAAAAAAAAAAAAAAAGAAATCATATCTCTTGGATACCATTGATTATATGATGTGTGGGGATTAGGGGCCCATACATATTTGCTCCCCAAAAGTTGCACACTTTTTCAACAAAATAATCCATTCCAAGTTATGGTAACTTTGTTGGGGGTGGGTTGCGGTGGAGGGGTGGGGTGGAGTGGGGTATGTTGGCCTTGCCTCTATACTTACTTCCTTGCACTTTTCATATAAAAATAATATAAATATATATGGAGGCATTTTTTTTAATTAAAATTTTAACTTAAATTAATTTTACAGTCAAAATCTATTAAAATATTTTAAAATTCCCATGTACACATCCAAACATACCCTAATAATTTTTTATTAAATCTATACCGTGAAATTAATTTAAGGGTTAATTACACTAATAGTCTTCATTCTTTCAAGTTTGTAACGATTTCGTTCTCATTCTTTTTTTTAGCAGATATCATCTCCATTCTTCCATTTATTCTTATAAATGGTCCCCAAATCACTATTTTTCACTATTCTGACAATTCTACGACAATTTTACCCCTTGACTTAAATAAATTAAAATGATAGGAAAAAATACAATAAAAATATTGCAATAGAGCCCTTAACTTTTTTAAAAGCACAAATAAATCCTAAACAATTTTATTTTATTCAAATAAGTGTTTTTCCCAACTCAAAAGAAATCATCTTTTTCCCCCACCCCCACCCCCACCCCCACCCCCACCCTATATATACATACACCATCGTATCTCTATTTCACATATCTCTCTCTCTCTCTCTCTCTCTTTCTCTCTCTCACTCTCACATACACATACACATACACACACTTATCATAACTTAAAAAATTAATAAGAATCACATAATTTTCCCCTTTCTCAATTTTTCCAGTCGTTTTCTATGCTTCTTGATCCTTCAAAATTTCCAGCTCCTCTTTTTCATTCTTTCTAGTGTGCACCGTGGTAGGCTACAGTAAGCTTCTTTCCTTCATTTATTGAACTTTACAAATCATCTTTTGTAAAATGTGCAAATAAGCCCGATACAACTTGCAAAACAACGAGACCCCTCCAAGAGAGCAAGACACGCTTCTCCCAATCGCTAAAGTGAGTAGAATCATGAAGAAAGCACTACCAACGAATGCAAAGAAGATGAAAGATGCAAAAAGAAACAGTGCAAGAGTGTGTATCGGAGTTCATCAGTTTCATAACTGGAGAGGCATCCGATAAGTGCCAGAGGGAACAAAGGAAGACAATAAACAGTGATGATTTACTTTGGGCAATGACTACTTTAGGATTCGAGGATTACGTCGAGCTGCTGAAGATTTACTTGCAGAGGTTTCGAGATATAGATGAGGGAGAAGAGTGCAATGGTCGAAAGAGGGGAGAAGGACGACGGAGACGGTAGTTCTGGTGGGAGAATGGTAGTGTAATAAATATGGAGAATTATGGGGGTGGTTATGAAGAGATGTGTGAAATGATGGGGCATTAGATTCAGGGTCAAGTGTACGGGTACAATCAGGGGGGTGGGGGTGGGGGTGGGTGTGGGTGTGGGTAATTCATTTTGAGTTGGAGAAGAACACTTATTTGAATAAAATAAAATTGTTTAAGGTTTATTTGTATTTTTAAAAAGGTTAAGGACCCAATTGCAATGCTTTCATTGTATTTTTTTTCTTATCATATTAATTTATTTAAGTCAATGGGGTAAAATTGTCAGGATAGTAAAAAATAGTGATTTATGGACTATATGTGAGAATAAATGGAAGAATGTGGATGATATTTGCTAAAAAAAAGAATATGGATGAAATCGTTACAAATCTGAAAGAATGGGGATAATTAGTATAATTAACCCTTAATTTAAATTAAGTACTATAATTATTTGTCAAATTCATTAGTAGGAAAACGATGTACAATATATGTATATATTCACACAAACCTAAACCAAGATATTTGGTTGAACAATTTATTTGGAATTACAACATAAACATATGTAAAACTTTGATTGGTAGATGACAAAAAGGGCAATTTTGATCATTTGTTTGGTGAAGAAAAAATAAGAGTAATCAAATCGTATGACAAAAAAATAAAAAAAATAAAATCAGTGGAATGTCACACATTGTAAAGAATAATGCTATTTATCACAATTGATGATTATCCTTAGTGTATATGGTAGTGGAGTCCTCTATAATTGATTGGTGCTACATAATTGTGTTGTCTCCTTAAATTAATCAATTACAGTGGTCGTCATTGAAACATAGATTAGCGATCTTTACTAATGGTGATAACTAGCATTACTTCATTGTAAAACACCCGTATTGATTGTATTAACGTATTGCCCAATATATATAAGGGCATCCTTTCGAGATCACTCTAGGATGTTATGGAGTAAAAAAAAAAAGAGGATAGTTTCGTTAAAAAATACTATTTAACTTTTTTTATTCTAATTTTTATTTTTATTTTTGTAACACTCGTTGTTACATTTGTTACATTTATTACATTTCTTATAAAAAAAATGTTTATTAGATGTATTACGTTTGTTATACTTGGAATTTAAAATGTTCAAAAATAATTGTAAAATTTTAATATAAAATCAAGTATGTGGCAAAATTATCATTAAAAAAAGACTATTGATGATAAAATATTTTCTCCTCCTTTGTGCGTGATGGCAATAGTGGTGGAGACCTGCAAAATAGTGGATGGACTTCTATCCCCCGTGTCCACTCCAGTGTGATAATCAATATGTGATTAAACCTAGAAATGCAGAATAACAATATTGAGTATGTGTGTTGTGTTTTTACCTGGGGGGTTGGCCTCTATTTATATGGGTGGTTTGCAGTTATGACCTTTAATGGCTCTTAATAATTTGTGTCTGTTCATCTCCCTCATTATTAAGAGTTAATGATAAATGTTACATCTTACCAATTGTCGGTGACTGTCAGTCTGTGGGTCGCTTGTTTAGCTAACCTAATGACAATTGAGTTATTGATGTATATCTGTAAGAGACGAGCTTATGAGACCAACAACGCAGGTGGACCGATGAGGCGAGCGAACTATTTATTTAGGAAGGCGTCCCAAGAAGTGTAACTATCATCCACCAAAGTATGATCATATCTATCATCATAAGCTACTCTACTTTTCATGGACTGCCATCAATGAAAAGTAGAAATATTGTCTTTCAAGTAACTATTCCTAGCCAAAAATGTTAAAGAACAACATATGTAATAATTATTTATTTATTATTATCATTATTTTTTATTTATGACGAAAATCTCATGGAAGCGTGTCACTTGGCGAGGCGTGGTCAAGTGATGATTTGCCGTGTGGCTAGCCAAATATAGACTAATTATTTTGGGCATAATTTAAGCCTAATTTGGGCTTAAATCTAGGCCCCATTTAAGGGGGATTTTTTTTTCCTTTATAAGAGAGGAAAAGGGGGATACTTTTTGTAGTATTCTCATATATCCTTGCTTAGTTGGAATTCTTTTCACACTAATCTCCTTTTTCCTGTCTGAGTCATATAAGTTTTATCTCCTTTCATCTTCTAAGGTAATCCTTTCACCCTTGTTCTTCTTTAAACTTTTCGGCCTTTTTTATTTCTTTTTTAAATGTATAAAATGGTGATCACTTCTAGTAGTAGTTCTTCAACCAATAAATCTAATAGCAGTTTTAGAGACCTGTCTTATCGCACCTTATCTATATGAAGAGATGATAATCTTCCGCCAGTTGAAGAATAGACATTTGTTAGTTCTTTAGAACATGGTAGACCTCGATACTTGAATGAACACATTGATGAGATTGAGGTAGGATTGGACAAGGAAGAGTCATCCATAGCCCAAAACCGTTTGATCCGAAACGAAACCAGGGCAACCACCGTGGAAGAGGGCCGATTGCCCCGTGTCATGGCGAGGCTGTCTATCCCTAGCTAAGGGTGGGCAGTCCCGACCGTCCCTATCCGAGAAACCACGACGAGAAGGAGACAGGCACTTCCATCGCGTGTTAGCCCATCTCTAGTCGACGTAGATCCGTTACCTAAACTTTTTGCCTCTATTGAGTTTATAGATTCTTATGCCAATTCTTCTACAGTATCTCATCAGCTTAATATACAAACGGGATGCTTTCCAAGTGGTAATTTGATAGAGTTAGACCTACCAAAGGATAGTTGTGTTTATAATCCTAAGAGCTTTGTGAGAATGTTGAAAAATATGAATTATCCCCTGGTTACTTATACTGAGTCTTCCATCCTAGTGAGAGGATTCTAGGATCAGACCCTAGGGATATGGTAGTTTATCGTGACAGCATGACAGCAGGTTAAGGTTTCTTCTTCATCCTTTATTCGTTTATTATTTCAACGAATTTTACCTTATTCCTGGTCAATTGACTCCTAACTCTTGGTGTATATCAACTTATTTCTTGTACTTGTCTTTTACAAATGATATCGAGTCGTGTCTGAGACTTTTTAGAAGTGTGTTTGATATGTTTCTTGTGATTGAGAGTAACTGTTATGCATATATTCAACTTAAAGTAGGATTGTTATTCCCTCACTTTTCCAATTCAAATAGTGGTTGGAGGAAGTGTTTCTTTTTTGTTCGGTCTGGGGTATGACAGTTCTCTTTTAAAACTTGTTGGAGAACTCTTTTTTGCAAGCATTTTAATGAGCTCCTGGATCTTGATCTTGAGTTGAAGGCACGTCTAGATAAGCTTTTATATTTGATGCCTCCGGAGTTGCATATGAGTGATGTGCTATCTAATGAGAACTTGCGACTGGTTCACATTGGATTACCTAAGGGTAAGCTACTTTTATGTCTTTATTCCTCTTTTTGACTTTTTATTTTACATGTACTTGCTTTATCGTCCTCTATTTTTATTTTTCAGATATGGATAATTTTGATCTTGGAAGTGTGATGGATGTGGCTGGATTCGCCACTGATGCTGAATACCCGTCTTTATCACCTTTAAACAAAAAGAAAAGACGAGCTGATAAAGGAAAAGACACTGCTGAGACAACAATTGTCTATCATTCTGTGCCGCATACTACCAAGGGTAGTGATGCCCATGCTTTTAGAGAATTTGGATTTCCTCTTGTTGACTTGTCGGTTGAGGTCGAGGTCATGTTTGGGCTGTGTGAATGAAAAACTTATTGACAGTTTGAAAAGTAAGGAAGCAACTGCTATGTGACGTATTATATATACCAACCACCGCAAGATAACTTGTCTGTATTTTAATGGCACTCTGTTGCTTTCTTGTTTAATATTCATCCTCTAGTTAATTTCAACTTCCTCTCGTTTTGTACAGATTGTTGCTATGGAGGCAAAAGTATTACGTGATTTAGAGAAATTTGAGAAGCGTGCAGCTGAGAAAGACCATGACAAGAAGAAAGCTGTAGTGGCTGTGCAATCTCTTTTAGACAAGGCAACAGCTGCATCCAAGAAAAAAGATGATGAGATCAATCAACTTCATAAAGAGGTTGAACAGCTTTGCAAAAAGTTGGAAACTGCAGGTGATGAAGTCATAGCCGGATACAAGATGTCTGCTGAATATCAGAGCAGTTTGCACATGTATGGTGCAGAATCCTTGAAGGTGGCTATCAACATGACAATGGAGTGGCTGGTTGAAAATCATTCAGAGATAAAACCGAATGAATTTGATAGGTATATGAGGAAACGTTGAACTGCAAAAATAGTTGCTCAGAAGGCCAGGGTGACTGACCATGGAGGGGTTGGATCTCAACCCGATGGCTCTCTTGATAATTAGACATTTGTTTATCTATGTTTTCTTTTCTTTTTTACTTTAGTTTCATGATGGTTGTCCCATTTAATCATGAAAACTATGAGATTCAGTCCATTTTATTTCAAATATTATTGAATGCTGCTAACTTTAGTTTTGTATGTCTGATGTGGAACATACATCTTCATTTCAATAGAAAATCATTTTTCACTTTTTCACTTTTTAATTGTTGGTTGTATTCACTTCTTTGCACTTGTTGGTTGTAATGTATGATAGTATATCCCCCGACCAACATGGCAAAGTGAACAAATTGTGTGAAAAAGGAAAAATTGGGAGAAAATGGACAATGTGGACGGGATGGGGGTGGCGCCCTCTCCTTAGGCGGGGTGGGCGCTTCCTATGCCTAAGGTGGGGTGGGGTGGGGTGGGGTGGGGTGGGGTTTCCAAGCCTAGGACGAGGCGGGCATGCGCCTGTTCCAAGGCTCTCGCCTTCGTTTTTTTTTTTTTTTTTTTTTTTTAAATTAAGGTTTATTGGCCTTCATTATATTGAACTAAGATTCATCGCCATTTTTTTAAATTAAGACTCATCGCCTTGATTTTTGAACCAGCACCCATTGCCATTGATTTTTAGACAGAGGCTCATCGCATCAATTTTCAAACGAAGGCTCATCGCCTCAATTTTCAAACGAAGGCTCATCGCCTCGATTTGATTGTGGTAGTAGTTGATGAGGATAATTGTATTGCTTGACGTACTTTTAATAAAAACTATAGCAAATAACAAATGGTCGCCGCAGGTCAAGTTCAGTAGGTGCACCAGGACTTTCCAACTAGGCTGATCCTTTTGTAGCACCCTCATCATTCATTCGCCTGGGCATTTTATTAACTTGACAATCAAATGTTGGAGTGCTATTTAATACAAATGCAGATACTTGATTTTACTCGAAAAAAGAAATGCTGATAATTTACTGATAATATTTCTTCAAATGCTCTGCATTCCATGGTCTTCCCAATGGTTTTCCATTCATATCTTTAAGGCTGTATGCTCCCTTCTTATCTTCTTGATGACCTCGAATGGACCATGCCTATTAGGCTCCAGCTTAGATGGCGAGTACCCAGCAGCTACACTGCTCCTCAACACTAGATCAAGGGTTAGAAACTCTTAGGATTAACTTGACGATCGAAGTATTTGGCAGCCTTACATTTGTAAGCCATTATTTTGATTGCAGCCATTTTCTTGACATTTTCAAGTAGGTCAATTTATGCCCTTGTGGTATTGTCATCTGTCTGTTCGACTTGCATTCTCAAAGTCAGATATAAATTCGACAGGTATCACTACTTCCATTCCAAAAGATACCTTGAACAGTGTCTCAATTGTTGGTCTCCTAAGGGTAGTATGATATGCCCATGGTACATTAGGTAGTTTATCTGCCCAAGATCCTTTTTCTCTTCCTATCCTCATTTTTAAATCCCAAAGTATAGTATAATTAGTGACTTCAGTTTGGCCATTGCTCTGAGGGAGTGCCACCGAAGTGAGTGGGTGTGATATTTTATAACTGTTGCAAAAATTCTTAAAGCTGTGGTTATCAAATTGTCTTCCATTATTTGTAACTATCACCCGTGGTATCCCAAAATGGCAGATTATATATTTTCATACGAAAATCTATATGTTGGCGATGGTTATGATAGCTAATGGTTCAGCTTCGACCCATTTTGTGAAATAGTTTGTGGCCACCAACAAAAATTTTCTTTGACCCTATGCAAATGGCAAAGGACCAGGATGTCCATCCTCCATTGATAAAATGGACAACGTAGATTGTCGACTATGGCTCGACTGGCTGATGAATTATGTTGTCAAACCTTTGACAAGCATCGCATTTTCTTACCAACTGCTTAGCTTCTTGCTTTATTGACGGCCAATAGTACCTTTGCCTTAAGGATTTAAAGGAAATGGCGTCCCAACCCATGTGATTTCCACACAGATTACTATGTATTTCATATATGACATCAACTGCTTCTATTAGCTGGAGGCACTTATGATAAAGCACAGAGAGACTTTTTATGTATAATTGTCCATCAATCACAGAATACATAGCAGTTTGTACCCTCAACCGCTTTGCTTCTGTTGGGTCTGTCGGTAGGGTACCTTTCGTAAGATAATCTAAGATTGGGTTTATCTAGCAAGGTTCGTCATTCAATTCAAGAACATCAATTAATAACACCGTACTGGACTCACTGAGTACCTGAACACTAGCTGTGGCTAGAAGATGTTTTTGGTTGGCTAATGCTAGCATGGCGAGAGCATTAGCCCGCTCGTTCTCCTTTCTTGGACTTTTGTAATCTTGAACCTTTTGAATTTTTGCTACAAGTCACTTACTTTCATCAGATAAGTAGCCATGCAGCCATCCTTGGCTTCATATTTTTTCAAAATTTGTCCAACGACTAGTTGTGAGTCGCTACGAATTTCTACAACTGTCACTCTCAACTATATGGCTAGTCCTAGCCCTTTGATAACTGCTTCATAGTTTGCATCGTTATTAGTAGCTGAAAATTCAAAGCAAAGTGAGTATTCGAGTTCTTCGGTATCCAAGAAAGAGAATTATGATCCCGACTCTAGAGCCATCACTGTTAGATGATCCGTCCACATATGTTATCCAGGTTGCTTTGTCGCCTAAGAGCGGTGCTTTAGGAAAAGTGAGTTTTGCAATGAAAATATGCTAAGGCCTCTGCTTTTATAGCCGTGCATGGTTTAAAATCAATATCAAACTTGCTCAGTTTGATAGCCCATTTCAAGAGACGCCCAGATGTCTCCGGCCTATGTAATATCTGTTTAATTGGTTGGTTAGTCATCACATGTATCTGATGAGCCTGGAAATATGGTCTTAATTTTCTAGCTGCCACTATCAAAGATAGAACCAATTGTTCGTCTATGCTGCTCTCAATACTTGACTCATATAATAGACATGTTTCTGTCCCTTCAACATATCTTTCACCAATAAAGCGCTGACAGTGTGAAAAAATACTGTTAAGTAGAGGCTTAGCTTGTCACCAGAGTTGGGGCGAGCCAACACTAGCGGTTGCTGCAGTGATTTCTTTAATTGTTCAAAAGACTATTCACATTCTTTTGTCCATTCAAATTTGTTAGACCCTCCTACAACTTTGAAGAAATGATGACACTTATCCGCAGCTCGGGACATGAAGCGGTTGAGAACTGCTACCCTTCCAGTCAACTGTTGAAATTTTTTCTTGGTAGCTGGGCTTTTCATGTTTAGGATAGCCTGTATTTTGTTGGGGTTGGCTTCGATGCCTCGCTGTGTGATAATAAACCACCCCAAGAATTTTCCGCCAGATGTGCCAAACACACATTTTTTAGGATTTAGCTTCAATTTAAGCTCCCGAGCAACATCAAAAACTTCATGGAGATCCGTTATGTGATCCTTTGCCAATCTACTTTTGACCACCATGTCATATACATAGGCATCAATATTACGACCAATGAGTCCATGAAACCCTCGATTTACCATTCTTTGATAAGTAGCTCCCGCATTTCTTAACCCAAAAGACATAGCAGTGTAGCAGAAAGTTCTACTGTCAGTGATGAAAGAAGTCTTTTCTTGATCACCTTCGGCCATGAATATCTGATGGTAACCAGAAAAAGCATCCAAGAAGCTCAGTCTTTCATGTTCGGAAGTCTCATCCACCAGATGGTCTATTCGTGGAAGAGGATAAGAATTCTTGGGACAAGCTTTATTCAAGTATGTGTAATCCACACACATCCGCAATTTTCCATTTGATTTCTTTACTAATACCACATCTGCCAACAATTCTGGGTAGTGTATTTCCTGAATGAAACTAGCCTCTAGCAGTTTTGTTATCTCCATAGAAATGGCATGTTGTCATTCTAGGGCAAATTGTCTATTTTTTTGTTTGATCGATTTTATTCTGAGAGGGATCTTGAGTCTATGCTGAGCAATCATTGGGCTGATTCCCTTGATGTCATGGGGTCCCCAAGAAAATACGTTCATAATGTCAGCTAAACATGCCTCTAGCTTATGGTTTTCACTAGGATCTATCCCACCTTCAATTTTCAGAACTTGACCTCAGTTATCACAACTTCTTCGGTGAGTTCCAACAATTCGATTTGTCCTTTAAGTTGTTCAACGTTCGGCATCATCACCATATTTTTAAGAAGTATGCTGTCTACATAACATCTCGTTGATGCCTATTGGTCACCTCTTACACATCCTACTTCTTGACTATTAGAAAACTTTATCACTTGGTGGTATGTGGATACCACGGCCCTAGTTGCATTCAGAAGTGGATGGCCATAAATCACATTGTAAGCCATAGGAGCTTTCACCAGTAGGAAGCTGGTCATTATCACTACATTAGTTGGGTAAGTACCCAAAGTCATTGGTAACTCAATGGTTCCCTCTAGTATGATGGTGGCTCATCTAAACTCATGAAGTGTAGTGGTGACATGTTTGATATTGCTGGGTGATATCTTCAATCTTAGGAAAACTTTACAGGACATAACGTCAGCTGCACTACCATTGTCCAATAATACCCTTTTTATATCAAAATCTGCAATGTTAGCCACTATTACTTGATCATCATCATGTGGGCAGGTAAACACCTTTCAAGTCCTCATCGTTGAAGGTGATATTTTGGCTGAACCTTTCATTTTTATCTACTGAAGTAGATATACTAGCCTAGGTATAATTCTTCCGTGCTAAATTAGAGTCATCCCCACGATAATGCCACCAATTATGACATTTATAACTCCAACGCGAGGAGGTGGTTGCTATCGATATTCAGCCTCTCTTGTCTTTATTTGTTTTTACATACTTCGAGAGGTGTCCTCTTTTTATAAGTCGTTCTATTTTATCCTTCAGCTGCTGGCAGTCCTCGATATCATGTTCATGATCTCGATGGAATTTACAAAACCTAGTCTCATCTCTCATGTGTAGTAGTGCCCACATCTTTTTGGGCAACACAAGCTTCTTCATATTTTGGATTTCCAACAGGACGTTAGACTTAGAGGTGTGCAGAGGTGTATTATATATATCCTTCCCAGCACTAGGTCGATTATGGCCTGGATGGATTATATTTTTCTTGCCTTTGTCCACTCGGGGTCTTGGCTCGTCTCGGGTCTTTCTTTTGTTAGTCTCAGGTTCTTTTCAATCTTTCATACCTTTAGTAATGAAAAATGTTTCTTTTGCATCCACATATTTATCCCATCTCCTTAGTAACTCGTGCATTGTATCAAGTGGGTTTTTGGAGAAAAACATTTTAAAAGGGTGACTGCAAGTTCCATTCATCATAGTAGTGACTACAATAGACATATGTAGATCTTTAATTCCCAAAGTAGACATATTGAACCGGGCAATGAAATCTTTCAACAATTCGTCCTTGTCCTAGGTCAATTGTATCAAGTTGATGGCAGTTTTCTTAAGACGTTTGTTGTTGGCAAAGTATGTAGTAAACTGCTTGAAAATATAGTCAAATGTACGAATCGATTTTAGGGAAAGGGTGGCTACCCAGTCCCTGGCCTCCCTCTTAAGTGTTGGGGAGGAAAGCCCTGCCCATAATCACATCGGGAGTGGCTCGCAACCTCGTCAAGTTGACAAAAGCCCTGAGGTGATCGATAGAATCAGAGGATCTTTCGTACTTCTCCATCTTTAACTGTTCGAAGTCTCATGGCAAGGGGACCGCAATCACTTCTAGGAAAAAAAATCTTCTTCCAACACTATAGATTATTGCCTACTACTTTTCTTAGACATAGCCTCAGCTATTTTACGACTCATCATGTCCTCTAAACACTACTCCAGTCTTAACAATAGTGTCTTAACCAGCGTAGGCATGAGCACCCTTAACGATTGCCTCTAATATATATTTGGGCGTCAATGAATGGAATTGGGATATGGAAGGTAGAGCCAAAAAAACTGGGACCAGCGGTGGAGTTTCCGTTGGTGATGTTTTCATTGCTAGAAAGTTGGAGCTTGGATAGGACCCCTTGGTGGTGAGGACCCTATTGGTGGAGGGCTAAGACCCTAAGGTGGCTATTCAAATCACACTTTTAGTCTCATTTAAATTTGTTCATTTTTTCTTTCTACTCAAACCACACTTTTAAAAGATAAAACGAAAATGTTAAACTAGGGATAAAAACCCCCCCATCAACTTTGGACTTGAAAGAAAGACCTTCCAACAACTTTCTGTTTGACAGATGCCGTCTCTCGGAGAACAACATCAAGAGCTTGTATAGTTTCACGTAGGGCATTAAGATGTCTTATCTAAATGGATCCTGTGAACTAGAGAGCATCAAGAGAGAGAGTAAATTTAATTAACACATTGGATATGTACTCTGCCTGGTTCTATTTTTGCTTGCAAACTTGATGACAAATCCCTTAGGTTGTATAGGGCATTGAAATTCTTCAAATAAATACCCCATTCATTTTTGGCCATCTTCACAAAGGTCACTGTCAAAACTGCTTGAGCATTTTCCATCGCAAACTTCAAGGATTTCTTGGAGAGACATTTCAATTTACTTCCTTCATGGAAAAAGAAGGATCTATTCAAGGAAAAGCTTTGCATATTCAATGTGATTGCAATTGTAGATAACACATCCCAAATCTCATCTGTTGGATTAGGATATCAAAAATCTCAACCATTGATCCGAATCAGGACCCTAGAATATGTGAGGGCGCTATGATAAATTTTTAATAAGCAATTGAGATGAACCACGTACAACACACGTGTGACAAAACCAATGGAGCATTGTCCCACAATCTAATGACATGATCGCATTCACTACTCCTCAAACTGCCAACCATCATGTACGATGATTCATGCATTTATGGCAGTCATAAGTGGTGTTGGTTGTGCCTCTCAACCTCCACAATCCTTTTACGACATGTGGCATTGGAAAATCCTTGTGTGATATACCTCGGAGAGAAACAAAGCCAACAATTTGTGTAACGCCTCAAAAATTTAGAATTTTAATTCGGGCTAAGTAAAATTCTTAGCAAGTATTGATGGCCACATGTCCGTCCAAAATCCAAACGGGGTCCAATAATAATAAACAACTCAAGTCCACTAGAAAAAATATCCAACGATTTTTTAGATTAATTAATTAATTAAAATTATTTTTTTAAAAAAGGGCAAGAATTATAAGATATTTTAATTTATGAAAATTGCACCATATCAAAGACTTACCAAATTCCAAATAAGTAAGTTCCTTGATATGCATGCAAGAGAATGATATGCATGGTTTGCATGGTTTATTTACACTAATTGCTATATGTAAATTGGGAATTGCACTATTATGATGATGATATTTCTATTGAGTTTTTTCAAACTCACAATTCTCTCATTTATAGGTTGATTGTAGAGTTGGATGAAAGCTCTATGATGAAGGAATTGAGCCATAGGAAAAAAGACTTTGGTCAAGAAGATGAATAAATGGCAGTTTGCTTTATGATATTATGAATTATGAATTTCATATGTTATGAGATGATTTTTCATATGAATGTTAATTGTTAAATTGTCATAAACTTACTCGGAACTATATGAAATGATAATTTTAATTTTGTTGAGTATTAGAGGATGTTTAAATGGTTTAATATTGACTGAGATGAAAATTGCCCAGAATTTTTAGCTTGCAAGTCCAGTTTCAAACTTACGTCTTGAATAGTGGACTTCAGGTTTTAGGATGAAATTTGATAATATTGATAAACTATCAAATTTTGTCATTTGAAACTTGGAATCACCTCGTTTAGATGTCTGTAGAGTAAGATGTGCAAGTTTTTGGTAATGATGGACAATTCTACTCGGGAATCCGCCTTTCATGTTTTGGAGGTTAATTTAAAGACCCTACGAATTTTATTAAATTCTGAATTTTGGATATGAGTTAATAAATTATGTGTTGTTTTATCTCTAAAAATATTAGAATTTTTCAAGGTCTTTTGATAGTAGAAAATTGGGATTAAAACCGAGTATTGAGAGCTGTCTAGTTTCGGTTTTTCAGTGCTTCGTATCCCCTTTAGATGATATTAGCCATTCCATAAAATTATGAAATTTTAGTATGTGTTAGAAGGATAAGTTATTGTTATTTGGTTAAATCTTCATAAGTTTTTGTGATTGTTGGGTTGCTTGTTTTATTGCATAAGAAATAAAAGGCAGTAAACTTATATTACAATTAAGTTAACTAGAAGTTTCGAATTTAAAGAAAACCATTAAGGTTGTTAACCTCAACTTCAAAGTCCATATAGTTGATACATCTAGAATTTGGCATTTTTAGTTTACTTTCGGCCTTTAAAATATAAGAATAGGAAAAACGTGCCATAGCCTCGTAGAGGAGGTTTTGGGGCGTCACACGAGTCTCTCATCTACATGGCATAAAAGCTACATATCAAAAGATGCTCAATAATTAAGCTTATTATCTACTTGGCACAGAAGCTACATATCATAAATAAGTTAAAAAGTATACCAATTCTTGAGTCTCATATTTGCTTGGCATAGAAGTTACAGATCAAAAGACGTTCAATAATTAAGCTTCGGATCTACTTGGCACAAAAGTTTTAGATAAAAATGCTCAAGGATGAAGCCTCAGATCTATTTGGCATAGAAGCTACATATCACAAGATGCTCAAAAATTAAGCTTCAGATCTATTCGGCAAAAAAGTTACAGATTATAAAAGAAGTTAAATATACTACTTCTTCAAAACTTTAATTTTCAAATGACACAAGGCCTTGGAACAACAAGAAGTTTATAAATAATTTCAAAATGAAGAAATGGGAAGAATTGGTAAGGTAAAAGCAGAACCCCATATTGACCTAAAGCTTCATGACAAGCTAAGTATTTCAAAAAATTCTTTACCTTACATAAATGTAAGACTTGGACTTTGGGGGACTGATGTTGCACATAAAAATATCTAAATCTTTTGTGGATGTTGTATAGTGGAAAGAGCACACATGACATGATGACAGAAGTGTGTCGAGTAACCCTGGGCTTAATACTTAAGCCTCGACAACTAAGGTGTAACAAGAAACCTCATCTAGTAGAGCATAAATTCAGCACTTGGAAATAATTGGAAACGAGGAATGATACATATGTAGCCTCGTCCCAGTCTTGGATCTAGATGAGGCTTCGTAGTGCAAAATATGACACTCTTCACTACAATCTTAATGCGTCTTATCTATACGTGCACAACATGTCCCCATTTGCATGTCAAATCCATTCATTTAAAACCTTAAAATTGATTAAATTTAAGGACCTTGTGGACTGGAATGGAGTATTGTATCCAAATCAAATGATTAGAAAGTTCTAAAAATGACTTATACGTCCCTAACTATTTACCTATAAATACTAGTCCCTCTTATCATTTGTAGGTACACAAGATTTCTTTGCTAAATACATGCACAAATACATAAGATTATTCAAAATTTATCTTCTATATACATTTTCTAGTACCTGACTTGATCATTGAAGTGCCTTCGACCACTATACTACCCTAGTGTACTCGTCGTTGATAGTTTAACGTGTGCTCAAGTATACAGTTGTCGACTTTGTCCAACCCGTGACGTAGAGAGTTTCTTTGGGCTTTAGGTTCAGCCAGATTTGGCGTCAACAACTACACCTCCAAAAGGAGACCTATGAATTTGAATATTTTCATAAGAGGATGTAATAGAGTTCATGCGACCTCCAACGCATCTAAGATTGGTTGATCGACTGATCAACCCCAAAGAATCGATCCACTGACGGGTATCATCCGATGTCGACGACCTTCTTTCTCTTGTAGATCAATCACGCCGAAGGAGATGGTTGGTCAACTGACTTTATGTTGCTATTGTGATCAGCCGATTGATTAGTTGATCCTCTAGATTTTCCGCTAGAACCTAATGAAGATTCAGTACTAGATTTACTATCGGAAGATAATATTACCCGATACTTGGTAGAAAGGTACATTGAGGGTTACGTGGAAACTATGTAGTCAAGAAAAGTAAATGAGAAATAGAGAAGTTGGTCGAGTGATGTAAGAGTGACTTAAAAATTCGGTCGAGCCCAAATTTTGTAGTCGGTCAAGCTTGTAGATTATATAGTCGGTCGAGTGATGTAAAAGAGGGGCCAGAAGTTAGTCAAGCTAAAATTATGTAGTCAAGTGAGCAAATTAAGAGGGAGACAAAATGTTCGGTTAGTAGAGTCTAGAGAAAACTTAGAGACTTCAGCAAGGATTCTAAAATGAGAATTTTCTCCCTATTTATAATGGAGAGATGAGGCGGGAAAATGAAAAGTCACATTTGGATGGACCAATAGAGAAGGTACACTCGTGGCACCAACTTAGTGCCCGTTTGGTAGAGTTTATACACTAGTTTATTTGACCAAAATGGTTTATTTGACCAAAAGTGGTTTATTTGACAAAAAAATTTACTTTGGTAGCCGTCGTTTTTTTACCATTATTGGTCAAATAAACTATTTTGGTCAAATAAACTAGTTTATAATCTCTACCAAACGAGCACTTAAGTTCAAAAATATATGCGCGTGTGTGCACACACATACATTTATTTATTAAAAAGTTAGTAAACCGCTTCGTGTGGCATTGAGCGTGGGGTGCACGTCCATAATTTTCAAAGAAATGATTGTCCGTCGAGAAATATTGAGTGTCAAGTTCAACGTTAGATAAGCTAAATTCACGTGGAAGCAAGTGATGCTACTCACTAGTGATAATAATCGCTAATGAATAGATGGTTCATAATGCTAGTCAAGTAAAACGAAGCAAGTCCAGGCGGAATGTGGGGCGCTAAAAGTGTTCAACTCTCTTTCTCGATTATGGTAGTTAGTTAACTAATTAAAGTAGAGAGGTGTTGTAAAAGTCGACAGACACTCCCTTCCAATCACCAAGAAGAGAGACCCCAGACTAAGAGCCAAAAGGTTTAGAAGTTGGGAGATTTGGAACCCTGCAAAGGACATCGGTCTATCCCTTCTGAATACACCTGACCGACCGACATGAAAATGAGTTAATGAATTAAGGGGATCTAAAGATTCTCCACGTGTGCACTCTCAGATGGTTGTAATATAAAGATATTTCTTGCTCCTTACATGCTACGATTTTTGAGATGGAGACGCGTGTCTCCCTGATCTACCAGGGATGATGCCACGTGGATTGGGAGACACCTATAAATAGAAAGTCACTCCCTTTCAGATATTTTTCGGATAACATTTTTAAAATACATTCTCTAGATAAATATTTTATATATTCATCTTCTTCTTCTCATCCTTATGTAGGAGTGGTCCAGAGAAAAAAAAGCCTCACCACTTTTTTCAGATTTTGGGCAGCCGTGAGCGCCTCCATCAGTAGAAGAAAATTTTCACAAACATCAGTATTTATTTTGCTTAAAATGATGTTGAATTAGTAGTTACAGAAGCTCGTCTACTCCTATGCTCTTACTAAACTAGTCATTGTATATTTATATTGAACTTTAATGGGGATTTACTTTTCGAGATGCTAATATGTATGTTGATGTTATTTAAGAATAATGCCATCTGGAAAAGTGTATAAAAACTTCAATAAACAATTTCATGGTATGGTATTAGCCATTATATATTTTACTACTATGGGGTATTGTAATAATTAATATATTTGGAGGAGTCCACCAATCATGATTTGATAATTGAAAGATATCTAAAGATTATGCAAGTCACAAAGGATGAGAAGATAATGACAGCATCACAGCAGCCGTCCCTGTATACCCCACGCCCACGCCCACGCCCACGCCCAATATCTTTCAATTTCTAGAGAGAAAGAAAGAAAGAAAGAAAGAGAGAGAGAGAATGGTGTTTTCTTGGATGGGGTCTATGGCTGGGAGATAGGGTTTGTAAAGAGAAATATTAATGGATGAAGCATTAAGGATAAGGGGAATATTGGTTGACAAAGATAAAGTGCTTTGGCAAAATTTCACGCGTTCAGATTAAACCTTAAAAAAGAAAATGAGGAACAATATTATTACTTTCACTCAACTGTGTCATGGATTCCATGCTCCAAACTAATTATGGCTTTGACTTACCAATCAAATTTTAAGTTGGCTTTGACTTACCAAACAAAATTAATGCTGGCTTTGACTTGCCAAACTAATTAAAGTTGATTTTGGATCTTTCATTTTCTAACATTGTATTGTGTATCTATAACAAAATCCAATAAAATAACAATTTTGAGACTAAGAGATATTATTATTTGAATTTTGCTACTTGTACATTTTCACTTATACTTGCTTATGTAGCCGTAGAATTTAAGGTTGAAATATTTGACCAAAACATTATTTTCAATTTTCTTTTCATTAATTTATTTTCTCACATAAACAAGTGTAAGTGAAAGTATAAGTGGATATATACAAGTAGCAAAATTCTTATTATTTTGAAGAAATTATATATTTATTGATAAATACATAATTTATTAATTTCAAAAGTGCTTAAGGTATATGTATTATTTTTTAAAATCAAAATATACGTACAACTTATAAATGACTTCAAACAGCTTTTGACGCCCCCACACCATTGCGACAAGAGGGGGCTTGCCCATCACCCTACTTTGACAAGAGGTGGCAGGAACGCAATGACTTAGCCCAAACCTACTTAAACAACCTAAAGGCTTGACCCGGTTTTAAAGTAGACCTTGTAGAAAAATGGATAGGAGAGGTAGCCTATAGACTCAAGAGAAGGGTTTATGTTATCGGCAGTCATTCAACTTTTACCTCAACCGTAACTAAGTTACTGAATTTCAATTTGTTGTAACTTAATCACTTAATTTCAATTTAATTACGATTAAATTGCTTCATTTAGTTTGTATCAATCTACTTTAACATAACATGCTTAATTGGCCGTTAAAACTAGTTTCATAAGACATGGTCATTGATTTGGATCTACTCGCTACATTAGCCGCATAAAAAAATTATGACAACAGTAAGTAAAAATTGCTTAATTGAAAAATATTAACGGTTATGGTTTTTTACACTTTCATTCTTAACCGGTCATCCATTAATTTTAGAGCAATATGGATCTAGGTAATTAAATTAAAGGATGAAGAATTCTCTCAAAAATATTACAATGCTTAAATGAGTATATATGTAACGAGTCGATTTTTTTAAATAAATCCCAAAATTTTAATAAGATTTTATATATAAATATAAATATATCTTCCTAGATAATTATTGAAGAATAAATTATCATTTCAATTTAAAAAATTGAAAAGATACAAGGTGAATGTACATTCAACTATAAGTATATCCTAACTATTCTAAAGAGCCTAAATATGTTCCACTTTTCACCCGCGTAATTAGAAACGATGTTGTTTTACTGATGTCATATAGCTTTTTCCCCCCTTCTGTAGGAGATTTCAATTATTTACCTTTTTGGTTAGTCTGCTTTATGTTTCTTGGTTCTTTATTCAATAGCGATAGACGAAAAATCTTTGTACCGCGATTCTTCTTATTATTCTATGTCGAATTCTCTATCAGTTTTTTCTAGTTTTGTAATTTCGACTTCAAGGTGTTCCCGTCATTTTTAGGGGGTGTTTTTTGTTTTTGGCTAGGTTTGATGTCTACTACGATTTGTTGGAGCTTTCTATTTTTTTAAAAAAATATTAATTAGAGTTGTCTTGTTTTCAAAAAAAAGTGTTGCGGTGTAGTATTTTGTTGCGTTTGGTGTCTATTATGAGATTTGTAGCTCTATGTTTTTCTAAACAGCTATAAATCGGAGCTCTATTTTCTTCCCAAAAGGTAGTGCATGTTTGTTAGTGCTTATAAGCACTTACAAGTTGATCAAATATTATTTTTATTCGCACATTTCGTAGGACTTACAACTTTTATCTATTTTTTATCCACATATTTTATAGGATTCACTACTTATAATATACAAATTTTTTTACCAAGCATTCACTAAATCGGGGGTTGATAATTTACACCGAAAGGCATCGCCATGATTACGAAGGTATGTTATTTTTTGCCTGAAGTGGTATGTATTACATTTTTGAAGCTTTGTCTTATTCCAAAAAGGTAAGGATTGTTGTTATATGATGTGTATGCAATTTTTTTTGAGGGGGTGTTTTCTTTTTACTTGTTTGATATTATGAGATAATTTTATTTTTACAATAATGTCTGTGCTTTTACATTTTATTTTACAGTTGAATGCCTCTAATGTATTTGTCTTTTGTTGATCAACTTTTTCTTTTTCTTTGGGTAACTTTTGATGGATTTTGTGCTATTTCAGCTAAATTTGTTAGTGTTGCTCGGGTGAATATTTTGGTTTTTTTTTTATTTATTTTTTATTTTTTTTATATCTCATTTGTTGTACTTTGAAATGTGTGTTTGGTTGTTTAGTTGAGGCTATATATATTTGTTTTGTTTGGAGAAGGGACTTGATATGTCGTATAATACACTGTGAGTACGACGGGTGTTATTTGTTTGATAGTTTTCCTCTTTTTTTTTCCAGGTTTGTAGTACATTTTATTATTGTTATTTACCTAATCTGATGTTATGATTCATTCTTTATGGATGATTACCTCGTGCATGTGTTTAATTTTGTTTTTGATTCTTTAGTTAAGGTGTATTTTTTTTTGTGCAATATGGGTTTTTTATTTTTATTAATTTGTTGAAGTTACAGAAGGAATTTCCTGTTGGTAAATGTTGGAAGAAAAAAATTTCACTGCTCTTGACTAGCAACAAACAAGTGATAGAACTGGCGGTTCAATAAGTTTTGCAGAAAAAGATTCATTGAATAAGTGACAACGAGAACGATGAGTTGCATAAAAAGAATCTCAAAACAAGTACTGTAGATAACTTAATATAATGAAAAAGCAAACCATGAACCCTCATAGTGATGGTAGGTATCTGCATGAATGAGGCTCGCTAGAGGTCAAGGAAAAATATTGGAAATGAAATTTAAATCTGTTTACAAATTTCAAAAATGTTGGCTGGACCTTTTGTTGCCAAATTAATATCAATTATGCATGTAAATCCTTACAAAGATTTTCTCCGAACTTTAAGTAATATTATGGAATTGAGAAGACATACGCTTCAAATAACATACGACTATGGACTTGATTAGAAAATTTACAATATACCATATGTATCTCAAGTTGCTGCGATATGGGTAGACGATGATCATTCGAAGAAATTAAGATGCTTGATATATTTGTTCATTGTAATATAGGAAGTGTACATTGACTACAAAATATTACGATCCCCTTTAGTACCTACTTATATTTCCTCGCGGTAAAAAATATTGGACGTGAACAAGCAAGAAAAATAGCAACATCATTGTAGCAACGGAGATTTACTTGATGTACATTATCTTAGTTCTGCTCAAGAACTGATTGCGAGTAAAATAGCACGCCAGGGAACTAAATGTAGTTATCTAATCATATTGTTCTAGGTTTCTTTATGTATTTACAACTTTTGTTTATATGATTCCTTAAAATATTTTTTTCGTACTTGCAAAAAAAGAAGACTAGTTTACACGTTTTGTGCGGAGAATACTATTGCTATAAACTAAAGATTAGATCTTCGAGTGATTGAATTTTACTACATGCTGTTAGGCTTTTACAATAGTATATCATTGATATGTATGTCATTGAGACGTCTAGATTAGATTGTTTTCTTAAAAATCAAATTGAATTACGAGTTTAATTGTATTAATGGATTGTTGATAGTGTTAGTGAAAATAGAGGTAATAAAGTTGATCAGAGAATTGTTTTGCCATCATGTTTTACCTGTGGACAAAGGGACATGAAAATGAGATACATGAATGCCATGGCATTAGTTCAAATATTTGGTAAAGCTTGATATATTTTAACAATCACATGTAATCTAAATTGGCCCGAAATAAAGCAGCAACTCAAATTTAATGATGAGACACAAAACATGCCCAATCTAATAGCACATATTTTTAGAGCTAAAATAGAGGAATTAAAGAATGATTCATCTAGGATGCAAATATTTGGACTAGTAACATACACCTATGTCATAGAATTTCAAAAGAGAGGGCCCCTACATGCTGACTTTCTGATAATTTTAAGAGGTGGTGCAAAATTATAACTTATGATTCAATAGATGGTAGTGTTCGTGTTGAAATTCCTGATGAAATACAAATCCTCATTTGCACTCTATTGTTGTTAAGCATATGATGCACAGTCTTTGCAGTTTTTGAATCTAAAAAATGTTTGTACAAAGAACAATGGAATGTGTAGAAGTGAGTTTCCTAAAGATTATAGTTTAAAGGCATCTTTATGCCAAAGTTCTTTTCCAAAATATTAGAGATACAATAATGATAGAAAAGTTGAAGTTAGGGAGCAATGGTTAGATAACAGATGGATTGTACCTTATAATTCGTATTTATTAGCCAAATTCGACTGTTATATCAATGTTGAAATTTGTTCTACATTCAAAGTTATTAAATATTTTTTTATAAAGGACATGACAAGTGAGTTTCACTATAAATCCTAATGATCTTGTAGTTGTTATTGATGCGATTCAGATGTTTCAAACAACAAGATGGATATATTCACCAGAGGCAGCATGTAGGATTTATGGATCTATTTTGTATGACAGTGCACTCGTTTGTTATTATCCTTCAGTCACATCAATATAATCATTCAGTTACACGTATAGACACTTTGATACTTAAAAGAATTGTTAGAACATATTTTTTCCAAAGATGATGTTAACTGAATAATTCTGTATGAATCTTACAAATAAATGGGCAAGATCATCGTTGTACAAATAGTTACTAAATATTTTATAAGGGATAGACAAACTAAATTATAGTCCTAAGAGAGAATGTGTTGTGATTGGTAGAATAGTTATATGACATAAGGAGAAAGATATTATGTATTAATATTGTTAAATCATATTAGAAGTGCAACATCGTTTGAAAACCTTAAAGTTGTTAATGGTGTTACTGCATCATCGTTATGTGAAGCCACACTTCTACATGGTTTACTTAACGGATATACTAGTTGTGGCCCTACAAAGATTATGTGCTTTTCTTTCTCCTTAGAAATCCTCCCATTCATTGGTCAGCAACAAACAAGGAGTAATTCACAATCAAAAACTTACGTTCATTTTTGAAAGTTCAAAATCTAGGAAAATATAGATTTTCTGATTAATCAACCAATTATTAATTAATTCGAAAATCTAGTTTTACTTAGGTAGTTCACTAGTACACCAAGACAACCTAGTGAACTAATTATATGCCAATTTCTAAAATTCGAGAATCACTCTATAATAAAAATTAACATCTAAATACTAAACATACGATATAACGTGGTAAACTCCGAAAGAAAACATTCACGGGTCCTCATGCCACGGGTAAATAATTTGTTATTATGAACATGATATAATCATATCAATATTTTTGGAATGACAAAGCATAGAATCAAAAACAAAAACAAATTCAAAAGAAACTAAGCAAACTTCCCTCGTTTTTTGTCATTTTGAATTGTGGAGGAATGGAACCAATCATGTGGGTCTTAGTCTTACGCCACTCCTAGGAATGTCACCAGAATCAGCACCAAAATAAATACTCCTCGGAGTAAAAAATTCAACTTCGGGAACTTGTTGTTCTCGATTTATGCGTGCTTCAGTCATCCTTCTCTCTATGTTATTCTCTAGGACGTTTGTTTGATTTTTTTGGGTTCAAGGCATGATCAATTTTCTTGATATAATTTCCTAGTTAAAGGAAAAAACAATAAAAAAAATTAAGTTCTTACCAAAAGAATACTACAACGAGAAACGTAAGAATTATCAATTTAGACCACAAAAGATATTCTTAAATATTTTTGAATTGATAGGGGAGCCAATAAGAAAGTCCAATAAATTTTGAATTCCTTAAAGTTTAATTTCCTAAAAATTCACAAGGTTATTAAGAGATGTTGATATATAAACAAAATATACTTCTTGTCGAAAATAAATCACCACTAGTGTTTAAGGATCAGTTTAAAACCTAAACACCACTAGAAACCTCAACTTTAGCTCAACCCAAAACATCTCTATTGACCCAATATAAGATGTAGCTCACTAAAAACTAAGTAATCTCACAAAAGAGAGAAACCAACCAACAATGGAAGTGGTCACCAGTAAAGGAAGAAAAACGTTGTTATCTCACCAAAACAAGAACCAAGTACCAAGGTTGATGGAATGTTCAAATGAGATAGGGTAGCAACACATTAAGTTAGGTCAGCCAGCAATTTGGGCCATAAGCCCAATTAGACCAAACACACTAAAAACATCAATGAGGGCATTCGCAATAGAGTGGATCATTGAACAACTAGTTAATATAAGTCACGCCAAATGACCCGCTAAGCTTTAAATTGGACTCACTAAGTGGTGTCGTTTTTCATAATTTCAATTCTCAGCTAACGCCTATGAAATTAGTCTTAATCATTGTAGGAAAAATATGTGTCATATTTTTCACTTTTTATATCTTGACTTTTTTAATTAATATAACTGATATTTAATGATAAAAGAGCAGGTCAATGTTTTTGTTTTTGACTAGTCTAGATACCAGTTCTGACTAACTGAGTTGATAAGTAGATTATACTCAGATTAGTAAAGCTACGTTTTTATTCTGTTTCTATACATAATATATTATGATCACATGAATATTATTATCAGCTCTTTTTGTAGGTTAAAGAATCTTTTCTTATTCTCTTAGATTTGTTTATGAAATAAATATTTAGTTTCCTAAATTCTTTTCTTCTACAAATCTAAGAATATCTTTCTATATATTCTTTCCTACTAATTTTCTTACCATTCCTGTTGCAGATTTTTTGGGTAAGAAATAATTTCTAATTTGATTATTTCTTCTACTATAAGAGTACAAATCAATAAGGAATTAATGCTTTGAAAAATAATTTTTGCTATTGTTTCTCCAAGTTCCAAATTGCCGAATTCATTGGTGGAAAACAAGACTTGATGTTTCATTGATTCAACTTTCAAAGCAAAAAGATTTTCTCCAAACTCATTGAAGAATAAAAAACAAATTGGTGCTTGACGAAAAATTTCATATCTTGTTCAAGTTACTTGGCGTGAAGTTAAGAACGGGAGTTCTTAATCCAAGTAGTGATTGTGGTCAAGTACAATAGGGAAGTGGTGATAAAGTCAATAACGGTGGGTTTGATTCAACTTTATCAACAAGTCAGAAGAAAAAGTAACAAAGGGAATTGATCTGTTTTCTTTTGATTGCTATTTTGTTAATTTTGTGAAATTACAAAAACTGATACTATTGTATTTTTGAACAAGATTATTAGTAAATTTTTTTACCCATGGCTTGGGGGCCAGTGGATGTTTACCTTCGGGGTTTACCACATTACATTTTGTGTTCGTATTTAATTTTTTAAATTCTGCACTTAACAAGATTAGGTAAACGAACACTACTGTGCGAGTCAGAACTTCTATCATTGTCACTCACCAGTTCTGACTTCGATATGTCCACTGCTTGTTTTATTAAGATTAAAATTATTTTTAATTTAATTAATCTAGGTTTTAGAAAATGGTGTAGAAAGAGAGAAAAAGGCAGATGAGTGGGCTACAACTGATTTTAATTATAATAATTGGAATTCCAAAGCCTTAAATGACATATTCTCCTTCGTAGATTATAATCAATTTTGTTTTATCTCTACTTGTCAGGTTGCTAAAAAACTTGAGACATCTTACGGATTGCTCACGAAGGAACCTCTATTGTCAAGTCATCCAAGTTTTAAATTCTTATACTAGAATTTGAACAACTAATCATGAGAGACGATGAACAATTCAAGAACTTCTATGCAAAACTCAGTGACATCACCAATACTGCTTATATTTTGGGAAAGAAATATGCAAAGAGAAAAATTGTAAAGCAAATTCTCAGATCCTTGCCTGATCATTTTCACTCCAAAGTAACAGCAATTGAAGAAAGTTGGAGATTGAGAATATGAAGGTTGAAGAATTGATGGGATCATTGATGACATATGAATTACATCTACAAAGGAGAAAGAAAGAAAAGGGATCTGGTATTGCCTTCAAAATTAAAAACGATGAATAATGGGTTGATGCTGAGGAGAGTTAAACAAATGAAAACATGGCCATGCTCACCAAATAATTCAAAAAATTTCTAAAAGGAAATCAAAAGGGAAAGAATTTGAATATCTTATTCCAACAAAAAAAGAGATTTCTGAACAACACAAAACAAAACCCCACTACATCCATGAATAGATTTGATAATCGAATTCAATATCATGAGTGTGAAAGCTTTGGACACATTGCTTTTGAATGTGAAAATACTCTCAAGAAATCTCGTACCAAGAAGGCTATGAATATTACTTGGAGTGAAGATGATGAAAAGGAGTCAGACTCAGACGAGGACGACAGAACTACTGATGATCAGGTAACGTCTCTTACTATAAACTTACATTCTGGTACTGACTCTGTGCAAAAATTAACTGCAAGTTCTGATTCTTTGACTACAACATCTGAAGAATCAAACCGTGTGTGTTCTAACTGCATCAGTATGAACAAACAATTAATAGACGAATAGGAGAATAATTTTTCTATTCATGTCATGATGGAATTTTTGGAAAATGATAAGACAGCAGTTGATTTTAAAAATGACATTCTAACCAATCTCTTAAAAGAGAAGGACAATCAAATTGTAAATCTTCTTGATGAATTAGAAAAATCAAAAGAAAGGGTCAAACAACTAACAATTGGAGTCACTCGCTTGAGTGAAACCCTAAGCTATGGAAGAACTCCAAACGTCAAAGAAGGTTTGGGATATATTGGAAAAGGTAAAGGAAAGATTGTGAATCAGATCAACTTCATCAAAGAAACAAAGTCTGCTGTATTTTCAGACAAAACTGCTCCCATCACCGTAAGGACTAAGGCTAACCTGCCTATGCAGGTTCTGACAAATGCCAAGACTCAAAAATAGTCACGGCCATTAGTTATACAATCAATGTATCAATTCTCAATATAGAGAGGTAAATCAAATTACTTTGTAAAATGTTGCATCTGTGGTAATCTAGGACACAACTCCTTTCATTGTCTATATAGTAAAAACTTAGTTAATAGACAAATGAAACACTATAGCAACACTAAAGTAAGACAAATTTGGGTTAAAAATGGTGATTTAAATTGTTATATGGTTGATGTTGCCTATAGAAGTTTTATTCTTAGCTCTTGGTATTTTGATAGTGGTTGTTCTAGATATATGACTCGTAATCGATCTTATCAAACTAACTACAAAAGTTATGAAGGTGGTCTGGTTACTTTAGGTGATGGAGTACACGATAAAATTGAAGGTGTCGGCACTATTCTAATTGATGGATTCTCCTTGTTAAAAGAAGGTCTTTTTGTTGTTGTTTGAAAGCTAACCTGATTAGTATATGCCAACTCTGTGACGACAAACACTTGGTTATGTTCTCAAAAAATTCTTGTAAAGTCTTAAAACATGATGATAGTTGCATTCTACATGGTACTAGATCTATTGATAAATGTTATCTTCTTAACACCAAAATTACTTATCATATTTCAAAGACTGACTCTACCGACTTGTGGCACAAACATTTGGGACATTTAAACTATAGTGATATGTTGATGCTAACAAAATTGAATGCAGTACGACGTGTTCCTAAGCTTACTGAAAAATCTGAAGGACAGTGTGGTTCATGCCTAAAAGGTAAGCAAACCAAAAGTACTCACAAGCAAAGTAAGTTTCTTACCACATCTCATGTATGTATGTATATATATATAGGATAACCGTCGAAAATTTCACGCACATATTTTCCCGTCATTTTTTCTTTCTAAATTTGGTAAGGTCCGCTACAAATGCTGCATAGGAGTTTGTTTTCTTTAATTGGTTTCACACATTGATTTAGTAAGTTCTGCCATAAATGCTGCATAAGAGTTTGTTTTCTTTAATTGGTTTCACACATTGATTTTTTTTCCTTGCAAAAAACGAAGTGTAACATTAATATTATATACGATAAATGCAACAACTTTTAAAATTTTTTAATTGGTTTCACACTTTATTTATTTATTTATTTATTTTTTCTCGTTTCTTGTAAAAATGAATTGTAACATTTAATATTATATATGATAAATGCAACAACTTTTCAGATTTTTTAATTGTTTTCACACATTGATTGTTTATTTATTTTTTTCCTTTTTCCTGCAACAAATGAAGTGTAATATTTAATATTAAATTATAAATGCAACACCTTTTCAGAAACGCGTTGGACTCATAATTTTTATTTTTTAAAATATGAAACCGTCTTTTAGGCTTCCCTGTGGTATTCAAACAATTTATTTGTTTCCTGTTTTTTTTGTTAAAATCATTTCTGTAAATTATTTGTACTTTTGAATTTAGCTTTTTTTTTTTTTTTTTTTACTGTGTGTTCGGATACTTTCTTATATATATAATAGGATAATCGTCAAAAATTTCACGCACACATTTTTTTGCTTTTTTTTTTCCAGATTTGGTAAGTTCTGCCATAAATGCTGTATAGGAGTTTGTTTTCTTTAATTGGTTCCAAATATTGATTGTTTATTTATTTATTTTTTCTTTTTCTTACAAAAAATAAAGTATAACATTCAATATTATATATAACAAATACAACAACTTTTCAAATTCTTTAATTGGATTCACACATTGATTATTTTTTTAAATTTTTTTCCTTTTTTTGCAAAATATGAATTGTAACATTTAATATTATATATGATAAATGCAACAATTTTAGATTCTTTAATTGCTTTCACACATTGATTGTTATTAATTTTTTCCTCTTTTCTAGCAAAAAATGAAGTGTAACATTTAATATTAAATGATAAATGCAATAACTTTTCAGAAACATGTTGGACTTATCATCTTCGTTTTTTGTATGAAACCATTTTTTGGACTTTTCTGTGCTATTCGAACAGTTCATTTATTTTCTATTTTTTGTTAAAATTATTTCTGTAAATTATTTGTACTTTTCAATTTTTTTTTGTTTTACTGTGTTCGTATACTGTACTTTTTTACATATATATTGTAATCAACAAGATGTTTATTATGTGCAATTTAATTACTGGAATTAATGTTTATATACAAATATAACAAATATTATTCTTCGGTTCAGGTAATTAAATTAGAAACAGTTACCTCTGTGCATCACATGGGTGATATACTAGTTAGAATTACTTTACATAGATTTGATGGGACCTATTCAAACTGAAAGTGTTGGTGGCAAGAAATATTTTTATGTATGCGTGGATAATTTTTCTAGATATACTTGGATAGATTTCTTGAGAGAAAATCTGATGTTTTAGAAAGATTTAAATTTTTGCACCTAAAATTAACAACAGAAAAACATCTTGAGGGATTAAAAATATAGAGGATTAGAAGTGATCATGGGAAGGAGTTTGAAAATGCTATTTTCTCTACATTTGGTGATTAAAATGGTATTTTTCATGAATTCTCTACACCTAAAACTCCTGAACAAAATGGTATTGTGGAAAGAAAAAATAGGTCTCTACAAGAGATGGCTAGAGTAATGTTAAATAGTAAGAAGCTTCTTGTTAAATTATGGGCTGAAGCTATTAATACTGCTTGTTATATTTTGAATCGTGTGTCTTTAAGAACATGAACCACTCAAACTCCTTATGAAATGTGTAAGGAAAGAAAATCGAATCTCAAATATTTTTATACATTTGGTAGCAAATGCTATATTTTAATGATCAGGAATACTTGAGTAAATTTGATTCAAAAAGTGATGAGGGAGTATTTATTGGTTATTATGAGAATAGTCGAGCTTACGGAATTTATAACATGAGTATTCAGACTATCATTGAATCAATCAATGTAAAAATTGATAACACTGATGATTTTTCATCTTATTCACAGGAGCCTAATATTCAGTCTTTGGAAGAACAGGTTGCTAGATGTTAACTTACTCAAGACAATTATGTGCTTGCACCAGATAGTGATAAACAGACAGAACAGCCAGTATCAAGTTCTAGTGCCTCTGTCCTTGCTCCTAGAAGTTCTGACGTACCAAATACAAATAACGAACAGAAAATAAGAAGGCAACCTCTTTCTTGGATACAGAAAGCTCACCCATTGGAAAATATTCTCTTAGATTCCAGAGACGATATGATGACTTGGAGGAGACTTGCTAATGAACTTGGATATGTTTGCTACATTTCCCAAATTGAACCTAAAAATATAAATAAATCAATTATTGATGAAAATTGGGTTCTAGCCATGCATGAAAATCTAGCTCAATTTGATAGAAATGAAGTGTGGAACTTGTACCTTGGCTAAAGGACAAAATGTGATCAGGATAAAGTAGATTTTCAAAAATAAATCAGATAAACATGGCAACATAATAAAAAACAAGGTACATTTGGTTTCAGAGAGATATACTCAATTAGAAGAAGTGGACTTTAATGAAACATTTGCACATGTGGTTTGACTTGAATCCATTAGACTTTTACTATCTGTGGCATGTCAAATGAGGTTCAAGCTATATTAAATGGATGTCAAAAGTGCTTTCTTGAATGGAATTCTTAATAAAGAGTCTATGTTGAGCAGCCTAAGGTATTTGTTGATCCTTATTTTCCCAACCATGTGTTCAGACTAAAAAAAGCCCTATACGGACTAAAACAATCTCCACATGCTTGGTATGAACGATTAACCATGTTCTTGTTGGAACAAAGATACAAGAGAGGAGGAGCTGACAAAACTTCATTCATCAAACATTTCAAAACTAGATTAACAATTGTAGAAATCTACGTCGGTGATATTGTGTTTGGTTTTTCACTAGAAACAAAATCCAAGGAGTTTTCTACACTTATGCAAAATAAATTCGAAATGAGTATGGTTGGTAAACTAAATTTCTTTTTAGGTTTGCAGATCAAACATGTTTGATCAAGGATTTTTATCTCACAGGCCAAGTATGCTAAAAATCTGGTGAAGAAGTTCGGCCTTGAACAAACCAAGCTAGTCAGAACTCCCATAGCAACATCTTTGAAAATCTCCAGAGATGACTAGGGGAAGGTGGTTGACTCTAGTTTGTACAGAAGCATGATAGGCAGTTTGATGTACCTGACTGCAAGCCGTCCTGACATATCATTCAATGTTGGAGTTTGTGCACGCTATCAGACCAAACCAAAAGAATCACATCTTGCAGCAGTGAAGCGAATTATTCGCTATATTAATTGTACTTCTGATTTTGGTTATGGTATACTAATGATACTAACTCTCATCTTGCAGGATACACTAATGCTGATTGGGGTGAAAACATGGATAATAGGAAAAGCACAAGTAGAGGATGTTTCTATATTGGTAACAATCTCATTGCATGATTAAGTAAGAAACAAAACTCTATTTTCTTATCTACCGCAGAAGTTGAGCATATTGCTACGGGTAGTTATTGCACTCAGCTACTCTGGATGAAACAAATACTATGTAATAATGGTATTGATCAGAACTATGTTACTATATTCTATGATAACACTAGTGCTATCAATATTTCTAAAAATCTTGTTCAGCACTCTAGGACCAAACATATTGACATTGAACATCATTTTATTAGAAATTTGGTCGAAGAAAAGGTAATTACTTTGGAACATATTCAAACTGAGTATCAGTTAGTTGATTTGTTCACCAAGACCTTAGATTCTGCTAGATTTGAGACTCTACGAAAGGCCGTTGGCATTTGCTTGATGCATTAGTTTTCTTTAACAAAAAAAAAATGATTTTTTTTTACTTAGTAGAAGTAGTGTATTTTTCTTTCTTTGTTTGATTTTATCATGTGCATTTGCTTGCATTTGTTTATTTTTTTAAATAATTTAAAAAAAAAAGTAGAGGAGGGTATTCTTGCAAATGACATATGATATAAATGTATGATTGGTTTATAAATTTTGAGATTTACTTGGATTAACCAATCAGTATGATATGCTCATTATACATATGGTAAATTATGCTCAGATAAGCACACTTTGAGGACATATTGACTTGTTTGATTGTGCCTTACTACTAACTAGATTGTTATCTTTAAAGTAGTTTCGTACTTTGTTGTAGACCTATGGTCAGTATCTATGTCTCTTGGCACTATAGTATGTTGTTGTGTTAAACAGACAATTTCATAGAGGAGAGGGCTACCACAATAGATGTGTGCAGTCGTCCTTGATAATGAACATAAATCATGTAGAAAAGGACTACCTCCATGGCTGTGAGAAAGTCAATTCCATGATCTTATAAATTCTGTGCTTTGAAAAAACAAAAATTATATATATCAATAAAGTCAACTCTCTGAATACTCAAAAGAAAATTGCTATGGTATTCCTGTCTGGAACGCACATATTTTTTTTATTTAAAGAGATATGTTCAGATACTGGCCGGTTTGAAATATTTCTCTGTACTTATCTTCTTAATAAGGTTCAATTTAACTTAGTGGGATAGGTTATGATTGACTAGTCTAGTATGTCCTATCACACACTCATGTTATAAATCTGACCAATTAATTGAATCTAATTATGCGCATATATTTGATTGGAAGATTTCGGTAGATTTTGATATTTTGGACTGATTGTATAATTTGTGCACTGTGAAATTTGCCCATAAATAAAAGATTTATTTTTATAAGATATCTCATTAATTTTGTGTGATTGTCTTGTGTGGGTCTTTTCATAGGACTTTCAATCAGCAGTATAATTTTGACAGTACAATCAGTTTTAACTGAGAAAAATTTAGACGAATCTTTTACGGAATCTAATCTTATTCTGTATTAAATATTAAATTGATCTTCCTAATTTAAAAAATTCCATTTTCCATAAATTAGCATCTTAGACAGTTTACTTCAAATTTGACATATTTGATTAAGAAAGGTTTTTATGTCCATAACTGCCAATCATCAGATTTTCGTAACTGCTTTACACACGTCCCAAATTAACTGTTCACTCTTTGTGCAATTCTGAAAAATTCTCACTTTTTAAACCGTGACTTAGGGTTTTCTTCTTCATCTTTCACACTTGTTTTTGATTTCCTAACGCCTCTTATACTTGATTTTAAAGTTGTGTTGAGTTTTCTTTTTCAGATTCAAACAATGGTGAAGACTAAGATGCGAAAATCAAAGAAAAATCCTAGAGGTTCATCCAAGGACACTGTTGCTCTGGTGTCTAGTGCTGAAACTATGATGGGGCCTTAAATTTCACCGGTAAGGAGTCTCAGGGGAAGCGCACGAAGACTAGAACCCTCCAGTCCAGACACAGACACTTCTCCAGCGACTGTTGCATCTCAGGTTGACAGATCTGCTGGTGACAGTGGTTCTGTCAATGCTGAAATTGAAGAGGAAGTTCATAAGAATGAAGAGATTGGGGATGAAGAGTCTGAACGTCCTTCCCTAATTGTTGAAGGTTAAAGTAAGCACCCTTCTAAAAAATCAGATTTTGATTTTGATGAAAATTCTGAAGAATCTTCGGAGTCTACTCCAACACCACTTCCACCAAGAAGAGCCACTAGGGCTAAAAAGGAGAAAAGGAAAATTGGGAATGATGTTGAAGAACCCACACCTGCTGGTCAAAATAGGCCACCCACTACCTCAGAGGGTGCCTACAGAGTATTGCCTACTCCCTGTTCAGACCAGCAACTATTCAGGCTTGAAACTCTAACTAGAGAAAGATACCCTGTTAATTCTATAAACTACTGCTTTCTATCTGAGACTGCTAAAAGCCTGTTTCTTTCATTTACCTCATATCGTAAGTTCATCGTTGAATGCAAGGTATCTATTCGTGAGTTTGTTTTATTTGATCTAGATAAGATTGTTGGGTTTCATAAACTGCATAATTTGTTGAGTTTTTTTGAACCGTTTAATGGGACTCGTGTCAAGGAGTTTATGAAAAATGTTCCCAAGAATTTGGGTAAGGTTGGAAATGAATTTAGGTGACAAGTTTATGTCAGGAGAAGGCACGTTAATTTCAGTCCTAACTCTCTAAGAGAATGGCTTGGGATGGATTATGTGGCTATCACCAGTGATGATGAGTTAACTAATGATAGCATTTCTCAAGAGATGACTGGTTCTACTGGGCCAGAGATGGTTGAACTGTCTGCTTCTAGACTTCTGCCAAAAATACAAAGTTTTCCATCGTATCTTAATCAACAACATTAACCCCTTGACTCATTGATCTGATATCTCGGGTGATAAGGTAGTTATCATATATAAGTTGGGAATGTGTTTACGTGTTGATTGAGTCAAAATGATTTTTGATAGAATTGTGTATGAAGGGCTGTGGAGGGCTAAGCAGTACAGACTACTACATCCATCACTTATTCATCATTTTCTTGCTTATCAAGGAGTGTCCCCTATGGATTCTGACAGATTCTCAGATGCTATACCTGTCCTGGGCGTTCATGAATTTTCAAACTTAAGTAGAACACCAAATCCCACTCACAGAGTTCCTAGGCATGTTATGTCTTCGTTGGACTAGTCTGGACGTCTGTATGCACTGAAAACTTAGATGGCGCTGGTTAGAACACAGGTAGACCAACTTCTCGCCTTAACCAAAAGTTTTTCTAATGAATTTATTTTCATGCGTAGGGTGTTGGGTAAACTGGAATATCTGGGCGATGAGCATATAAAGTCTACATACCGAATAGTTACTCCAGAATTCTTTGCTCATCCCGGAGGTTCGATGTAGATTCTGACTTCTGATCCAGTAGTTGAGACAACTGCTGCCCCTACTGCTGTACCTATGCCAGATGTTCCTCCATCTGTTGCTCCATCAGATACCTCTGCTCTCAAGAGTTATGCAAAGGTGTTGCATCCAGTTCATAGAAGTTCAGACCCTCTCGGAACTGACTGCTTCTGGTTCTGACTTCTAACTTTCTAACTATTTGGTTATAACTTCTTTTGGATAACTGTATTAATTCTTACATTCTACTTCACTTCACTTCAACACTGCTTTACTTTGTTTTCTTTTTCCTTGGTATTTCTTTTGGCGATCTTATTACAAAAGGGGGAGTAGTATGTATTTTTAAGTTTGTGGTTGTTAGTTTGTGTTTGTTGTTTATGTTTGTACCTTGTTGGTTAAACTTTGCTAGTAGTATTTTTAGGTTTATGGTGGTTTGATTATTACACTTTGATGGTATCTTGCTAAGGGGGAGCAATATTAAAGTTGTGTATAAGTGTGTGGTATTTGCATGTATTGTTAACTTCTTTGCAGGAGTTTTTGGTTTACACACTAAGGGGGAGCATAACCCTTATATGTTGATGCTCATGGCTTCTTTAATTATTCACATGCCATAACACACTTCAATCTTATATCAAAAATCCGATAGTTATGTGTTTGCAATTAAGCAACGCCAAAGGGGGAAATTGTTGGAAAAATGTGAGTCATATATTTCACTTTTTATATCTTGGCTTTCTTAATTAATATAACTGATTTTTAATGATAAAAGAGCAGGTCAACGTTTTTGTTTTTGACTAGTTTGGATAACGTCAGTTCTAACTGACTTAAGTAGATTATATTCTCATATCAGTAAAGCTGCATTTTTATTCTATTTCTATACATAATATATTTTGATAACATGAATATTATTAACAGCTCTTTTTGTAAGTTAAAGAATCTTTTCTTATTCTCTTAGATTTGTTTAGGAAGAAAATATTTAGTTTCCTAAATTATTTCATTCTACAAATCTAAGAATATCTTTCTATATATTCTTTCCTACTAATTTTCTTACGATTCTTGTTGCAGATTTTTTGGGTAAGAAATAATTCCTAATTTGATTACTTCTTTTACTATAAGTAAGAGTACAAATCAATAAGAAATTAATGTTTTGAAAAATAATTTTTGCTCTTGTTTCTCCAAGCTCCAAACCGCCGATGGTGGAAAATAAGACTCAATGCTTTATTGATTTAATTTTCAAAGAAAAAAGGTTTTCTTCAAACTCATTGAAGAATAAAAAATAAATTGGTGCTCGACAAACAATTTCATATCATGTTCAAGCTACTTGGCGTGAAGTTAAGAACGTGGGTTCTTAATCTAAGTAGTGGTTGCGGTCAAGTACAATAAGAAAGTGATAATAAAGTCAAGATCGGTAGATTTGATTCTACTTCATCAACAAGTCAAAAGAAGAAGTATCAAAGGGAGTTGATCTATTTCTTTTGATTGTTATTTTGTTAATTTTGCAAAATTACAAAAATCGATACTATTGTATTTTTGAACAAGATTTTTAGTGGATTGTTTTTACCCATGACATGGGGGCCCATGGATGTTTCCCTTCGGGGTTTACCACGTTACATCTTGTGTTTGTATTTAATTCTTTAAATTCTGCAATTAACAAGATTAGGTAAACGAACATTGCTGTGCGAATCAGAACTCCTATTATCGTCACTCGCCAGTTCTGACTTCGATCTGTCCACTACTTGTTTAATTAAGATTAAAATTATTTTTAATTTAATTAATCTAGGTTTTAGAACTTTCAATCATCATTGCCCATTGGAGGTTGTTTGGAAACGAATACCCAACAAACCCCCACCTTGGTGCCAAAGAACTCTTGAAGAATGAAGTAATAATTCTTTGTCTCCCTTCCTTAGCATCTTCACCTACAAAAAGTAAATATCACTTATTAGTGACAACTCCAAAAGGAGAACCAATAAAATTGAAAATTATTTACCTCCATAGATGTTTAGAAGATCCAAACAATTTCTAAATTTCACCAAGGGCAACACCTTAGTGCCCATATCCGAGAGATTATATTGTGAAAGCACTTTCTCAAGCTTTATTACTTATTGTGACACAATATCTCTAATGAAATGTAGTCTAAGATCAATATGTTTGGTATGCTCATGAAAAACATGCTTTTTACAAAAATGTATAGAAGATTGACTATCCGAATATACTACCACATCATCATTCCAAACACAAAGTTCACTTAACAATCCTCTAAGCCACAATGCTTCTTTAATTGCTTCGGTGGTAGCAACATATTTGAATTCGGTAGTGGATAAAGAAACTATGTGTTGTAATTGAGACTTCTAACTAATGCAAGAATTAGACAAAGTAAGTAAACACATAAGAGGAAGTAGACTTCCTATTATCCCTATCTTACGTATAGTCGGTATCTACAAAATCCTTTAATTTCACTTATTACTTACTACGACCAAACATTAGACATACATTACTCGTCCCCTTCTAATATCTAAGGAGCCACTTCAAGGCCTCCCAATGACTAGGACCCGGATTAGACATGAATCTACTAAGGGTACTTACTGCAAAGGCTAAATCTAGTCCAGTACACACCATCAAATACATAGTAGAACCAATCACATTAGAATATGGAATCCTACTCATGTATTCAATTTCTTCCTCATCACAAAGAGCTTGATATTTAGTTAACACAATGTGATTAGCTAAAGACAATGTAACCGGTTTACATTCATGTATGTTAAATCTTTTTAACACTTTCAAAATGTAAGGAGATTGATGCGAAAACAACATAGAATTTGACATATCTCTTTCAATTTCAATACCTAGGATTCTTTTAGCTTTTCCTAGATCTTTCATGTTAAATTCACCATTCAAAATTATTTTTATCTTGCATATCTATTTAAAAGATGAACCAATTAAGAGCAAATAATCAACATATAACAATAGAAACACATAGTTATTACTAGCTTCATTATGTTGGTGATACAAACAATGATCAAACTTACTTCTTTGACCCTATAGATAGTACAAAAAAAATCAAATCTTTTATACCGATATCTAGGTGATTGCTTCAAACCATACAAATAACTTTTAAAGAAAAACGCATAATCCAGTTTTTGTTTATCTTAAAAACCTTTAGGTTGATTCGTGAAAATTGTTCATCAAGTTCACCATGTAAAACATCATTTTTAACATCAAGTTGTTCAAGTTCTCAGTCAAAGTATGCAACTAATGCAAGCATGACCCTAATAGTAGTATACTTAACAATTGGTGAAAATATCTCATTATAATCAACTCTATCTTTCTATGTGTAACCCTAAGCAACTAATCTAGCCTTAAACTTAAAGGTTCAGATGTACTAGTACCTTCTTTAACCTTAAAAATCCACTTACAATCAATTGTTGACTTCTTTTTAGGTCTAGGTACTAACTCCCAAGTTTGATTCTTCGCTAAGGAACTCGTTTCCTCTTTCATTGCTTTTAATCATTCTTTAGATTGTTCACTCTTCATCACTTCCTCAAAAATATTTGGCTCTCTATCAACTATCTCTTGATAGCTAGTATAGGCAAAGGCTAACTCAAACTTATATCCAAACCTTCTAGGTTCTTTCGCTTGTCTTCTCTCTCTATATCTAGCTAATTGATAATTCACTAAAAGATCTTCTTGGACAGGGTGCTATTCTATCACTACTTCTTCATTCTCCTCATCAGGTTATTGAATTTGAGTCTCCACCTCACTAGGGATGATGGGGACATGTGAATTAACTTTTTCTAACTCTACATCAAGCTACCAGCTCCTAAACATGGAATTTCAGCCTTATTAAATGTGACATCTCGACTCAATGATCTTAACCCTCATTTTGGATTCTATCCCACAACCTATACCCTTTAACTCCCATCTGGGTAACCTAGAAAAATACATTTTCTAGCTTTAGGTTCTAATTTTTCCTCACTCTGATGAGAAAAATCAGCACAACCAAAAGTTTTAAGCACATAATAATCAACAAGTTTACTAGACTATTTTTCACCAGGAGTATCACCATTTAAAGCCATAGATGGAGTCAAATTTACCAAATAATAGGCATTCATAATAGCTTTACTCCAAAAAGATTTTGGCACACTAGAACTCAACACCATACATCTTACTTTATTAAGTAAAGTTTTGCTCATCCTTTCTGCTACCCTATTTTATTGGAGAGCGTAAGGAACTCTCTTATGCCTAGTTATACCACTTTCTTTATATATGTTATCAAATCCAGTGTTACAAAACTCTAATCCATTATCGGTTTTCAAGAACTTATTCTTTTTACCTGTTAGATTTTCAACTTGTCTTTTCCAATTATTAAAGTTATGAAAAGTATTAGACTTATCTTTTAAAAGATAAACATGAACTTTCTTCGAATAATTATCAATGAAAGATAAGAAATATATATTCCCACCCGAGGTATGATTGCTAGAAGGACCCCACAAGTCTAAATGCACATACTCAAGAATTCTTAAAGTTTTGTGAACACCCGTAGAGAGATAACTTATGATGCTTACCAACTGAAATGATCACAGAAAGACAAATCCTACTCAATTCAAGAATAAATCTAACATCTTTTAAAGTACACACAAATCCTCTGTCAAACTTTGAAGTAACATCACCCATCCTAATAATAGTATAAGAAAAATTTTCACATAATACAACATGCCCATCATCAAATTCATGCAAATTTTCAAACCAATCTTTATGAGATGTCACATGAAAAGATGCACCAGAATCAAGTACCCACTCATGCAAACGATATTTGGCAGTTATATTTAATTCAATAGTATCATCAACATAATTAATCAACACATAGACTTTACCCAGATCAGAATTAGAAGAAGACATAACATTTACTTCATCTCTCCCCTTACTAGTTTGTTTGTTCTTCACTTTGTAGATCTTTTCTAAAATGCTAGTGTCACCACAACCATAACATTTTTTAAACTTTCGCTCTAGATTTAGATCTAGAGTGACTCTTATCCTTCTTTTCACCCACATTATTATTAGACTCTCCATTGCTTTGATACTCTTGGCTACCAGTTTGCCTAAACTGTGTTCTACATCATGTGAATTTCACCACTTTTCTTATCAATTTTTTAGCTTTCATCTCCATCTCCTTACTTCTAAGGGAATCAAAGACAATCTCATGTGTTAAAGTGTCCCTACCATACTTAATTGTATTTTTTACTTCTTTATAAGTATCGGGAATGAAATTAAGCAATATTATAGCTTTATACTGTTCAGGCACCATTTTACCACAATTAATAATATCTTGCACAAGTTTGTTAAATAAATCCACATTGTCATCTAGATCCTTTAAAGGATCCATTTTAAAACTAAAAAAAATCTCTATAGCAAGAAAAGTTTATTAGGAGTAGATTTAAGCAAATGAAGGTCCTCTAACTTTTTCCAAAGTTCTTTTGTAGTTTTAAGTTTATCAACTTTGCTCAAAACAACATCTGACAAGTGTAATATAATGGCAGAGTAAGCAAGCTCAACTCATTCATCTTTTTGTTCTTTAGTCAAATCTGTAGAAAAATTGTCATCTATAGCTATTGAAATTTTTTGTTGTATCAAAATCTCTCTCATCTTTTGTTGCCAAATTGAGAAATCTCATTTTCCATTAAAAATTCCCAATTCAAATTTGTGAGTTGTCATTTTTTAAGACTCAACAAAAATACAAAATATACAATTTTCACAAGACTACTAAAATAGTCCAAATTTTCCAACCATATAGATAATCCAACAAAAACAATTTCTCACTAAAGTAATTCTCACACAATAAGTTACATAATACTTATATTAACCAAACAAAAATAATCAGTAAACAATTTCAGTAAATAATATCAGAGGTCTAGAAACAACAAATCCCAATTCTAACGATCACCCACAAGATGACCTCTATTATTAAAAAAATAAATGGCTACCCCACACGATAGTCTTGACTACGAAATTAAAAGTTCAAATACAATACCAGAGCGAACAAATATGCTGTTTGTATTCTAGAAGAGATACTAATTTTTTTTATAACCTAGGACCACAATTTATCCCTAGAGCTTCCAGCAACAGCAACAACAACAGCAACAACAACCGCCAACTGATTCCTAAGGGCAAAATTGTCCAAATTTTGGCACACTACACTGGTGACAAAACTAACACCACAACTGGGTCCCAAAATAATAAGGACCAATCTGTCTTTTTGGTTAGAGTCCAGATGATCATCCACGTGCCTGCATACGCCACTACTTCTATGTGCGTGTGATTCACGCGCCACCATTACAGTCTTCACGTACCTTACCTATCGACGGATGAGAAGCACCTCGTCGTCAGGAACTGGAATATGAGCTTCGTTCACAAAAAGGACGCATGGTTTGGCTGGAAATAAGGTTGAAAGTTTTGAATTTTTGAGATTCTACAGTTTCTTGCACTGATTTTGATTATTTTTCTCACCCCAAGGATATTAAATCTAAGCTATGATACCAATTTGTGGAAAATAAATCACCACTAGTGTTTAAGGCTCATTTAAAACTTAAACACCACTAGAAATCTCAACTTTAGTTCAACCCAAAGCACCTCTATTGACCCAATATAGGATATAACTCACTAAGAACTAAGTAATTTTACAAAAGAGAGAAACCAACCAACAATGGAAGTAGCCACCAATAAAGGAAGAAAAACGCTGCTCTCTCACCAAAGCAAGAACCAAGGTTGCTGGAATGTTCAAATGAGAAAGGCAGCAACACATTAAGTTAGGTCAGCCATCAATTTGGGCCACAAGCCCATTTAGACCAAACACACTAAAAACACCAATTTGGGCCTTAACAATAAAGTGGGCCATTGAGCAACTATATAATATAAGTCACTCCAAATGGCTCGCTAAGTTTTAAATCTGATTCACTAAGTGGTGTCGTTTTTCTTTAATTTCAATCTTCGGCTAACGCTTATGATCATGTCCGTCAAAGACCCGTTACCTGATTCCAAAATTTTCTCTATTCCCAACCAACAATGAAAATGTGACAAGAAAATATCACTTTGATTAGTCCCGGTAATTTCATTTGTAATCATGTCTATCAAAACCCATCACTTGATTCCACAATTTTCTCCATTCTCAACAAACAATGTAAATGTGACAGACTAAATTGAGCATTTTTTTCCACTCACACAAACTAGCCACATAATCATTCTAGCCAAACCTATATTCTTCAAAATATTTGCAACAATCTACTGCACAAGAGTATCATTTGGTCGTCCAGTAAGTGTCGCCAATTTTCCCAATTTATGAAACTCCACAATTTTCTTAATGCCAAACGCAGAAAATTCTACGTTGTAAAGTCTCAAACTGAAACAATCTCAATTCTGGTATAAGAATTGTCATCTCAAGAATTGACGGTGCATTTCCAGCCTGATCCTGACTAGGATGTGAACCCTCGAACTCTCCTCAATCTTCTGGTTTTTTTTCCTTCATGATTCAAACTCCTCTTTGGTATCTGTGCAAACTTGTCAAGAGATTCTGTGATGGTTGAAGTACTTCAGCTGAAATTCCCAATCAACACCCATAGTTTAAGCAATAATTTAAGAAGAATAATAAATGGATTTAATGGATAAAAGGAAGATTTAAGAAAGTGAATATGAATAAGGTGATAATGGATGTGTTTAATTGTAAAATTCAGCTAATAATTTCCACAGAAAATGTTCAAATTATGGTCATCGGTTGCACATATTGTATTTATACAGCTTACAAAGCCATTAAGAAAACGTATTCAGCCAAAATAAACTTTAAAGATCTAAAACATATTTTCAATGTATGACAACTTTCCTATTTAATTAAAATGAAAAACAGCGTCATTTGCTCTTAATTCATTTTCTTTCCTTATTTGAATTTCAGTTGAGGTTGGTTACGTGGAGTTCTTCTTTTTTTCTTCTCCAATCAGCCAGAGTGTTTTTCTTGTGATAGTCATTCCCTTCACATTGATCTTGTCCCCAAGGATCAAATGTTGGAAATTTTTGTTATACCCATTCAACATCATCCCAGGATAGTATCTTCTCCAGTCCCATTCATCCACTGAACCAATCATTGAGTGACAACCTGGTTTCATCATTTGAGGAATCTGACTTGGATTAATTTTAGGGGTTGGGTTAGCTGTAGAATAGGAACCATCCTCTTTCCTACCTTCATTTTGAGTAGAAAAACATGAAAGATTGGGTGCAGTTTTGAGCCTAATGGCAAATCTGATTGATAGGCTACTTTCTCCAACTTCTTGATCACCTAATAGGTCTATTATACTTAATTGCCACCTTGTGATTATACTTGTGGTGTAGTGATTGCTGCCTATAGGGGTGTAATTTCAAGAAGACACAATCTCCAATCTGGAACACTATTTCTGTCATACCCTTATCTGCATATAATTTCACCATTACACTAGCTTGGGCTAGGTTCTGCCTTAATTGCTGATCAATCTCATGTTTGGCCTACAATAAATCCTCAACTGCTACTATGTTTGATTATTGGTAGGGATTTAGTGCTAAATATGGTGGTTTAATTTCATATAGTGCTTTAAATAGAGTCATTTTAATGGTAGAATGAATGGTAGTATTGTACCACCACTCTGCTAAGGTGATCCATCTACACCACTATTTTGGGTGGGTGTGAGTCATACACCTCAAATACATTTTCAAGCATTGGTTAAGCCTTTGAGTTTGGCCATCAGTTTGTAGATAGTAGACAATATTGAGCTGTAGTTGAGTCCCCATGAGTCTAAATAATTCTTGCCAACACTTACTAGTGAAACTTTTTATCTCTATCTAAAATGATACTTTGTTGTATACCATGAAACTTGAATATATTATCAAGAAAGATCTTAGCTACAATAGAGGCTGAAAGGGCCACGGATAAGGCCAAAAAGTGACCATACTTAGTAAACATGTCTACCACCACCATAATATCATTTTTTCCGTTATATGTTGGGTGGCCATCAATGAAATCTATAAAGACGTGACTCCAAGAATATAGTGGTTCACGCAAGGGTTGCAACAATCTTGGATATGGAACATGCCCTCCTCTATAACTTTGACACACTTCACATTGGATGATTGTCTCTTTAATACTTTTGTTCATACCTGGCTAACTGAAATGCTGTTTAGTTCTTTATATACTGGCCTGAACTCCGAAATGTCGTCCTTCTTGATAATTATGTATGTTTCTGATTAATGTTTGTCTGATGTCCTCCTTGTCCCTACATACAATTTATACTCGTATTTTAGGAACCCATTTAAATAAGTATAGTCAGTGATGGTAGTGGGCTGAACCAGTAGTGTTTTAATAATGGACTCAGCAAATTCATCTCCCTGATAGTTGCTAATTATTACTTAAACTTAGATTTGACTCACTGTATAGCTGCATAAGTCTGGAATTCTTGTCATCTATAAAGAGCATATGCCACATTATTTTCATTTTTCTTCTTGTATATTACTCATAGCTAAGGCCAAGTAATTTGGTTAATCATTTTTGCTAAATATGAGTGATAATCCTCTATTCCAATAGGTATTTCAGTGATTGGTGATCAATTTTAATCACAAAACGGTGACCTTCCAAATAATGTCTCCATTTCTCCATAGCTATAACTACAGCCAATAATTATTTTTCATAAGTAGAGAGACCTAGATTTCTTCTTGATATAGCCTTATTGAAGTATGATATTGGTCTCTGATTTTTCATCAACACTGCTTGAATCCCATTATGACAAGCATCAGTCTCAATAAGAAATGGTTGATTGAAGTTAGGTGTAGCTAACACAGGGGTATTGATCATGGCATAACTTTCGGCTTGCTTATCCTTAGCTTCATTCATATATCCACTCATTTGGGACATCATAGTTACTAGTGCCTCATATTTTTGATTCATACAAGTCATAATATTTTCAATATTTTCTTGCCTATTACTCACCTTCCTAGTCACTGCTCTATATGTTGCGCTCAAATCACCCATTTCTTTGTCCACCTTACGCGAGTGTTCTTTGTGGGTTTTGCTCTTGGTTTTTATCATTTTGTTAGATCAATTTTGTTGATATTGGAAAATGACGCTGCACTTCACAAGCCAACTTAATGTTAAGAATTTAAGTTAGACGTGGCTGAATTGAACTAGATACGAGAATTGTAATAGAAAACATGTTTGTAAGCTCTTTTTGAGTATGTTGTTTATTATCAGCCATTGAATGTCTGAACTGTTGGACATTTATGTCTCCTATTTATAGAAAAATATGTAATGATTACATGCATTTAATGCCAAGCTTAGCATTAAATGCCTACAAGACATCCACTTTTTGAGTAATTAATGTGAAGTGACATTTGCATTAATTGAGAAAACTAGTCTAACATCTGACACATGACATGATATGCTATATTGATGACGTGAGCTTAACCGCAAGACCTGGATAGGAGGTCTTTTGACCTGGAGCAAGACCCATTTGGGAATGAGGTTCAACCTGGAATAAGACCCGCTTGAGAATAAGGTCCGACCTGTAGTAAGACTCACATTAGGATGAGGTTGGACCTGGAGTAAGACTTGCTTGAGAATGAGGTCCTACCTGGAGTAAGACCTAGATGGGAATGACATTCGACTTGCTCTTGTAGCGCTGGTGAAGAATTACTTAGTTGATGTAACAGATTGAATTAGATATCAACAATTGCCCCTCAAGGCCTGTTCTTGACTTCTGTCATGGGTGGCCTTCAGTTCGTACCATAGCTCTGGGTCGTTTTGATCTATTTTGTGTGTGGACACATAGCAGACATAATACTACTGATAGTCTGTATCTTTGGTTGACAAGTGACTTGAAGGTAAGAGTCCCAAATAAGTTACATTTTTCTCTATTTATAGAGAAGGGAGATGAAGATACAGCACAATAAAAGCTACAATAATGAGATGACGGTGCAATGATGATACTCCATTAAAACACATCCTCGAGCCCCTCTTCGTGGATGCTAGGTAGGACCTCCCTTGTGAAGGTTGGGTACGACATGAGATATCAAAGTAGGACCTAATATATTGAGGTAGGACCTTTTGGACAATAGTATCCCTCTTCATGAAGGTTAGGTAGGACATCCCTCGTGGAGGTTGGGTAAGACCTGATATATTGAGGTATAACCTCTTGGATGATAGTGTCCTTTTTCGTAGAGGTTAGGTAGGACCTCCCTCGTGGAGGTTGGGTAGGACCTGAGATAACGAGGTAGCACATGATATATCGAGGTATGACCTCTTGGATGATAGTGTCCTTCTTCGTGGAGGTTATGTAGGACCTGAGATATCAAGGTAGGACCTGATATATTGAGGTATGACCTCTTGGACGATAGTTTCCTTCTTTGTGGATGTTAGGTAGGACCTCTCTCGTGGATGTTGGGTAGGACCCGAGATATCGAGGTAGCAACTGATATATTGAGGTATGACTTCTTGGACGATAGTGTCCTTCTTCATGGAGGTTAGGTAGGACCTGAGATATTGAGATAGGACATGTTGTATGTAGGACCTACTTCGTATGATTCGGTAGGACCTAAAGGGGATGATGTCTGACATGGAGGAACCCCTCTACATAAAGATTGGGTAGGACCTCCTTTGTATGATTCGGTAGGACCTCCTTGACGAAGGAACTCTTTCTCCATAGAGGTTGTAGGTAAGAACTCCTTCATGTGATTCTATAAGACCAGAATGGATAGGACATCCATGATGAGTGAACTCCCTCTCCATAGAGGTTGGGTAGGACCTGCTGTAGGTAGGACGTCTTTCGAATGATCCTGTAGGACCTGAAGAGGATGAGGTCCTACCTGGGAAAATCCCTCTACATAGAGATTGGGTAGGACCTGTTATAGGTAGGACATTCTTCAAATAATTTGGTAGGACTTCATTGGCGAAAGAACCCATTCTCCATAGATATTGTAGGTAGGACCTCCTTCATGTGATTCGGTAGGACCTCTCTAACGATGGAACCTCCTCTCTATAGAGGTTCGGTAGGACCTCTTTCATGTGATTCAGTAGGACCTGATTGAGTAGGACCTCCCTGATGAAGAAACTCCCTCTCTATAGAGGTTGTGTAGGACCTGTTGTAGGTAGGACCCACTTTATGTGATTCAGTAGGACTTCTTTTATGTGATTCAGTAAGATCTAAATGGGTAGGACATCCCTGATGAGTGAACTCTCTCTTCGTAGAGGTTGGATAGGACCTCATATAAGTAGAACCTCATTTGTATGATTCGGTAAGACCTGAAGGGGATGAGGTCCAACCTAGAGGAACCCCTCTATATAGAGATTGGGTAGGACCTGTTATAAGTAGGACCTCATTTGTATGATTCGGTAGGACCTCATTGACGAAGGAACCCCTTCTCTAAAGAGGTTGTAGGTAGGACATCCTTCATGTGATTCGGTAAGACCTAATGGGTAGGACATCCATGATGAGTGAACTTCCTCTCCATAGAGGTTGGGTAGGACCTCTTTCGTATGATTCGGTAGGACCTGAAGAGGATGAGGTCCGACCTGGGAGAACCCCTCTACATAGAGATTGGGTAGGACCTGTTATAGTTAGGACCTCATTCGAATGATTCGGTAGGATATCCTTGACGAAAGAACCCCTTCTCTATAGAGATTGTAGGGAGGACCTCCTTCATGTGATTCGGTAGGACCTCTCTGACGATGGAACCTCCTCTTTATAGAGGTTGTGTACGACCTGTTGTATGTAGGACCTCCTTCGTGTGATTCGATAGCACCTACTTTATGTGATTCGGTAAGACCTCCTTTGTGTGATTCGGTAAGACCTGAATGGGTAGGACATCCCTGATAAGTGGACTCTCTCTCCATAGAGGTTGGGTAGGACCTCTTTCGTATGATTCGGTAGGACCTGAAGGAGATGAGGTCTGACTTGGAAGAACCCCTCTACAAAGAGATTAGGTTGGACCTATTATAGATAGGACCTCCTTCGTATGATTCGGTAGGTCCTCCTTGACAAAAGAACCCATTCTACATAGAGATTGTAGGTAGGACCTCATTCATGTGATTCGGTAGGACTTGAAGGGATATGACCTCCTTGAGGGAACCACATCTACATAGAGATTGGGTAGGACCTCCTGCTCTTGACTTCGGTCAGGGTGGCCTTTAGTTCATACTATTGCTCTGATCCATTCTAAAGATTCTTACATAGTTGATACAACATTACTTAGCAGACTTCCAGCTGATGAATGAAGAAGGTAGGAAGGCTCTAGCTGACCTGAATGAGGAAAGTAGGCTCCGTTCTGAGGCCGTAGAGGAACTGGGAGAAAATAGGAAGAGCTTTCTCCGAATGAGTCTGAGCTCCAAGCTTTAGCATGCAAAGTAGAAGAACAAAAGAGAAAAAAATCCAAGATGGAGATGTCATTGGAAAGGAGCCAAGCAGACCTTCAAGCTGCCCTAGAGAGGTCGGTGGACAAAGAAGAAGTCGTGGCCGAGTTCAGGTCTTTAGATACAAACTTGGCCAACTAGAAGAAGGTTTACTTCCTCACTATGGAGGAGCTAATTGGCATTCGGACTGAGATGTCCAGTTCTTGAAGGACGAGCTGGACGAGCTCGAGGAAAATTCCAATTTTGATCCTCACTCTTCTGGAGAGGAAGATCAGCCCGAAGGCTAGGACTGAGCTTGGCCTCTTTTAGCTTTAGACGATCATGTCATCTTTTGGCATTTCAAAACTTTCCTTCGTACAAACTTTGGGGTTTGATCTCTAACTTTTAACCCAACTTTTGATGATCTTACTTTCTTAAAGCTCTTAGCTTGTTTTAATAGCCGAGCTGTTCACTAAAGGTGTGCACATACGATTTGTTTCATAATTTTGGTTGGCTTCAAGGCTGAGCTCTATACTTTTGGCTGAGGACATTTCTGAGTTTTCATTGTTAAGTCGACCTTCTTAGACTTACGTCGGACCACAACATATATGATGTCCAAAGTGGAGTCCGAGCTGTGTGGGACCTTTGTGTCCAAAGATTCGTAACTTTGGTCACATCCTCATTTCGAACATTGGCTTCTTGAGCTGATGTCAGCAGTGCATTACTTACAATGATTGACGTGGGTCCGAGCTCTGTGAGACCTTTGTATCTAGAGGTTTGTGACCTTGGTCACATCCTCAGTTTAGACGTTGACCTTTTGAGTTGATGTCGGCAATGCAGCATATACTCTGTTCGGCTTGGGTTCGAGCTGTGTGGTATCTGTGTGTCCAAATGTTCATGACCTTGGTCACATCCTTAGTTCAGACATTGACTTCTTGAGCTAATATCAGCAGTGCAGTACTTATGATGATTTACGTGGATCCAAGCTGTGTGGGACCTTTATGTCTAGAGGTTCGTGACATTGTTCGTATCCTTAGTTCGGATGTTGGCTTCTTGAGTTGATGTTGGTAGTGCAGCACTTATGCTGATTGACGTGGGTTCGAGCTGTGTGGGACCTTTGTGTCCAAAGGTTCATGTCCTTGGTCACATCCTCAGTTTGGACGTTGGCTTTTGAGCTGATGTCAACAGTGCAGCACTTACGCTGATTGAAGTGGGTCCGAGCTGTGTGGTACCTTTGTGTCCAGAGGTTTATGACCTTGGTCACATCCTCAGTTCGAACGTTGTTGAGATTTACTAACTTTGTAGCTGTTCCAAGAGTACGAGAAACAAGAAGACCTCCATGTTCTGGAGCTAGTAAGCCCCATTCTTCAAGACTGTGGTAATTTTTAAGGACATTCCCAATTCTGGGCTCTACTCTAAAGGCTAGTGAAAAATACGTATCTCTCGTGCTAGAGCGGCAAGTTGTGCGAAAAGACCAAAGCATATTCAAAATTTCTTCTGCCTAGGCACCCTTGAGTTCATCCAATTACGTCTTCAGGGTCTGTTTGATGATTTTTAGTTCTTCATCGAACCACCCTAACCTTGGCCAATGGTTTTGCTTCCGCTCATTTGGTGAAGTAGTCGGCATTGACTTTAGCGAATTTGGTCCCATCTTTTATCTTGGGCTTTGAACCGATTAGATCAATCTTTTATTTTGAAAAAAAAGGTCATGGGCTTAGGACTAAGATCAGCTCTTCTGGAAGAGAATCGGTGATGGGGGCAAACCATTGGTACTTGTCGCATTTTTGGACAAACTCGATAAAGTCCTTATTTAGTGATGGCCGGAAGTATTCCTAACTCAAAGTTTTATGTGCTAGTGATTGCTCCCCAGTGTGATTGCCACATACTAGTTCATGAAATTTGCTGAGGGCGTATTTGTGCTTCGTCTTCTCATAAACATTTGAGTAGTGGAAGTGAAAAGCTTCTTTTTGAATAGGATGTTGTCAATGATTTCATGGCCTTCGCACTATCTGGGGACACCCTACTATCCTTAAAAAAATTGGATGATTTTGTCCATCTTGTTGCGGTTGACTTCTGCGTGGTGAGCATGGACTCAAGTTGGGTGATCGTTGGACTGCTGATTCTTTTGATCAAGATGCTTTCTAGTTCTTATTTTCCTTCACTGGTAGTGAGTCGAGCTATGACATCAACGAGGCTATTTTGTGTCCTCGTATTTTTCTTTTGCTTAGCCTCCAGCTCGACTAGGCGTTGTTTAGCCCGGCGATCTTCAAGTCGGTTCCGGGCTGGCGACTGCTTGTGAGTTTGAGATGCATCTAGAGGTTGCTTGATTCTTTTCAAGCCATTCGATAATGTGAGTTAGGTACTCCAATGTTTGTAGGGCTACTTTCCTTACAGGGGCATAGGCTGGAGCAGAGGTTTCTCTGGGATGTATTCGGTGGAAGCCTGGTAGAAGATCAATATCTTGACTTCTTTTTCTTCCGTGGTTGTGAGTTCTTGAGTAATGGCTATGACTCATGTTGAATGTGTTAGGTGTGAGAGGAGAGATTCACTTTATGGAGATCAAAGGCTAATATTTTTTAGCGAGCTTCTGGATTATGGAGAGCCTTTTTAGGGGGGGAGCCCCTTCTTCTAGCACCAAACTGTTGACGTTGGAAAATGACGCTGCACTTCTCAAGCCAACTTAATGTTAAGAATTTAAGTTGGACGTGGCCGAACTGAACTAGATACAGAATTGCAACAGAAGACATGTTTGTAAGCTCTTTTCGAGTATGCTATTTATTATCAGCCATTGAATGTCTGAATTGTTGGACATTTATGTCTCCTATTTATAAGAGGATCATGCTATATGTACACTCTCAATTACACCACCACTTACACCAAGTGATGTGTCAAATACTAGTTGGGTGAAATCATTATTTATTTGGCCAAATAAATAAAATGATCCAATCATTATTTGACACATCCCATGGTGTAAGTGATGGTGTACATTTTGGGTGTACAACTAGCATTTTCCTTTATAAGAAGATATGTGATGATTACATGCATTTAATGCGGCCAAACTTAGCATTAAATGTCTACAAAACATCCTCCTTTTGGGTATTTAATGTGAAGTGACATTTGTATTATAACATCTGACAGGGTATGCCATATTGATGACGTGAACTTAACCGCAAGACCTGGATGGGAGGTCTTCCGACTTGGAGCAAGATCCGCTTGGGAATGAGGTCCGTCCTGGAGTAAGACCTGCCTGGGAATGAGGTTCGACCTAAAGTAAGACCCGCCTTGGGATGAGGTCCGATGAGTAAGACCCGCTTGGAAATGAGGTCCGACCTGAAGTAAGACCTAGATGGGAATGACATCCGACCTGTTCTTGTAGCACCGGTGAAGAATTACTTAGTTGATGTAACATATCGAATTGGATATCAACAAAGGTCTCTAATACCAATTGTTATAGTTGAAGAACTTCAACTGAAATTCCCAATCAACATTCAAAGTTTAAACAACAATTTAAGAAAAATAATAAATAGATTTAATGGATAAAAGAAAGATTTAAGAAAAGGGATACGGACAAGATGATAATGGATGTGTTTAATTGTAAAATTCATCTAATAATTTCCACGAAAAATGCTCAGATAATGGTCATCTATTTATATACCTTACAAAGCTGTTAAGAAAATGTATTCAGCTAAAATAAACTTTAAAGAACTAAAACGTGTGTTCAATGTATTACATCTTTCCTATTTAATTAAAATGAAAAACTGCGTTGTTAGCATTAATTCATTTTTCCTCCTTATTTGTATTTCAGTTGAGGTTGGTTACATGGAGTTCTTTTCTTCTTCCTTCCCCAATTAGTCAGAGTGTTATGCTTGCGACAGATATTTCAAACTTATCATTTGTGCCATCAAATTCGGACCCTGATTTTTCTTTATCAACTCTGTCTATGGATTTTGTCGGTTCACTTTCATCCTGAGTCGACGTCTTTCCTAGGTTCAAACCCGAGCTTCTCAGACTTTCCCCAACCTCACCATCAGTGGCGGATCTAGCACATGGCGAGACCCCGCGTCCGCCCATGCTGGAATTTTGTGAAAAAATAGTGTTGGCTTCATCAATTTTTTTCCTACGTGCATTATGCGGTTATTGGTTAATGTATATGTTGTATATATAAAATTTCCTGAATTGAAGACGGTGTGTGTGTGTGTGAGAGAGAGCGAGAGAGAATGTCTATTTTAAATTCAAAATCTCATTTGTGGTCCTTGAAATTTGAGAAATTAAAAAAATAAGATAATTGCATGAATAAATCCTCAAGTAAAGAATTTATTATTTCTCTTTAATATGATAATTGCATAATTTGAAAAGGGGGGAGAGGGGGGGGGGGGGTCAAAATTGAAGAATATAGAAAGTATTTATCAGAACTTTTGCTCTCTTTTTTTTTTGCCATAGATTTGACTTTATTTTAAGTTTTTTCTTACGCTAGTGTTGGAGGTGAATCAAGTGTATGGATGATACTTATATTTCTAACAAGCATCGGCTGTTGACTGGTCAACGGTCAATATTTTGACTGTTGACCAGTCAACGTCCGCCCTAGCTGAACTTCAACCCTAGATCCACCACTGCTCACCATCACCATGTTGCTCATTTTGGCTGTCTTGACCCATCGCCGATCCTGATTGAACTTCACTCACTAATTCACCTACGCGAGATCTATTCTAACATTTTCATCCCATCATTCTCAATCAGATGTTTAACCACTTCAATTATTGTATTCATTAAAAAAATAAGAAAATGCACGATACTCAATATCACAATCTAAAAGAATATTTAACATACAAAAAAAAAAAAAAATTGGATAGATACAAATATCCAAAAATAAAATAAAAATAAAACATAATTAATTTTTCATAAAATGTTTTCTTAAATATATTTAGTAGTTGTTATTTATAACTCTTAATACAATTATTGTGTCAATAAAAATAATAATCAAATTAAAATAAACATAAATTACTTTATATAACAAAAATAATAAAATCCATATCAATAAGGACACAAAAGGAAAAATAAATTTTTGTACAATAATAGAAGAGCAAAATTGGAATAACAACTCAAAGCAAACCCATCTTCAAATGAACAATGTTACGCCATCACTGTTCACCTTCTCAATTTGGCACAGAGAAATGGCGTTCGGTTGGAGAGGTTTTGTACTTCATTTTGGAGTTTTCATTCCAATATAGCGCACGAATGGAGATGCTCTGAGTGCAATTATTTAGTCATGAATGTTTGTGTTGTGACTAATGTGCAGTCCACCCATAGCTCATGTGGAATCAATTTCAGGTGAACTTTGCTCTCTTTTTATGTATGAATGGATATCACTTAAAAGAGAAACAAACAAACAAATACACACACACATACACACACAAGGTGATCTGAACATAGTAGTCAACACAGACAAAGAAATAAAAAAATGTAACCTAAAAATGAACTACATTAACAAATCAGGGAACAAGTAATCAATGGACAATACCAAAAGTATAATGGACTGTTCTCTTTGCATTTCAGTTTTCAGTTTAGAATTTTAAATTCATTTTCAGTTTTTTGTTTTGAAAGTTTATTTTAAGATTGCTAAAAACGTGTTTGGTTTGTCATTCTGAAAAACTATTTTTGAAAATATAAAACTGTAAAACACGTTCTGTTTGGAATTTTGAGAAATTATTTTTTATCATTTTAAATTTTTTTAGAATTTTATTTTTTAGAATTTTTTTTTTATTTTTATTTAAATTTTTTTAATAATTTAAAACTTTATTTTTTATAATTTTTGTTTATATAAATTTTTGTTTAATTAATTTTTTTTTAATTTTTTTAGAATTTTTACTTTTTTTGAATTTTATTTTTGAATTTTTAATTTTTTGAATTTTATTTGTTTTACAATTTTTATTTTGTAAGAATTTAGAATTTTTGTTTATATAAATTTTGTTTTTAAATTTTTTTTTTGAATTTTTACCTTTTAATATTTTATTTTTTAGAATTTTAATTTTTATAGAATTTCAATTTTTTAATAATTTAGAATTTTATTTTTTTGTACCTTTTAATATTTTATTTTTTAGAATTTTAATTTTTATAGAATTTCAATTTTTTAATAATTTAGAATTTTATTTTTTAGAATTTTATTTTTTTTGTAAATATTGTTGTGAATATTTTACATTTTTTTTTTACTGAAAACACTCACAACGACAAAATTATGTTTTGAGTTTTGTGTAATAATTTTAATTTTGTTTTCGAAAATAAATTTTCAAAAACAACATAGAAAACAAGTTTTGAGTGTTTTACAGCAAAAAGAAAAGACCCTAAGTTTTTTTTTTGAGAGTCTCAAGCAACGATTGTCAGAATACCAAGAATTTGGAACACATGATGTATAAGCTGTGGTTAACTCAAAATATTTTAGATCAGAATTTTTGATCCACTACTACTTTTACTTTTGGTTGAGAAAAAGATTATGACATGTAATGTTCCAATTAGCGTTACTGGTTCTCTTGTAATTTTTAACACTGTTCAAAAAATGTATAAAACGTACCATAGTGTGATCGTACCTACCATAAAAAAGCAAGCATGTAGAGAAACATAGTTACATTTTATCTTACCAACAAAACACTGGCATTGTTTGTCAACCGCACAATTTGGTACTGGTGTTATTAGCCTTATCTGGGAGAGGCATTCCAAGGACAATCTTGACTAGAGCAGGGATTGAACCAGAATTTGCAATAGATGACTGATTCCCATAACTCATTTTAGCAATGGGTTGGTTTTCAACAAAGGTAATGGAGTTTGTTTCCTTAAAAAAAATTACCTTTTTGGAATATATTTCTTCTCCACACTCTGACATATCCAGGTCCATGTTGGATATTGGTAATCCTTCCATAACTTAACACTTCTACAAACGGGTTGCTTCAATTGTGAGTTGTTTTACGACTTCTTTTAAATGATTAAGTTCAACTTGCAGGTTAGAAAAAAAAATTATTTCTCTTTTAGAGTTTCTTCAAGTGTGGCTATTTTGCATCGATATCTACTTTTTTATTTTTCCTCATCGCCACTAGAGATTCCAATATTGAGTTCTTTTCAGTTTTACTTTTTAGTGAAGCACAAATGTTGGCATACACAATCATAAAATTTTCTCTCCTATTTGTTCTTCTGAGTTGTTCATTGATATGTGAGAACAATTAGAAAAGTTCTCGGCTGAGTTCGAACGTGTTTGAATATGTGCAACAAAAGAAATGATTTGATTTTCTGCAGTGTCTCATTCTTTATCTAAATGTTTTCCATCATCCTCTCTCCAAGTAGCATTCATAGCTGTGAGAATGTGGGTCACTAAATCCACTTGGCACTAGTCTATTGGGCAATATGGTTTATTTTGTGTGGACCGTTAGATGTAATGGATGGTTGAGATCATTCTAGGTTTTATATAAATATTATTATTGTCTTTGTCTTTCATCTAGGTCAGAACAAGAGTGAAGAAAAGTGAGGAGCCCTCTTTCATTCTTTTCTCAAAAAGTGAGATTGGACTGAGTGTTTAAAAGTCTTGGTCATCTCCGGTGGGTTGGTTGGTGAACAAATCCGATTGCCATTCCATTGGTTGCATTGCAGTGTTCTTTGTAGTAAGAAATCTGAGCCCACAAGTTTAACCAAGAACAAAGGAGCAACAAAGGAGAGTTTTTCTTATATTTTTAACATTCAAACGAGATTGTAATGATTCTTATTATTTTTCAATCTCAACAAATGGTATCAGAGCCTAGGTTATTGATCTAGGAGTGTGAAAAATTAAGAAAAGTTGGTGGGTCGAAAGTTGGAACTAGATCCGCGAATAGTCAATTCAATCGAGACTTCAAACCAAGATTCTGGTCAAACCACTCATTGTCTGGGAGATCTGAGACCATATTTGGGTTCATGGCGAAGAGGCAAACAAAGCCCACCTGCGCGTACGGCACGTGGATCCTCCGGCGATGGCATGTGTGTGACGTGAAAAAGGTGATCGGAACTGCTTCGTCTGACGCGTGGAGGCACGTTCCAACTCCTTTCTGCACGTGGTTTTCTGCAAACAACTCCTCTGACTGTGGCGCACAACCTGGTGGTCTGACATCGACGAGTAAATTCCAGTGGTATTGCGTGCAGTAACTTCAGGCGGCGAGTGTGAGCGCGGCCAGTATTTTCTGGCAGACTTTTTTGGAGCAGATTGCTTACTGGTTTGTTTCTGACCTTATAGTGGTTTTACTTTGTCGGTGAAGCAACTGTGTAGTAGATTGGTTGTTCTAAGATGGGTAGCGATGCCTTGGAACGTGGAAATTCGTTTCGTCTCTCCTATAAATATGGACAGCATATTTGTCCACTGAGTTTGAATTTCTTGAACTCTCTTAGTTAATTTTACATTTTGTCGATTTATTTGAGATAAAAACAAATTAGGTGGCTAGAGCTTACAACTCCTTAGAGTAATTTGTTGCTTTATTGACTTGTGTGTTGATAAACTGTGTTTGCGTGTCATCTTAGTTAGTAATTTGAAAAGGATTTGGTTCTAGATTTGCATTTGTGTAAGTAAAGTTTTTAATAAACATTTTCAAAATTATTCTCATTCATGGATGATTTTCCATCCATGGATTCAAGGGTTGAATTATCACAATTCGATGGAAATAGTGATTATTCAATTTAGAAACAAAAAATGAGAGGTATTCTGGTTCAACAAAGGGTTTCTAAAGCCATTGATGATCCAGAAATTTTTTCTGATGCATTAAAAGCTAAACCTGATCAAATTGAGGAGATGAATGAAATTGCATACAGTTCTATAATATTGCACTTATCTGATAATATTGTTAGACAAGTTGATGATGCTAAGACTACTAGAGAATTGTGGGAAGCTCTTGATAAGTTATTTTTGACAAAAACTTTGCCAATTAGGATTTATCTGCTAGAAAAACTTTTTAGTTTTAAAATGGACTCGGGGAAGGATCTTGAATCCAATCTGAGTGATTTTAGCAAAATTGTCAAAAGCTTGACCCACAATGATAAGAAATTTGACGATGAGGATCTAGCTGTTATACTTTAAAATTCTCTTCCTAATTCTTATAGAGAGATGTTAGGAATGCGATTAAGTATGCTAGAAATATTTTGATTCAAGCTATTGTGATAGATGCTTTGAGATCAAAGGATTTAGAAGTCAAAAAAGAGTCTATGAGAAACGCTAGGAAAGAGAGTTTGTTTATTAGAAGGAGAAATGAAATTATAGGAAAGAACAATTACCAGGGTAAGAATGGCAGAGGAAAATCTAAGGGTAGGTCTAAGTCTAGGGATAAAGGCAATAAGAAATGTTACCATTGTGGGAAGTTAGGACATTTCAAGAAAGATTGCTATGAGCTTAAGAGAAAAACTAAGCAATAGCAGAATGAAGATCAAAATGTTGCTGCTGTTGGGGATGCCCTAGATGGTTTATATGTTATGACCGTGTCTGATGGTGAGATTGACCATGAGTGGATATTAGACTCAGGTGCTACCTTTCATTTGTGTCCCGTGAGGTCTTGATTTTATGACTATAGATAAATTGAACCTAGGAAAGTATACATATGGGATAACAATTCACAAACAGTTGAAGGAATATGTGACATTGCTATTAGGATGCATGATAGCATTGTTCGACCCCTTCTTGGTGTTAGGTCTGTCCCAAACCTTAAGAGAAATCTAGTTTCCTTAGGTGTTCTTGAAGATGAGGGCTATATATTCAAATCTGATTTTGGTACTTTAAAGATTCTTAAAAGTTCTCTAGTATTTATGAAATGTCCCAAGAGGAATGGGCTGTATTACCTTCAAGGTAAAGCTTTACATGCCAAATATTCAAGATTGGTTTCAATCAATACTAATAGATCATATCTATGCCATAGGAGGATGGGACACATTGAGAATAACTTTGAATTTGATGACTTTTGCAAAGAGAGATGTATCACAAAGCAGAGGACTGTGAGAAATACCCCCCAACAAAATGGGTTGGCTAAGATGATGAATCGGACTTTAATGAATAAAGTCAGATGTATGTTGATTAGTTCAGGGTTGGCCAAAGGTTTTTGGGCTGAAGCCTTATGTACAGCGATTTATTTGATAAATAGGTCTCCTTCTAGTTCTGTTAACTTCAAAACTCCCCAAGAGTTGTGGTCTGGAAAATCTCCAAATTTGTCACATATTAGAGTGTTTGGGTGTGCTGCTTATGCACATCAGGTTGAGGGTAAGTTAGACCCTAGGGCTACTAAGTGTGTTATGTTAGGATACCCAGAGGGTGTCAAGGGGTATAGATTGTGGGTTTTAGGTGTTAAGGGTATTAAGATAATTAACAATAGAGATGTGAAGTTTAATAAGATTGATATGCCTTGCCTAAAAACTCCAGACAATCAAGTTAAACAAAGTGGAGAATGGGAATCTTCTACTGGTAAGAAGATTCAGACTGAGGTGAAGAGAATAGATGTTAATAAAGAGGTTAGAGAACCTGAACAAATCGATCCTCAAGTTGAGACTGATCAAGAATAAGTCTTAAAACAACCTGAACTAGAAATTCCTGAAACTGTGATCCCTAACCAAGAACAACTTGAAGATACTAATTTGAGAGATTATCAATTAGTGAGAGATAGGGAGAGAAAATAGGTAAGACCAAATTTGAAGTACACTTCTTCAAATTTGATGGAGTTTGTCGTAGTTTCAGGTGAAGCCTTAGAGTCAGTTAAACCTTTTTCTTATAAAGAAGCAGTTAACTTTAAAAGTTCTGAAAATTGGAAGAAGGCTATGAGGGAGGAGATTCATTCCTTAGGCAAGAATGAGACTTAGAAGTTGGTTGAGAGACCAAATAATCAAAAGGTAGTCCATTGTAAATGGATATACAAGTTGAAGGAAGGAGTAGAACTAAATGACCATTTAAGATACAAAGCTAGGTTGGTAGCTAAGAGATTTACTCAAAGAGAGGGGATTGATTACAATGAGGTTTTTTCCCCGATGATTAAGTATAAGACTATCAGGTTAGTATTGGCATTAGTTGTCCAATTCAATTGAGAATTAGAGCAACTAGATGTTAAGACTGATTTTCTTTATGGAGAGTTAGATGAGGTCATTTACATGTCTCAACCTCAAGGCTTTGAGGTGAAAGGGAAGTCTGAGCTTGTGTGCTTGCTTAACAAGTCCTTGTGTGGTCTTAAGCAAAGTCCTAGGCAATGGTATAAACGTTTTGATGCTTATGTGATTAAAATTAGTTTCAAAAAGAGTGAATTTGATGCATGTTTATATTATAATAACACTAAGATAGGCTGTGAGGTTTATTTGTTGTTATATGTTGATGACATGTTTCTTGCTAGTAATAGTAAAGCTGATATCATAAAAATGAAAAACCTTTTGAAATCTGAATTTGACATGAAAGACTTAGGATGTGCAAGAAAAATTCTTGGTATGGTTATTAAAAGGAATATGGCTGAAAATAAGTTGACTATTAATCAAGAGTCTTATTTGGAAAAGGTAATAACCAAATTTGGTATGAAATTTGCTAAGTCTGTCAATGTACTATTAGCTGCACACATGATTTTATGATCTGCTTAATGCCCTAAAACTGAAGAAGAAAAACAAGAAATGAGTAATGTCCCCTATGCTAATGACATTGATTCTGTAATGTATTTTATGATTACCACTAGACCTGACCTAGCTTATGCAATTAGTTTCTTGAGTAGGTTTATGTCTAACCTAGGTAAACATCATTGGATTGCTCTTAAATGGCTGTTGAGAAACCTAGCTGGGACAGTTAAAAGGGGGCTAGTGTTCGAAAAGAGAAGTGATAAGCTTGAACTTAAGGGTTATGTAGATTCTGACTTTGCAGGGGATAAAGATCAGAGGAAATCTACTACTTCTTACTTCTTTACGTTAGGTGATCATTGTATCACTTGGAAATCACAGTTGCAACCTTTAGTTGCACTCTCTAGCACTAAAGCTGAATATGTTGCACTAACTGAAGCCTTTAAAGAATGCATGTGGCTGAAAGGCCTTTTATGTTCGTTGAACTTTTTGAATGAAAATGCCATGATCTTTAATGATAGTCAAAGTGCTTTAATGCTATGTAAAAATCTTGTGTATCATGAAAGATCTAAGCATATTGAGGTGAAATACCATTTCATTATGGAGAAGTTAGTTTCTGGTGAATTTAAATTGCTTAAAATTGCAACTGATGATAACCCTGCAGATGTTGAAACTAAAGTACTTGCTGCTGGTAAGTTTAATAAGTGCATATCAATGTTGAATATTGATACGAGTTAACTTATGTGATAGGTACTTGCTATAGTGGAAGATTGGTGAAGCAGGTACCGGGTTGGAGTGGGTGATGATAATGAAATAAGACCACAAAAGGATAGCACCTGTAGCCAGGGAACTTAGTAGTGGATTTGTGAACCAATGTGAAGTTTGTGAGAATGTGGGTCACTAAATCCACTTGGTACTAGTCTATTGGGCAATATGGGTTGTTTTGTGTGGACCGTTAGATGTAATGGATGGTTGAGATCATTCTAGGGTTTTATATAAATATTATTATTGTCTTTCATCTAGGTCAGAACAAGAGTGAAGAAAAGTGAGGAGCCGTCTTTCATTCTTTTCTCAAAAAGTGAGATTGGACTGAGTGTTTAAAAGTCTTAGTCATCTCTGGTGGGTTGGTTGGTGAACAAATCCGATTGCCGTTTCTTTGGTTGCATTACAGTGTTCTTTGTGGCAAGAAATCTGAGCCCACAAGTTTAACCAATAACAAATAAGCAACAAATGAGAGTTTTTCTTATATTTTTAACATTCAAACGAGATTGTAATGATTCCTATTATTTTTCAATCTCAACAATAGCCTTCTAATCATAAGATTATTTTCACGTGTTAGCACATTCAACATCTATATGCCCATACCCCTCACATGCATGGAATTGAATACAGTTATATGCCTTTTTGGGTGGATCTGAGGGATTTTGTTTAGTTTTATTTGAGAGCATCTTCTTGATAAATTTCTGATTTTTGGTGTTTTGTCTTTTTTATTATTTTTCAAGGATTTCTTGAATTTTTTTGGTAAGCATATCAATATCATCATAGGCATCACTTTCTTCACCTTTATCTTCTTTGTTTTGAACTCGAAAAGCTATTCCTAATGACTTTTTTTTTTCTGTGATAAGATTAAGTTCACAGTTCATCAATAAAACTACAAACTCTTCTACTTTGATGGACTTCATGTCTTTGCTTTCATTGATTTTCGTAACTTTGGAATACTAGGTTAAGTTCATAGGTCATTAGTGAACCTACCAACTCTTCTACTTTGAAGGACTTTATGTCTTTGCCTTCTTTGATTGTCGTAACCTTAGAATGGAAGCGGCTGGGCAATGATCTCAAGATTTTTTTTCACCATTTTCGTTTCTGAGTACTTCTTCCCCAATGCATAGCAGCGTTGGAAATGTCACAGAGCCGTGCATAAAAGTCTTGAAAATTTACCTTAGCCATACATAACAGTGGCAACATACTCAGTTGGGCCAATCTAAAGAACCAATTCATCCACATGTTTACTGTAGGAACCCTTGATTCGGCCATTGTAGATAGAATCCATGACATGAGGCAAGAACCATGTGAGTAGTCTCAAGAAATGATAGAGGTTTAGACTATCCTACAAGATACTACATTCTAGGCTCGGAGGACTGAGCAAGTCGACACCCTTCTGGAGGAACGTCTACAATGACAATCCTCAACCTACGATGGGTTAGTGGACTTGATCGAAAAAGAAATCTATGATCAAGAAATGGTGCAAACATAAGACACATAGGCGAGGCAGGGTCTTCTTTTGGATAAAAGAAAATCCTCGATGTCCAGTCAAAAGGCACCGAGACCTCTCCAGCCAAGGTATAATTATCAGGATACCGAGGTGAACATTGTCATTCTGGGAATGCCATATAATGTTGGAGGTTCGAGTCAATAAATGAAGGACAGAAGAACCCCATTTCAAGCAAAATAATATCATTATCATAATATACGACCTTTGGATAAAGGAAAAGCTCTGATGTCCAGTCAAAAGGTACTGAGATGTCCCAACGAATGTATAATTATTGAGATGTCGAGGTGAACACTATCATTTCAGGAATTCCATGTAATGCTAGAGGTTCAAGTTAATACATGGGGGACAGAAGGACCATGTTTCCGGTAAAATACTATTGTTATCACAATACGCATGATTATGACACGAGTAAGTGCATGGACGTGAAAGCTTTAGTTCACAACCTCATTGTTGAGAATGGCCAATCTGTTGAGGCTAGACAGCCTAATCAGGAACTTCATCGTCCTTCTGCATTCGAGACATTAACAATTGCGAATGAATTTTGCCCTCCCAGAGAGAAGACAATCCGAGGCAAAATCCTTGCAACACTCTAGATGGTCAAGGGCCCATCTAGGAAATCCAAAGAATCTTTAGTAGCTCTTACATTGAAGGTCATTCAATGAGTGCCCAACATAGCTTGTCCAGAGAAGCAAGAGACCCACCAATGACGAGTTACTTGGTACAAAGTGAAAGAGCCTAGAAATCAGAGAGGATAATGTCAGATTCTGTTGGCTTCACAGATGTAGATGAGGAAGGAGTGCATTATCCTCATTGTGATATCATCGTCATAATGGCAGAGGTAGCGATGAACATAATAAGAAGGACATTGGTTGACAATGAAAGTTCGGTCAATATCATCTTTAGCTCACATTCGATCAAATGGAGGTAGACCATTTGCTAACCCCTATCACAGACCATTTTTCCATTCACAAGTGAAGAGATTACTCCAAAGGGCAAAATCATACTATCATTTATTATGGGAGAAGCTTCGAGATCAGTCCAAGTCATTCTTGACTTTTAGTTGTCGACATATTGGCTTATAATGCAGTACATGAATGATCGTCCTTGAAGGAGCTGAAGGCTGTTTACCTCCATCCACCATCTTGCCATCATGTTCTCCACCAAAGCCAGAGTAGCTCCCATTACTGGGACCAAAGAGGATCTTGAAAATGTTATTTGAATGCTATATGCAAGACTACTTTCCGTTCTGAGTCTAACCACATTATGATGGTGGCACATAAATGGGTGAATTAATAGTGGATGTGGAGATGTCTAAAGTAATGGGTGATACAGATATGTCAAATTAGGTTGGTGGGATAGCATCCAACGATGACATTGATCCAATGATTAGTGTGTCCGAGTCTTGAGCCTCTTTAGTAGAAAAGATGAAAAGCTTCCATGTTAGACTTGATAGTACAGTACTCCAAATTACAATGATATGTTCGATAAAATAGGTAAAAAGCTAGAGGATTTTTTGAAAATAAAATTAGATATTTTTATGTTGCGGCACGGAGACATGGTAGGCAGAGGCGGAACTGGAGGGGACAGGCCTGGGCTATAGCCCAGTCCAACCCCAGCCCAGATCCATTAAGCTTGTTGATTTTTTTTTTTAAAGTTATAGTCTGGCCCAATTATTTTGTAGCCTGGCCCAATGACAAATCAAATTTCCAATCCATTATCATTTAACCAAAAAATCTGCAAACAATAGCCTGGCCCAAACACAAATCAAATTTCCAATCCATTAACATTTAACCAAAAATTCTGCAAACAAATTAATCAATTGAAAAAATTTGCAAACAAATTAATCAATTTTCAAAGGAAGAAACAACGAACCGCAAGCAGATTTGAGAGAACAGGAAGAAGAAGACGAGTGTACCACTCGCCAGTGCACCGCCACCATTACCAGTGTACTATGCAGCCGGCTGCAGCTGCATCGTCGACGTGAGAGGGTACGAAGAGAGGAATCAGAGAAGCTGACGAATCGAACGACAATTCCTCAAACAGTGAAGCTGAACCTAGAACCAAGATAAGAAAGGTTTTTTTTTCCTAATTATGATAAAATTATTTAGGCCCTTTCTTCATTAGGTCTTCATTCAAAAAAAATAGGGCTTTCACCTTTCAGCTTTGTGCCTTTGTGTTTACTATTCACACGGGCCACGGCAAATTGACAATGATTCCAATGAATCAGGGGCGGAACTAGAAATTTATGTCGGGGGGACTTAAATTTTGAGAAAAGTCAATGCACAAAAGAAATTTATAAATGAAAAAAAATTACAATAGCTATTGGTGCGGTATTCGACGATGTACTACAGCATAAAATTCTTCTACAATAGATTCTATATCTATATTCGCAGCAAAATCTCTTTTAATGTAGATTGTCATACAATCAGCAAGAAAATCATCCTCCATTTTGTTATGAAGTTCCGTCTTCAGAATTTTCATCGCTGAGAATGCTCGTTCAGTAGTTGCAGTAGAAACAGGCAAAGTCAATACCATATAAATCAATCTAGTCAACTGTTGATAATTCAAGCACCTCTTAGTTACAATCAATTGCCGGTACAACTCAGAAAGTGTAGGTACTTGAAATTGAGGATCACATATCACATCGTGCTTGTAATGTTGTAACTCTACTCCCAAAGCAAAAACCTCATCCGGTTTGAAATCTTCAGGATAAAACTTCTTCGCAAGCTCCAAAATATGATCTTTGTTAAATAATTCAAATGAATTTCAAGGATCTAAAGCCGCACTGAGAGAAAGGAGTTCAACTGATTGTTCATTAAATCTCGTATTTAACTCCATCAAAAGAGAATCTATTACCTCGTTAAAAACATTAAAATGATAATGATGCTCAACTGTAGTATGTTCATGGGAACGACTAGTTTTGTATGAATTATCAAGAAAAGGTATATCAATACCTTTATTTGAGCAAAAAGTGTTGACTTCCTGAAGAAATTCTTCCCACCCTTCGTCTCTCAATTCTTGAAGGACTTTTCTTGTACTACAGACACATCTAATTGCATTCACGATGTCTTGGGTTTTTCGTTGAAGAGCTTGACAAAGAATATCTGTGATTGCTAAAATTCTATGCATTGAATGCAACACAAACACAAATTTAAAGCTTGTAACTTTTCTATATGCACCAACAGCTTCACTTCTACTTCTTGTGTTTGGAGAATGATTCTTCAGACCCTCAAGCACCTTACATGTTGCAGTATACATATCTATCAAACTCTTTATCTATTCGTAATGAGAACTCCAACGAGTAGCTCCAGCTCGTTGCAAGTTACCAATCTGATTAGCTCCACTTCCTGACTCCTGTTCTCCAATAGCCAATAAATGCTCAATATATTTTCTTTGGGCAGCTTGCAACTCAGTAATGCGCTTCGGTGAAGAAGTAATGATGTTAACAATATTGTCCACATGAGAAAAGAATTGCTAAACAACACTGACATCTTTAGCCGCAGAAACTAATGTCAACTGTAATCGATGAGCAAAACAATGGACATAATAAGCATATGGACAACGTTTCAGAAATAATGCTTGAAGTCCATTCCAAGTACCGCGCATATTGCTAGCACCATCATACCCTTGGCCTCTAAGATTTTCAATCTGAAGGTTGTTGCGAACAAATACCTCAGATATCTTATTGAAGAGATTCAATGAAGTAGTATCACTAACAGATTTGATTGCAAAGAAGCACTCTGTTAGAATACTATCACTATTCACAAATCGCAAGATAATAGCCATTTGCTCACGTTTAGCTTTATCTTGTGCTTCATCAACAAGAATACAGAACTTTGCATCTCCCACTTCATCACGAATTATTTTTCGTACTTTATTCGCTATAATGTTCAAAATTTCCTTTTGAATTTTTTGAAAAGTATATGTCGCATTTTTCAGAGGTCATGATGAATCTTCTAGCTCATTGAATCGTGGAAATTTTATTGAAATGGTACATGCTTTTGGACAATTTAATACAGAAATCGGGAATGTTGTGTTGGATAATGCACCGAAAAATGCGACATATACTTCTCCAAAAATTCAAAAGGAAATTTTGAATATTATAGCGAATAAAGTACGAAAAATAATTCGTGACGAAGTAGGGGATGCAAAGTTCTGTATTCTTGTTGATGAAGCACAAGATCAAGCTAAACGTGAGCAAATGGCTATTATCTTGCGATTTTTGAATAGTGATGGTATTCTAACAGAGCACTTCTTTGCAATCAAATCTGTTTGTGATACTATTTCATTGAATCTCTTCAATAAGATATCTGAGGTATTTGTTCGCAACAACCTTCAGATTGAAAATTTTAGAGGCCAAGGGTATGATGGTGCTAGCAATATGCGCGGTACTTGGAATGGACTTCAGGTATTATTTCTGAAACGTTGTCCATATGCTTATTATGTCCTTTGTTTTGCTCATCGATTACAGTTGACATTAGTTTTTGCGGCTAAAGATGTCAGTGTTGTTTGGCAATTCTTTTCTCATGTGGACAATATTGTTAACATCATTACTTCTTCACCGAAGTGCATTACTGAGTTGCAAGCTGCCCAAAGAAAAGATATTGAGCATTTATTGGCTATTGGAGAACGGGAGTCAGGAAGTGGGGCTAATCAGATTGGTAACTTGCAACGAGCTGGAGCTACTCGTTGGAGTTCTCATTACGAATCGATAAAGAGCTTGATATATATGTATACTGCAACATGTAAGGTGCTTGAGGGTCTGAAGAATCATTCTCCAAATGCAAGAAGTAGGAGTGAAGCTGTTGGTGCATATAGAAAAGTTACAAGCTTTAAATTTGTGTTTGTGTTGCATTTAATGCGTAGAATTTTAGCAATCACAGATATTCTTTGTCAAGCTCTTCAACGAAAAACCCAAGACATCGTGAATGCAATTAGATGTGTCTGTAGTACAAGAAAAGTCCTTCAAGAATTGAGAGACGAAGGGTGGGAAGAATTTCTTCAAGAAGTCAACACATATTGCTCAAATAAAGGTATTGATATACCTTTTCTTGATAATTCATACAAAACTGGTCGTTCCCATGAACATACTACAGTTGAGCATCATTATCATTTTAATGTTTTTAACGAGGTAATAGATTCTCTTTTGATGGAGTTAAATACGAGATTTAATGAACAATCAGTTGAACTCCTTTCTCTCAGTGCGGCTTTAGATCCTAGAAATTCATTTGAATTATTTAACAAGGATCATATTTTGGAGCTTGCGAAGAAGTTTTATCCTGAAGATTTCAAACCGGATGAGGTTTTTGCTTTGGGAGTAGAGTTACAACATTACAAGCACGATGTGATATGTGATCCTCAATTTCAAGTACCTACACTTTCTGAGTTGTGCCGGCAATTGATTGTAACTAAGAGGTGCTTGAATTATCAACAGTTGACTAGATTGATTTATATGGTATTGACTTTGCCTGTTTCTACTGCAACTACTAAACGAGCATTCTCAGCGATGAAAATTCTGAAGACAGAACTTCATAACAAAATGGAGGATGATTTTCTTGCTGATTGTATGACAATCTACATTGAAAGAGATTTTACTGCGAATATAGATGTAGAATCTATTGTAGAAGAATTTTATGATGTAGGACATCGTCGAATACCGCATCAATAGCTATTGTAATTTTTTTCATTTATAAATTTCTTTTGTGCATTGACTTTTCTCAAAATTTAAGTCTCCCCCACATAAATTTCTAGTTCCGCCCCTGATGGTAGGGATGGATCCAATTGTGTCATGTCATGCCTTGAAGATTGATCCCAAGGCTCATCTCCACAAGCAGAAGATGAGGCCTCTCAACATAAAGTAATACACAGCTTTGAAGAAAGAAGTGGATACAATGATAACTAATGGCTTCATCCGCGAGGCACATTATCCCAATTGAGTTGCTAATCCAGTCCTCGTCCACAAGTCCAACAACAAATGGTAAACATGTATTGAATTTTTAGATCTGAACAAGAGTCGGAGCTAGTGGAAGAGCCATTGACCAACCTGCAGGTTGAGATAGACATAGAGTCTGGGCTTCAGGCAGTGGACACTTGAAAGGACAACGACCCGCTGACCAAGAAGGGAAGATGATAACTAACAACTTAAACACTACTCATTCTTTCTAGAGATAAAATGTAGCCAGTAGGATTTGCTTCAACCTGTTAGGATTTTTTCCGTTCAAGTGGTTTTTCTTCTCTTCTCGAGGATTCTTTCTGTTTAATAGTTCTACATCATTCTCTTCAAATATGTTGAGTTGTGTTTAGTATTTCTAAGACATTTTTTTTAGGAAAATGGCACCACCAACACAAGTCTCTATGTTTAGGGATTTGATAAGGGCTATACAGGACCTTAGCAGGTAGCAAGCACAAGTGCCTCCTCAGAATGCCAAGGCTAATGCCAATAATAGGAGCTCAATCATAAAATATTTGTGTTGTTACAAGTCCCTACCTTTGATGGCAGGGTTAACCCACTAGCTGTCGAGGAATAGATAACAAGATTGGAGCAAATCTTCAAGCACCTCTCTTGCACTGATGCCCAGAATATTTTCTGTGCTGAGTTCATGCTGATTAACATAGCGGGCCATTGGTGAGAGTCCGCTTCGCATATTAGGTCTATTAGGTCTGAGGCATGAAAACATAGTCTTACTTGGGCACATTTCAAAGATGAAATCATGGAAAAATACTTTCGCGAACCTTAAGTGATCGAAATGAGGTAGAGTGGAAACATGAGGCTTGACGAGTATGAAAGAAAGTTCAAAATATTCTCTAGGTATGCAACACATCTCGTGGATATTGAGCTAAAGAAAGCTCGAAAGTCCAAATTAAGGTTGCGTCCTAAGATCGGAAGAATCATGGCATCCCATGCGTTCACCACTTACAACCAGGTTTTGCAACGGGGACAAGCAATTTCAAATCAACAAGAAATTGATCAGACTGTTTAGCAAAGTACTAAGTTTCAAATAAGCAAAAATTGAATGGGTCGAACAGAGGTAAATAAAACGGTTAGAAGAAGATGGCTAACAATGGATGGGGTTGAAAACCGAATGATGTTATTCGTCAATTCCTTAAGAGCAGCAAGGCCCATAGAGGTAAGTGTCTAAATGAGAATAATGTGTACTTTCAATGCTGCAAGTTGGACCATATTGTTGCAAATTGCCAAGAACCTACCTAAGAGGGACATCAAGCAGGGTAAAAAGGTGAAGCCATAGTCTTTTCCTTAACCCAACAGGAGGCAACATAAAATCCGAACATGATGGCAGGTATTCTATCAATATTTGAACTACATGCATATGTTCTTATAGACTCTGGAGCTACGCATTCTTATATTTCTGTTACATTTATTGCTAAATTTGGTACTGCATGTGAACAATTTGTTAGTGTTCTAAAAGTTACTATCCCACAAGGAAAAATGTTGAACACCAATCAAATAGCAAAGGTGGTCAAGTTAGAAATGGATAGGAAATAATTAAATCTAATTTATATATCCTAAAGATGATGGATTTCGATGCCATCTTAGGAATGTATTGGTTAGGGAGCAATCACGCAACCATCTGATGCTTTGAAAAGGAAGTAATCCTCTAGAAGTCCGAGAATGATGAGTTTTGATTTTTCACGACAAAAATTAAGACTTTGGTAAGCCATTTAGGCAAAAAATATGTTGAGAAAGAAATCTTGCGAGGTATTTCTAGAAAGAATTATTGGAACTCCTAAATCTGAGCTTGTTGTTAGTAGTGTGTCGATAGTATGAGATTTTACCAATGTATTCCGTGATGACCTACTTGGCACACCACCACCAGATAGGAAAGTGGAGTTTACAATCGACCTTGTTCCTGGAGCCGCACCCTTGTCTAAAGCTCCATATAGGATGGCACCATAAACCATAACAACTCCAAAAGCTAAAATCACAGTTGTAAGAGAGTTGTTAAATAAAGGTTTTATCCAACCAAGTGTATCTCCTTGTGGTGTATTGGTGTTATTTGTAAAGAAGAAAGATGGGTCAATAAAGATGTGCATTGACAGAATGAAGTTAAACCAGTTGACTATCAAAAATAGATACCACTTCCTCGGATTGAGAACATTTTCGACCAGCTAAAAGGAGCAAATGTGTTTTCTTAGATCGAGTTAAGGTCATGATATCATTAGTTAAAACTAAAAGCGACGTTCCAAAAACGGCATGTAGATTCTAGAGCCATTAATCATGTTTGCATGTTTATGTAGGTGCTTTAAGAGAGAAAAAAACTCAGTGAAGGCCAGTTTACAATCACAGTTCGCACATAAGCAATAGTTTCAGCGAGGTCTTTAGGAGTTGTTTATTTTTATTTCACTAGTGATAGGCGTTTAATTCTTAAAGACTATTATTATGTCCAGATGAATCAACATTTGATTTCCATATCTTGTTTAATTGGATAAGGTTATTCTCTTGAATTTGCACCTACTGCACTTTACAATTTGATGAATAAAGCTCATATTTGTCTTGGATATTTGATGAATGGTATTATATATTAAACTATTCTACAAATGAAATTTATAATACATTTGCAAACCATAATGAACAAAATACATATCATACTAGTGATACTTATCTATGTCATCTTAGACTTGGACACATCAACTTTAACAAGATACAAAGACTGCAAGAGATGGTCCTATCACTCAATTAAGGTCGAACCATTGCCAGTCTATGATTCTTGTTTGGAAGGAAAGATGACCAAGAGATCTTTTTTAGCAAAGGGACATAGAGCTAAAGAAGTAATAGAACTAGTTCACTATGATGTATATGGACCCATCAGTACACCTATGAGAAAGGCTGTGAGTATTTCATTACATTTACTGATGATTACTCTAGATTCAGATACATTTATCTGATGATTCGAAAGTTAGAGGATTTTGAAAAATTCAAAGCATATCGAGCTGAGGTCAAAAAACATTTGGATAAAAGTATAAAGACATTTCAATTAGATTAAGTTGGCGAATATCTCTCAAGAGAGTTTAAGTATTATTTAATAGAAAATGGTATAGTTTCTCAACTGAGTGCGCCTGACACACTAAAAAAACAGCGTTTCAGAAAGAAGAAACATGACATTGTTAGATATGATTAGGTCAATGATGAGTTTCTCAACTCTACCTATCTCATTTTAGGGATATTCACTAGAGATAGTTGCATACATTCTTAACCTAGTTCATTCTAAGTTTGTTATGAGCTGAAAGGCTAGACATAAAAGTTGGAATCTAGGTTAGAAATATGCCTGTTTGAAGGATATCCTAAATGTACCAGGGAATATTATTTTTGCAGTCCTCTAGATATAAAGGTTTTTGTCAGCACAAATACGACTTTCCTGGATGATAAGTATATTAATGAACATCAGTCCAAGAGTAAGGTTGTTTGGGAAGAAATGAGTGAGAGCAATTCCACGCCATCAATTTCTGAAACACAGCCTAGTGACAGACAACCTATGGTATTGCAAACACCTAAAGAACATGATCTGAGTGTGAGAAATGATCCATCATCTAATCCCATAGATTAAGAAACTTTTTAAGGTAATGGGGAGATATTATGGTGATACCAACATTGATGAAAACATTACGATTCCAAATGACTCCATGATTCAAGATCCACTGCCCCTTAGGCAAAGTCAGTTGATCATCAGGAAACCCTCTAGGTACTTGTTAGTCGGAGAATCCAAATAGGCAATCTTCGTAGAACAAGTACATGATCCGACTTCATATAAGGAGGAATTTTTATTTTTTTGGATGATTCTCGTGTCAGTTTCTAAAAAATGGTATTAGAGCAATCTTGATTGTTCATGTGCTTATTATATTATCAAAATCTTTTGAATACATGTTCTAGTCGAGCGATGGCTATGATTATTTATTTATATCACGATTGAACGATTGGAATTTTTTTAATAGAAGTTTTAAGTCCATGTTATTTTTTCCACTTAAAGTTGACAAGAAATGATTTTGGTAACATCTTGAATTTTATTTTAAAACTTAAAATTTAGGGCGTTACAAAATGGACTTAATACAATCTCACACTTTACCAATCTACCTACAACATCAGCCTTATGAAGCACCTATTTTAGTGGGTAGTTGGTTAATATTTCAATTGTATGAACCTGAAAATAGGGCTTCAACTTCCTTGAAGCAATCATAAGTGTCAGGGCAATCTTTTCCATGTTTAGATACCACGTTTCAGTATCTTGAAGGGCCTTACTTACATAATAAATTGGAAGGTACCTAGTCACTTCAATCTGATCTAGCACAGCACTTGTTGCACATGAAGATACAACTAGGTAAATCTATAGTACTTCTTTCGGAAAATGGCTTAGACAATACATAGGCCTTTTCGAAGTGATCCTTCAATACGGCCAGGGACTCTTCGCCACTTAATTGTCTACTCAAAATTCTTCCATCCCTTTAGAGCCTTAAAGAAAAGTGAGCATTTTCTATAGACTTATAAATCAAGTGGCTTAGTACGACAACCCTTCCAATCAAGCTTTGACTTCATTGGACTTCTGAGGTGACTTTATTTCCAACAAGGCTTTAATCTTTTCACCAATTTTTATGAATTCTAAAGAACAGATATGGCATGTAATCATGAATGTTCTCTGTTTTGCATGCAAATATATGGTGCATTAAAATTAGAATGAAATTGTTAGAATTCGTAATATATATCCTCGTCCAGATCCGAGGCTAGGACGAGGCTACATAGGCTCATTATTCCCAAGCAATGAATTAGTCTATTTTTTTCTAGACAAGGCTGCCTATTACACTTCAGCTACTAAGGCTAAGGTATTAGTTCGAATGTGGGCTTCTACTCACATGCAAGCATCTGGCAAGATCATCCAGTAGGGCTCTAATACCGTGCCAAATGTACCTTTATTTTTACGTAGGTCCACATAGATGGAAATATTTTCATGTACGACAAGTAGGTCAGTTAACATCTGTTATCTCATAACAAGATCAATTGATTAAGCGTGAAGTTGGATCAGATAAAAGAAAATATTTTGTTATATCTGCAGATAAGCATTGAGGTTCACAAGACGGCTATGTGTTTCTAAAGATGAAAGATTGAAGAAAGAAATTTTTGAAAAAGTCCAATCCACCCCGTATGCTGGCCATCTGGTGGTACAAAAATGTATCGAGATCTTCGAGATACATTTTGGTATAGCAATATGAAAAAAATAATAATTCTTTCGTTAGTAAGTGCATAGTTTGTCAACAAGTAAAAGTTGAACATCAGACCAGCTATAATGTTCAATCATTTGGAGATACCACAGTGGAAACAAGAACATATCCATATAGATTTCGTGGTTGATTTTCCAAGATCAGTAAAAGACAGTAATGCTATTTGGCTAGTTTTCAATCAGTTGACCAAGAGAGCATTATTCTGCCAATTAAAATGATGTTTAGCATGGGTTAGTTAGCTTAGCTGCATGTAAGAGACATTTTCAGACTGTATGTAATTTCTGTTACCATTGTGTCAGATTGAGATCCAACGTTTACCTCTAGATTTTGGAAACGTTTGCATGGAGATTTGGAAATGAAGCAAAATTTCAGCACAACTTACCATACCCAATCTAATGGACTATCCAAGAAAACCATTTAGATACAGGAGGATATGCAATAAGCTTGTGTGTTGGATTTAGAAGGCAGTTAAGAATCTTACCTATCATTGGTGGAGTTCGCCTACAACAACAATTATCGGTCCACTATTTGTATGGCACCGTACGAAGCTCTTTATGGTAGAAAGTACACGTTACTAGTGTTAGAATATATATTAGAAGATTCTCATATATATTATAAGATTGTCCCAATATATTAGAATATATTAGTTGATTGGTTTACTTAATATAGATTAGGTTTACCTTATTATATAAATCAGTTGTATCAATATTTTCATAATGCCTTCCGCCTAATAAAGTTGGTTGTTCTCTTTCTTCTCTGTTCTTCTTTATTCTTTCACATGGTATCAGAGAAGATTTAATCCAACTTGGTTTAAACTTGAAATCGCTTCCGTTCTCCGGCGAGTGGCCTTATGCCACTCGTCTGGCCAAGTCTGAAAATCTGAGTAAGTAAGGTGTGCCCAATGCTTACACAAGATTCGACTTTGTATTAAGAAAAAAACTTTGGCTGCTCGAGTCAGCAAGGTGTGTCCACGACTTAAACAAGGTCTGCTTCCGTATTGTGCATCTTTTCGAGCTAATCATGGCAACTAAAAGGGATGATTGAAATTTTTCAGTTGTTCTGTTCTAAAATTTGGTTGATTTTGCATCCAATATGTCCAAATCAGTTTGGAATTTGTCCAATTGTTCTATCCTGGAATTTGGTTGGACAATCTGTCTCCCCCTTTCTATCCCATTCTTTTCTTCTCTACAATTTGATATTTATATCCATTAATTTGGATTTAGAATCTGGTCCAGTAACCTGTAATTTGGTTGGTTAATATGGACAATCTGTCTCCCTCTTCCTATCCACTTCTTCTTATCTCTGCAATCTAGTATTTGCATCCATTCATTTGGATTTGGAATCAGTAATCTAGAATTTGGTTGGTTATGTTTCTGGTTAATCTGGACAATCTGTCTCCCTCATCCTATTCCCTTCTCCTTTTCTGTGTAATTTGGTATTTGCATCCATTAATTTGGATTTGGAATCTGGTCCAATAACCTATAATTTGGTTGGTTTTGTTTCCGGTTAATTTGGACAATATGTCTCCCCCTTCATCTCTTCTGGTATTTGCATCCATTAATTTGGATTTGAAATCTGGTCCAGTAACCTAGAATTTGGTTGGTTTTGTTTCTAGTTAATCTGGACAATCTGTCTCCCCCTTCCTCTCTTTTGGTATTTGCATCCATTAATTTGAATTTGGAATCTGGTCTAGTAGCCTGGAATTTGGTTGGTTTTGTTTCCGGTTAATCTGGACAATATGTCTTCCCCTTCCTATTCCTTTCTTCTATCTCCTTTTCCATTCTTTCTATAATATTGGTTTTTTGTTCACTTTTGGGTGATTTTCTTATCTCTTTGAAGAGTAAGAAGTAGACTGTTGTTTTCTGTTTTTCTACTGAAACAGAGTATCGTGCCATGTCGTCTACTACTATTGAGATTGTGTGGTGGCATTGGTTACTTGCTGTGGTTGCATTGGTTACTTGCTGATATATCTTGTTGACTTTTTCACAATGTTACATCTGGTCCATCGTTTTCGTTTCTTGTTAGACAAACTCTAGCTGCTTATTGTTGTAGCATCGTGAGTTTGAGTGGGAATGTTAGAATATATATTAGAAGATTCTCATATATATTATAAGATTGTCCCAATATATTAGAATATATTAGTTGATTGATTTACTTAATATAGATTAGGTTTACCTTATTATATAAATCAGTTGTATCAATATTTTCATAATGCCTTCTGCCTTTGGTACCATGTGAAAGAATAAAGAAAAACAGAGAAGAAAGAGAACAAACCAACTTTAGTAGGCAGAAGGCATTATGAAAATACTGATACAACTGATTTATATAATAAGGTAAACATAATCTATATTAAGTAAACTAATCAACTAATATATTCAAATATATTGGGACAATCTTATAATATATATGAGAATCTTCTAATATATATTCTAACAACTAGTTCATTGGGACAAAGTTGGTTAAAATAGAATACTAGGTCTAAACATTGTTGATTGAAAAGTTCGGGCCATGGATAAGATCAAAAGCAAAATAAAAGCAGGGCAAAATCGTTAAAAGAGCTATGCAATTAACCAAATGCAAGACTTGGATTTCAAAGTAGGTGAAAATGTATTCTTGAAAGTAGCACCGATGAAAGATGTACTTAAGTTCGGCAAGAAAGGGCATACTGAGACAGCGTTTTATCAGAGCTTTCATAATTCTTGATAAGGTCGGTAACATAGTGTATTAGTTGGCCTTACAACCCAAAATTACAGCCGTACACAATGTTTTCTATGAGTCCATGATCCGAAAGTACGTGTACATCTAAGTGATGTGGTAAATTATCAGATTTTAGAGGTACAAAACGATTTGTACTATGAGGAAGTCATAGTTTCTATTGGATAGGAGAATTTCTTAAGTTAATAACTAAGAAAATTCCATTGGTCAAAGTTCAGTAGTGTCATCAGGGAATAGAGAGTTACTTGGGAGGCGGAAGCAGAAATCAAAGCCAAGTGGCCAACCTTCGGTTCTTTTCGTTCAATTGGTTCCTTTTTCGACTTAAATGGTTTCCTGCCTTTCCAAACATTTCCAAACGTCAGAATAACTGTATCTTGATATGATTGCATAATTTAGATATTTTTTAAAAAATATATATATATTTCAAAAAATTTCAAATGGCTCGAATGAGGTTAGTTTACTTACTTTCCATGTTAAGAGACTTGGTAAAGTAACAAATATACATTTCTAAATAAAAATCTGGACATAAGACTTGGGACGTTACAACTTGGTATTAGAGCTGTAACAATCCAGCACTATTTGATTAATCAAAGGTAATTTCGATGACAAAATTTTTTTAGGTGTGAGGGATGTAAGGTCTTGGAAATTATTTTGTATGGTTTGTTGTTTAGCCTATTCAGAGACGAGTCTTGGTGGGCTCAGTCCACTTATGAAATGATAAGTCCAAATCATAAGTTAGATTTAAAGCTCAAAATTTAAAGTTGTTACAAGCTTAAAAGAATTTGGTTTTGATTTTTTAACAAATAGCTAGGTTGTTGGCACAATGGTCATATGCATGGTTTATCACAGAAATAACCTATGTTTCAATCACCATGTAGATGGGGAAAAATCCAACATAAATGCAATCTAACATGGGGAAAAATCCTGCAATAACCTCATATTCAAATGTCATTAGAAGAGACGTTACACGAGAGAAATAACACATTTTCATCCCCATTTTCATCAAGAATATGCCCCCCCCCCCCCCCCCCCCCCCCCCCCCCCCCCCCCCCCACCCCCCCCCCTCTCTCTCTCTCTCTCTCCCTTTTTTCTCTACATTTTGGTTCTTTTTCAAGTGGTTTTTCAAGGCAAGAAGGTGAAGTTTACTAAAAGTTTTGTTGGAGATAAAAAAAATTTGGTTTTCGTTGTGCAAATCAAAGAATTTCATCCACCAAATCAAAGTTTTAATGTAGGAATTGTGCAGTGAGTTTTATCCTTTGGTGATGATTGGTTTATATGTTAAATTTACTGATCTCATAAAGCCAAGTGTAAATTGAAATTATATGGCCATAACTGGTTCTACAAGCAATGAGACTATTCATAATAACATATTTTGCCGGTAATCCATCTATGTGTTACGAATTCGACGGTACGATTCCTAGTTATTTTTGCTTATATTTCATGAATCGCGTTCTTGAGGCCAAAGGGCATCACTTTGTAGTAGTACAATCCTTGGTCAATGATGAAGAAAGTATGTTCTTTGTTTGGTTCATTCATATGAATCTAATTATAGCATGAATAGGAGTTCATGAAGCTCAGCAAGGCATTTTCTGCCGTCACATCGACGAGCTAATCAATGTGAGGCAGCGGAAAGGTGTCTTTGGGGCACGCCTGGTTCAAATCCAAAAATCAATATATATGCGCCACTTCCCATTTATATTTCTTACAAGGACCAAGTTGGCGATCCAACTGGGATTGTGCGCCTTACGGATGACTATTGGATATCAATTTGTCAACTTCACCTTCAAGGCTTCATACCTTTCTAGATTGAGTTATCTCATTTTCTATTTGTGGGGGTGAAATTTAGGATCAACCTTTGAACCATGACAAGATATTTTAGGTTCGACTCCTACGATGTCTTCATGCATCCACGTGAAAAAATCAAGATTTTTCTTTAATAACTCTCCAGCCTCATACTCATTTTCTATGACAAGTCGTTGCCGACTTGGAGGACTCAAAAGTCATCTTAATTAACAAAAAAGCTTCTTGGATTTTCAATTGGAAAAGCTTGAGGCTTGGAGTTCATGATTGTTGGGTCAATTTCATCATGAATTTGAGTCTCATATTCTAGACAATTCATTTTAGTATTGTTTATTACGTGAACTCCGTCCAGTATGACATCAATCATCGCGTCTTCCATTACTGTATCTATCATCGTAACATCACTAGGATCGACTAAGGAAGAGGTCATTCGTAAAGAATTCAATTAGCACTCCATGGATCTTTTCTGATCGTCCCTGACTGTGGCCACGCCTGTCTCGTTCGGGAACTACATCGCCAATTGTTAGATAGAAGCAACTGCTTTCAAATCTTTGTATGCGGGTCTTCCGAGCACTGCATTATAAGCCGATCTGGTGTCGACTACAAGGTATTCTTGAATATTCTTACCAACTTATGGGCTTCGCCAACAACAACTAGTAGAGTGATCCTTAGAACTATACCTTCAATGGTAAAGCCATACAGTTGGTTTATGATATAGATCAACGGGTGGTCTACCTCTATTTGACCGAGGGCTGAACCAAATATAATATTGACCGAACATCAGTTATCGACCAATATCCTCTTTATTCCGTTCCTCCTAGTATTGCAATGGAGGTAATGAACTTTTTCTTTGTCTTTGTAAGTAAATTCAATGGATTCAAAAGTGACTTTCCTTACCGTTGTATGTATTTTACCATACACCAGGAAGCTCATCATAGGAGGGTCCTTGGCCTCTCGGGTGTAATTCTTTTGTAGATTGATCGATTGTCCTTAGATATAAGGACCTCCAAAGATAGTTTGAATTTCTCTGATCGGCCCTTAACCTCCTCGACCGGTATGGAAATTATGTAACTTGGTTGATCTTCTTCTTGTGCTACCTGATTATGAGACTGTTATGGCCCTTGCTGTGAGAGGCTACCTCTATGAGCATGAGATTGATACTCTTGTATCATTCTAACAGTGGTTGTTTTGATTAGTGCTTGTTTGATAAAAATATTTATAGATTATGAGTTATGAATTCTATGAAATGCATGGATAAAAAGTGAATAAAAATTATGAATTCTACAGAATGTGTGGATAAAAAATAATATTTAATCAGGTTATAAATATTTATAATCACTCTTAAACATGCACTAAACAATCCACCGAATTGTTAGATTCTAGTACATTTTAATCAACAAACATTGATTTGAAATCGCATCAAGATTTTTGACGTCAGAAAAAAATTATTGACAAAGCATTTGAAAATAGAAACAACTTCTCACTATATATCAACAAAGCTAAATATATTCACACTACATTTTTTTTTATAATTGCACCACATTTAAATTGCATAAAAGGTCTATAACCTTTATTTATTATTAACTTATATCACCAATATTTTTTTCATTGAATTCTTATCATCAACATTCTATTAAATGGTCTCTTAACCTTTGCTTTCAGTGCTTTCTTATTAAAATTAATGGTAGTTTTTTTCATCAAATAAGGACCAATTATGCACCAATATATATATATATATATATATATATATATATATATATATATATATATATTGTAATTGGATTGTTAATCTTTGTAAAAAGTATAAATAGGCCCGATACTTTTATTTTTTATAAAAACTTAAAGAAAATTAATTAGTTCTTTTTTATATAAATTAACACTTTATTGACCAAATTAATAATATACTAAAATTTTTTGTATATTTTACGAACTATTATAAAATAACTAAAATTCAAGCTCAAAATTATTAATAAACATGTCCAATAATTTTTTTATTATTAAGTAATTACATTATTTAAAATTTAAACTTTTATTTTATCGTTATAAAAAAGAAAAAAAGAAAAAAACTTTGCCACAACTCACAAACTTGATGCTTAAATACTTTTATTTAATTAAGTTATTCGTTTATTAACTACAAATATTATAGATCCAACTGTATTTTTTATATTTTAATTTATCATTTTATTACCACCCAGTTTTGACAATGCTTCATAAGCCCAAGTAAGACCTCCTAGGCCCAATAAAGGTCTCGTAAGACCCAGTGAATGCCTCACATGCCCCGCGAAGGCCTCGCACGACTAAACCGATTACAACAAAGCCCACGAAGGGCCTCGACCCTCATAACCAACCTGATGTGTTTCGTTAGTCTTCATATTTCATATAATCCGTAGACAATCTGATATGTTCAGACATTTAAAGAAATATCTCAGAAAAGATTGTGTTGGATCGTGTTTGATTGTGATTCAAACTTAGAAGGAAACTAAATATCAACATCTTGATAATTAGTAACAAGGTATATGGAATCAATAGAGACAAGTGGGGCTGAGCGTAGGTTGGGTCTGGTCGGGTCGATTTTGGGCCCAACCCGATCCCAACTCAAAAAATCAGTTTGGTGAAAATTCAACCCAACCCAACCTGCCCACGCATTTCAACCCGACCCAACCCGACCTGACCAAGATTCGATCGGGTTGGGTCGGGTTGGCGGTTTGGGCTTCGGTCCAACTCAAATTTTTTTTTCCTCAAAATGAGGAATGACAATTGGAAATGGGACCACCGGCTGAATACAGATCATTCACAGTTGACAAATGCCTTCTATTATTTCTATAATTATGACCCACTCTTATTTTGATTTGGACTAGTATTTTATAAAACCACATCTTGAGAATTTTCCTAGTGCGTGTCTTGGTTTTTATTCGATTTGTACGTGTGTTATTGTTCTATATATTCCATGGGTTAGAGAGCAAAGGGCAGACGGGCATTTGGCAGAAGGACGTTTTTTTCAATTTTAACTAACTCTTTGAGTTTCAACATTCAATTTATTCAAGAAATATTGAAAATTTACCTTAATAAGAGACAAACTAATGAGTAACAAGTCGAAGTGAGCATTAGTGATTGATTGGCCGGCTATGGGTATCTTGACCGGCAGTGGAGACGCAACGGTGGGCTCAAATATGGAGAGATATTGGACTTTTGTTGCTGTTGCATGCGTGATTGGGCTCAGATCCGCGAGCGATCTACTGCTGCGTGCGTGATTGGGTCTGCTATGGTTGTCTTCATCGGCGGTAGAGAGGCGATGGTGGTGGGCATTTTTGACATGTGTGTGTGTGTGTAGCGTGATTGTATGTGTATAAGGCGTGAGTTAGGATTTTTAGTTGAGTTGTTATGTGGTAAGTGGTAATTGGTCTTTTTTTTTTATATGGTAAGTGGGATAGGTTGGGTTGGGTTCTACAACCCAACCCGATAAAACTGTGAAAATTCCAATCCGAACCCAACCCAAAGCATCTTAAAAACCGACCCAAACTGGTCGAACCCCTAGATTAAATGATGGAAAATCTAAAAGAATCACCTTCACATCAAATTACCCTTATCTTATAAGAAATGAAGATCCGATCAATTCTACAATTGATTGCCTGCCTAAAGCAATAGGACTCTGAACCGATAAATACAAAGTCCTTGGCCATTCTAATGTACGCATTATTCTCACTCTTAAGCTCTACTTAATTTTCTGCTTACTTGTTTCTCCCACACCCAAACACCCTCCTCGTATATTTTTATATATCTCGCAGTTGACATGATTGTCGAAGTACCAACGATCGTCGCCCCTTTTTCTTGATGAGCTTGGTGCCTAACGACTGTCTTAGTGTGCAGGTAACATATAAGCTAGCAGAAGATTGACTGGAGTTCTGTTGACACGTGTATAGTGTAAATTTCGAGGTCAACACATTTTATTTTCGTTCAAAAATAAACAACACATAATATATAAATTAATTTTTATTAGTATTTTTATGTTAAATAAAAATATAATAAAATTGGTTCAATATCATACAATTATATACATCATTTTGTTATTTATTTAAATTAATTTTGATTTAAAATTTTCACATCACATAGTAATGACATATACTTAAAGTAAATAATTATTTTTTTTAATGAAATATTTAATTGACATGACTAAAATGATATATTTAGTATATAAAATTAAATATTATTTAATAAATATACTGGACCAATAAGTACATTTTGAAAAGATTAAGAATCAAAATACAATTTTTTCTAATTAAAACTAAGGCCATATTTATCTTTTTAGTCAAATAAGTATAATTGTGCACTAAAACACGTAAGTTAGTGGCTTCTTTGCTAAACAATAAATGTTGAGAACTATTTTCGTACTCAAGACAAATGTTAGCTACTATTTTCACCAAATTCCCACAAAACAATTACCCACTGAGAAATTTTGGTCTCAAATAAATTGAATGAATTTTGACATGTGGATATGGAGTGGGCCCTGAATGGATTGGACTTCAGAGATAAGATAAGCGACCAATCCAAAAGTCCCTGGTGGGAGTGATACAATTATAGAGCTAGAGATGGAAATGGGCCGAGCTGGGCCGGCTCGGCCCATGGTCTAGTCGGCCCGGCTCGGCCCTTAGTACGGGCCGAGTTCGGCCCGTGAAGATACGGGCCGAGCTTTAGCTCGGCCTATCGCCAAAAACATGGCCCGGACCGGCCCGCGGACCGCGGGCCAACGGGCCGATCCACGGGCCAGTCCGTGGACCGGCCCGTGGTCCGCGATCCACTGGCCAGTCCGTGGACCGGCCCGTGGTCCGCGATCCACGGGACGCGGACCACGGGCCGGTCCGCGGACCCACGTGAAATCTTTATTTTTTTTTTTTTATTTTTAACTTAAAAAGTTAAAACTTAAAAACAAAATTATAATTTAGTAACCATTAACATATTCAAATTCAATTTAGAATAAAAATAAGCTTACATGAGATTCTAACTCAAATTAATTATGCATTTAAACTTTTAAAGTTCGGCTATTTTATTAATCTCCATTACCATTAGTACCTCATATTTAATATTTTACAAATTTAAAAATATTATTTTCTAATTCATTCAAAACTCATCAAGTCATCATAGGTCAAACATTTTGAACTCCAATATTTATAAGAAATAAGTTAATGAAAAAATTTTAAATTCAAACCCTCCTCTTTTTTCCGGGCTTGGGACCGGCTACTATTAGCGTAGGCAGAGTTAAAATTGTACACGAACAAGTTGTTACGTGTACAATTTTTTTAAAAATTAAATATCAAAACTTACAAGTTAAAATGAATAAAAAATAGAATGAATTTATACAAAATAATAAATATACTTACATTTTACTTACTACGTATTCAGTTCGTCCATCTCTTCGGCCAATATCATGCTTACTTTATCTTGGATTCGATGTTCTGCATCCTCCCAATCTTTCAAACACATTAAACTCTCTAATATATCTGGTTTAAGTCTTGACCTCAAATCATTAAGAATCCTACCACCTGTACTAAAAGCAGACTCCGATGCTACAGTTGATACCGGAGGTGTTAGTAGATCACGTGCTATAATAGAAACAATTGGGTATTGGCGCTCGTTTTGTCTCCACCACCTAAGTATATCAAAATTATTCCTCTCCTCTTCATCTAACAAATTAAGCATGTCGTGACCAAAATATCTAGCTAACTCTAATGGTATATCTCTAATATTAGTTTCAACATTTGTGGCACGGGTAAGCGAAGAAGATGAAAAAGAAGAACTAGGATTTTGAGTTCCCTTATAAATAAGGAAACTCCAATAATCATTAGGATTAGGGTTATTTGAAGAAGAAGAAGAAGGGTTAGGCGCAGGAGGTCTTCTAACATTCCTACCGGTTTTTTTAGCATAAAATTCGTACATTTCACATAATGTTTTTTCTAAATTACCATAAGTCAATGGATTACCGTAACTCAAATTATTAGAAATTTCGGAAATAGTATGTTTAGTACCTTGTAAATTTACTCTAAGGTCCATAATTGACGCTAACGGGAACAACATAGGCAAGTCTTCCCAATATTTTCTAAACTTCATTTCCATTGTTTCAACAATATCAGAAAAAATTGCATACGACTTATATCTATTAAAATTATTTGCAATAAAATAAAAATGATTTAAAACTAATGGACTAGTAGGGTAATATACACCACCACATGCATTTGTAGCGTCATAAAATACTTTCAAAAATTTTCGAACATGAAATGCAATTTGCCAATCATATGGTTGCAAATCGTATTGTAGACCGTGTGAATGTCGACCATTATAATAACCAGTTACACAATGTTCATATCCTTCACATGATTCAAGCATTAAATAAGTAGAATTCCACCTATTACGTATGTCTGTACATATACTTTTAGTTGGAAGAGAATTTTCTACACATAATTCATCAAATACTTGTTTTCTAGCAGGTGAAACAGTAATATAGTTCAAGGCATACCTAATTTTTTCTAATTGTGGGCCTATATACTTTAAACCATCTTGAACAATTAAATTAAAAATATGGCATACACATCTAACATGAAACAAAATTCCACCAAAATCCGGTTGCAATTCCTCAATTAATTTTTCCATTACAATATTATTAGGCGCAGCATTATCAAACGTCATACTGCGAATTCTAGATTCGCAATTAAATTCTTTAATAATTGCAAGTAAATAATTAAAAATTTGTAGGCCATTATGCGGGTAATCAATTACTTTAAAAGCAATTATTCTTTTATGCATAATCCATAGTTTATCAATATAATGTAAAGTAGCTGCAATATATCCTTTATGATTTAGACCGGTCCATAAGTCCGAAGTGAATGATACAACACCAGCATATTTACTTAAATCATTTTTTATATTTTGTTTTCTTCTATTATATGCAGCAATAGTATCAGAACGAAGAGTGTTTCTAGCAAAGGGTAAATACCTTGGTTGAAGATATCTTTGTACAAACCGTGTGAAATGAGGGCTTTCCACTATGCTAAGCGGGAACTCACCACTAGCCACCAACTGACACATTCCTTCTCGGCGCATAGATTCTTGTGAATAAACCCAATTGTTAAGATTGGGAGAAGAACTACTAGATCCACCCGGAGATCCGAAATGTAGCTGTGCTTGGTTGGTATCAACTCCTCCGTGTTTTTGCATACACTTCGGAAAATGTCGATTAAGATGGCTCGTTCCACCGCCCTTTTGCCATGCAAACTGTTGCTTACAATATTTGCAAACTGCCTTGAAAATTGGTTGCCCATCTGCAGATGCACCCGTCTGCACTCTATTGAAATGATCCCAACACCGAGCCTTTTGTTTTGTGGCTCTTCGTTTAGTAGTCGATTGAGTAGTGTTGGTCGTTTCCAACTCTTCGTCAATATCATCTAAATCAAAAACTGGACCAGTGTTCCCAACTCCAAAATCATCACCAAATTCTGGAATTGGAACATTATTTAAACCACTAAAATCATCTTGAATTTGATTTTCGACAGATTCGGCACTTCCGTGAAAATTGTATTGATCCATGAATTTGGTTGTAGAATGTAGATAATAGAAATGTAGAAGACTAGTCTAGAAGTACAAAAAATATATATGGAAATTGGAATGTAGGAGTGTAGAAGATAAGAAGAATAAGATTATAAAGCTAGAAATTATATAAATTGCACAATATATGAATATAATTGTTTTGGATAATGGAAGTATGAATGTAAGATTGTAATATGAGAATTGAGAGATTTGTGAAGAGAATAGAATTAATTTATGGGATATTTATAGGAAAAAAAAAATAGCCGTTTGAAAAAAAAAAAAAAAAAAAAAATAATCTGGGGACTTAATTGGCAACGGTCATATTTATGACCGTTGCATGCAACGGTCATAAATATGACCGTTGCAAATTGCAACAATTGGTCCCCAGCTTTTGCTGGGGACCAATTTGGTCCCTGAAGTCTGAAGATGTGTGGACCACGGACCGGGCCTGGTCCGTGGACCAGGCCCACGGGCCTGGTCCACGGACAGGTCCACGGGCCGGATCCACGGGCCGGCCCGTGGATTTCACGGGCCGAGCCTAGCTCGGCCCGTGAAATTTTTTTAGGCCCGGTCCGGGTCCGGGCCCTTCTTTCGACGGGCCCGGGCCGGCCCGGGTCCGTCATTTTGCGGACCGGGCCGACGGGCGGCCCGGTCCGTTTGCCATCCCTATATAGAGCCATTCGGCCACTTCGTCCGCATTTTGACTTTGATTTTAAAAATATTTCTACATTTTTTGTTGGACGATTTATAAATATCTTTCGTTTAATTCATACTTTTTAACAGCGTGTGTTGTGTACTACAGTAAAATCCTATAAAAAAAAATACTATAAGACTAAAAAATTCATTTTAGAAAAGTTATTTATTTATTGATAAATGAATAATTTATTAATTTATCGATACATAAGAAATAATTTCTAATTTACATAGTAGAAATGTAATGCATGAATGTTACATGATGAAACTTCCTACTCTTATTAATAAAGAGGCTATTCAGGATGTACTAAATACTCCTATGGGTGATAGTCATGATCTTAGATGATTGTTGTGTTTTACCATTTAATCCTTCAAAAAATGTCTTAAACCTCAGCTTTGTCAAAAAATAGCCAAACCCCAATTTTTTTTAAAAAAAGCTGGGGTGTAAAATGGTCACATTATGACCGTTAAGGGCCACTCTAACGGTCACTTTTGTGACCGTTGAAGTCCCAACGGTCACAAAAGTGATCGTTTTGATCCCTGACTTTTATTCTCTTTTTTTTCAACGGCCATATTTTTGTTTGTCTACAAAAACTCTTCTTCCACTTTCAAATTCATCACAAATTCACAATTCTTAATTACTCAATCTAAAAATATTATATTCTCAATATTAGCTCTTTTATTATGCAATTTACAGTTGAATTTGCTTCTATTCAATTTCTACATTTCTAGTTATCTACAATTTTACATTTTATTTCTACATTTCTATTTTTTACATGGGTAATTATACACAAGTAAGTGACAGGCACCAAATTGGTGATGATTTCAGTAGCTAAATGATATTCTAATTCCTGAATTTGGTGATAATTATGGTATTGGGAGTACTGATCATATTGATTTAGAGAATATTGATGAAGAATTAAAAATGACCAACACTAATACAACAACCGGGTGACTACTAAACAAAAAGCCGCAAAACAAAAGGTTCGGAGTTGGGATTATTTTAAATTAGTGCAGATCGGTGTAACAGGAGACGGACAACTAATCTTCAAAACAATGTGTAAATACAGTAAACACAAATTTGATTGGCAAAATGGTGGTGGCACGAGCCATCTAAACCGACATTATCAAAAGTGTATGCAATAACACAGATGGGTTGATACCAATCAAGCTCAACTTCAATTTGGATCTCTGGTAGATCTTCTAGTTCTAATCTAAATCTTAACAATTGGGTATATTCATAAGAGAATATGCACTAAGTTGACGTGACTCAGTTGGTGACAATTGGTGAGTTTCTCCTTAGCATAGTGGAAAGCCCTCGCTTAACCAATGTCGTACAAAGATATCTTCAACCAACGTACTCAATCTTTGCTAGAAATACTCTTTGTGTTGATACTATTGCTTTTTATAATAAAAGGAAGAAAACATAATACTTGATCTAAGTAAATATTCTAATATTATATCATTTACTTCGAACTTATAGTCCGGTAAAAATTATAAATAATATATTTCTGCCACTTAATATTATATTGATAAACAATGGATTATGCATAAAAGAGTAATTACTTTTAAAGTAATTGACTATGTTGACCTTGAATTCTGGTGGGACCTAAGATCAATAATGGAAGAATGTTCCTTTCTTACAGCTTATATGTCCTGCACACTCTTACACACAATTGTTAGCACGCACACGCAGCTAGGATGTCCACCGTATGCTCTCCGACGTTCAAGTTTGAACTCATGTTTTAGCTGGAGTGATTGAACTTAGCAATAATGTATGAAAGTTTTATAAGGAATATATTATGTAGTGATATGTTGAGAGTTTTCTTATCATTTATTTCTGCAGTGCTCTTCTCTATTTATAATCAGAGTTTGGGTTAATTATAAAATTTGTGCCCTCCCACATGTTTAACTGATCCATGTGTCCTCTATGCGAGTAGCATAGTCATTCCCATATGTGTCCATCTTTTGCTGTTCAAGTCACTCCTGGTTATACTCTTTGTCCCTGATACGCTAGTAGGATATTATTGTAGTTGTCACATCAATCAATCACATTCGATCTGGACCTCTACTAAAGTTCCTTAAGAGTAGCACTCTGGACCGCTCACACAATGGGTCAGACGAGTGCCAAGTACTCTCCAAGTGTCATTTTTCAGATGGTCCTAGCTGGAGCTGACTTGGCTGCTAAGACGACCTGATGCATGTGATTATGTCCATGCCATTAAAATGTGTAACAATAGTCTCCTAAGCCCATGACTTCATCATTTAAGTGAGTCCATGGGCTTAATAGGTCCCATTGTATGGTATTTCACCCTACATATTATCATATTGGTTAGGTTTGGGCATGTGTTTCATTGATAGGTCCGAAGTCTTATTTGACTGCTGAGGTGATACGACTCTACAGCGTTGAAGACCAAGACATATGCTCAAAGTAATTGCACTTGCTATGATATAAATTACATCGTTGAATAACTCAGGGATGACTGTTGGGTGGTTTAGTGGGATATGCATCAGGAGAACGTCGAGCATATCCAAGGTTATTTGACAGCTTCCAATAATGGCTTGGAAACGTGGGAAAGTAATGATGGGGATGGACGACAAGTGAGTTCCCACGAGACGTGGTTGCACGCGCGTGTGAGCTTCACCGGCAAATTTGGGCCAATATATGTTTTGTAAGTTCCCGCTCTTTAGCTTCAACAATCCTGATTGAGGGACATGTGGAGTGCCAAAAATATGTCATCGGCTTGCAATGATAGCGTTGGAACATGTGAAAGTAATGATGGGAGGTGGGCGATTGGTGAGTTCCTAGGAAACGCGGTTGCACATGCGTGTGAGGTACACTGGCGAATTTGGGCCATTATATGTTTTATAAGTTCCTATTCTTTAGCTTCAACGATCTTGATTGAAGAACATGTGGAGTGCCCAGATCTATCCTATTCCAAAATGAATGGTGACGATGAAGTCTTAAAGTCTATAAAGGGTTTAGGGAAGATTGCATTCAGCTTTTTCATGCGATTTTGAATTATCAAGACAACATAACTCCTTTCTGGTTCTTCTTCAGCAAAAGGAACATCATTCACTCACTCATTTTCCAACTATCTCCCTTGCGACTGTGTCCATTTTAAGAGGAAACTCACCAAGAGAAGCCTATTATGACTCAAAAGGTATATTTTTATCCAGTAAGCGTGTATTTTTTGCTCTTTTCCCACTTATTTTATTGCATTTTGATTTTATTTATTTCTTTTATTACATAAGAAATACAAATTCCCACCACCGCAAGATGGTTGACAATGGTGGTAGTAATTTGGAGGAGGTTGGGAGAACTGCTCTGGGGACATTATGGCCATGGCAGAGCCTATTAGGGCTATTTGCTCAATTTTGAAACTGGCTTTCAATGCCAATTATTTTAGGATGAATATAAAAAATGGATTGAACAATTTACTAGAGTAATAAATTTGGGTGATTCTGACAACGAAGTAGAGAGAATAACTTTTATGATGGCCAAACTAACACCGGAGGAAGCTGCTAATCTGTAGAAGCAAAATAAGGAGAGTTTAAGGTAGAAGAAGGGCAAAGGGGTAACAAGATCTTCAGAGCAAATATTGGAGTCTAGGGATGATGACGGGGCTGAAGATATGACACATATGGAAAAATTTGGGCTTTCTTCCAAAGAAATAAACAGGGTAGAATGATGGGTAAACTATGTGAGGAAACTGTCAGGGGACCATAGTGTTCTGGAACCGGACCCTAGCTATTGAGCATGCAACAAAGGCCCTACCGAACTAAGTATGTCCAACTTCACCAAAATTAGGGATAAGTACAGAAGGGGTCATGCTAATATTTCCTGCAAAAACAGATAGACCTTGCAATCCTCCTGAAAGGCACGTAGCGGTGATGAGTGACACCTTTGAGTACGGAATGAGATTGCATCTCTACCCATTCTTTAGAGCCTTACTTAGGAGGTATAACGTATGCCCTTACCAAATGTCCCCAAATTTTTAGACTCAAGCTATGGGGACATGGCTTTTGTAGCGAGAAGTAAGTTTGAACTACCCATGTATTTATATATTTTTCACACACTCTTTAAGTTGAGCATGTGTTCTATGAGGGATGGAGAGCCTAAACAGGATGTGAAGGACTGGTATTACTTTACACCAAGGAGAACACACAGCCCTATTATTACTGGTCACCCTTCTTTGATCAAACATAGGAGGATTAAGTGGTTTTGGGCAGCAGGAGGCTAGCAGTGCTTGCCTAATAATCCGGTCCCAGAAATTACACTCTTCGAACCTTATCCCACCAATGTGAGTCTAATGGCTTACTTAATTGGGCTCCTCATACATTTTACATGAGAGGTGCCCATACATCTTTTGATCGAGAAGGACTTTGAGGTGATTGGCAAGCTGTACGCCTACAAAGAAGAGTTCTCTGCCATCATCTGTACCAACTACTTGTTTGTGAAATATTACTTGATGAAGAAACAATGTATATCAATAGCAAGTGACTGTGGCTACTGGGATTTTTTATTTATTATTATTATATTTTTTTTATTTAAACTTTGTTCATGTTTTAGGTTCGAACGCTTTGCCCAAGATTGATCTGGCTGTAAAGAAAATACCACCAATGGTGAAGGAGTATAAGGTAGACAAAAACCAGTAGAAGGCTTTGGCTGGTCTGAGCCTTAAGTCTGCAGACCAACCATCTACTGCTCCATATCCCGATAGACAACTCTTGCACCATCCATGTTAGCTCAAAGCATGCAGCTAATAGTACGAAAGCAGGACACCAATCTGGGAAAGAAAAGACATCAACCTCCATCACCTCTGTAGTGGCTGGACCAGGGACGTCCTCTAAATGTTTCCTGAGGAATGAAGAAGACATGGAAGTCTTGGAAAATGAGGAGCTTACTAGGAGGACAAAGAAGTAAAGGACCGCCTCCTCAAAAGTGGGCCAAAATCTTCCCTTGGAGGTGGCAAGGCCTTCGAAATCCATCGAGCGAGATGGTCCATCCGTGCCATAGATCAAGGGATTGCAGGAGTTGGTGCCCGTCAAAAAGGTCCTTGAAGGGAGGCCAATTAAGACTATCCCAGCAATTTTAAGCATGCTCCCGGACCATCTTACAAAGGCAACCACCACTGTAGACTCCTTCTGGATAGAGAATTGGGCAGAGTATTCCATTCAATCATCTCTTGAGCTCAAGCTTGTTGATGCCAAAACACTAGCTTTCCGGTCCATGATGTTGATTGAGGGAGTGGAGACCAGAACAAAAAGAGTGCAGACATAAAAAGAGTGCGGACATTGCCCTTTGTAATACTGAAAAGATAATCAAGGACCGGAACCACTTCCAAGATAGGGCCACCTGGCTTCAAGGGTCCCTCAATGAGTCAAAGAAATAAGTGAGGCTTTTGAGCAACGAGAAGGACAAATTGAAGAAAGACTTGTAGAATGATGAGTCTGATGTGGCAGAGTTTTCCAAGAGATATGATCACGCTACTCAGGCTCATGAGGTGATCACCCGGGCTTTGGAAAAGGCCAACACCTAGAAGAATTGATTGATGGACAAGATTAGGGCTGGGCGAAAAACCTGCAAAATTGACCTAACCTGAACCAACTTGGGTTGGTTTTTGGGCCCGATCGGGTCAGTAACCTAACCTGAAATCAACTCAATTTTATATAAAAAATTTTATTCTTTAACCGGGCCCGAAACCAAAAACCTGAATCGAGGCTCATTTTTTCAAATTTTTTTGGTTTCGGTTTAGCTTTCGCCAAACTGATTTTTTTCAGTTCGGGTTGGGTCGAAAACTGACCCAACCCGACCTACGCCTACCTCTAGACAAGATGGTAGAGCTGGAGAATGCTGCTAATTCTTTGAAGGCCGAGTGCTCAAGCCTCAAAGAAAAGAATATCTCTCTGGAACATGACACTGAAGAAACAGTAAAGGCTGGAGTAGAGAATTTTAGAAATCAATTCAAACACACTCAAGACTACGAGAATTTCCAAACCCTTTTTGTTAACTTCAGTGCTAGGTAAGTTCTGTCAGAGGTGAAGAAGCTTTACCCTGATTTGGACTAGTCCTCTATCGAAGTAGACTATCCGGAGGATGCTGGAGAGGACCCAGCAGGTGATGGTAATGATCCGGCTCAATTTTATGCTGATGAAGCCTAGAATAAGGCCTTCTTATGTATTTTATTTCATTTTGGATGTATTCTCAAAATTTGTAATATGAAATTTTTAATGCAAAAATTATGTTATTGTGTTTAAATTATTTCTTTGTTAAGTTCAAATCATGACTCATGCTTATGCTAAGATGATAAACCAATATATGAAGGTATGGGCTTGTCCAAGCATACCTTTCAAACAAGACAAGGTTTCAAGATTAACTTATTTTTCCAAGTATAATTACTCTAGCAATAATGGAATAAACAAAATAAGTTAAATGTGCTCACACACTGACGCATTCCTTTCCATATATCACAGCCACATAGGTCATCAGGGACAATGGGTTAGGCAAGATCGTAATTTACAATGTGGTTTTCAATCAATTATATATTTTGCAAATGTAAGCACTCTGATAACTAAACATTGAGAAAAGCTGAGCACTCTGGCTAACTAGTTTGCGGATTTACTTTATTGGCAGTGGAAATATTCTGCGGTATTTCGACGTAAAATGATAATCATTGGGATTCATAATTTTAAGTATGCAAGGACTTCTGGAAGATTAAAACGGTTAACAAATAAGTGAAATTTCATACTCTGAACTGCAGTGGAGTTTCCTTTTGTAAGTTCGACATTTGGGATAAGGCAAAAGTCGATGTTCCTCATGCATTGCCTACGCTTAAGGGACATTCGATGTACCATAAATAATACTTTTAAAATGCATTTAAATAAGACATCTTAATTACATAGGAAAAGTTTCTTGACATGCAAGTAATCTCATTGATAATATATGCGGAGATGTTCCGCATTCCAAGCCAGTGGTATTGGTTTGCTGGACAAGTCTTCAATTGTCTACATCTCAGGGACCACTTTGACTGTGATTTTGTACGGGCCTTTCCAATTTGGTCCCAGTGTTCCCACACCAAGCTCTTGGAAAGATAGGAATACCTTTCTCAAGACTAGGTCTCCAACCTGAAATGAGATATTTTTAACTCTTTTGTTGTAACAACTGGCAATCTTTTGTTGGTATTACTCTAGTCTAACTTGTGCATTGTTTCTTTGTTCTAGGAAGAGATCCAATTTAGATCTTCAGAGCTTTTTCAATTGGATTTTCCTAGGGGAGTGTAGCCCAATCTCTACAGGGCACACTGCTTCAGCTCTATAAGCCATGGAGAATGGGGTTTCTCTAGTGGTTGTCCTGGACATGGTGCGTATCGCCCATAATACATGTAGCAGCTTATCTACCTATGTTCCCTTCGCAGACTCAAGCTTTCTATTCAATGTGTATTTGATTGTCTTGTTTACAGCCTCTACTTGACCATTAGCTTATGGATGTTGTGGGGATAAGAAATGCTACTTTATCCCCAAGCTGAACAAAACTCTTCAGTTTTGCTATTCCTAAACTACTTTGCGTTGTCCGAGACCAATGAATGAGAAATACCAAACATGCAAATGATGTTCTTCCAAATAAATTTCGAGGTGTTTGCCTCAGTGATTTTCATCACTGGTTCTGCTTTGACACACTTAGTAAAGTAGTCAATTGCTACAATGGAATAGCAGTGATTACCCTGTCCTCGTGGCATGGGCCAGATAATATCTATTCTCTATTTACCAAAAGGCCAAGGACTAGTTTCAACCTGTAGGTCCTTGGGTGGTTGCTCATGTAGATTAGCAAAGTGTTGGCATTTATCACATCTGCGGACATACTCATAAGCATCATTTTTAAGATTGGGACAATAATATCATTGCCTAAGGATTTTATGGGCTAACGATATTTCTACTGAATGGTTTCTGCATACTCTTTCATGGATCTCTCTCAAGATGTAATCCGCTCCATCCAGTCCGACGCACCGAAGAAGGGATGAAGAATAGCCCCTTTTGTAGAGTAATCCATCCTTTATCACGAATTAGGCTGTAAGCTTTTGTACCTCTCGGGCTTCTTCCATGTTTTTAGGAAGAGCTTGTCTTTCTAAGTAATTTAGGATGGGTTTCATCCACGATACTTCACTTTTAATGGTCAAGATGCAGTCATCTTGCTCCGTCGAAGGCTTGGAAAGAAATTCAACATGAATACATCCCAGAAGCTCTAATTTTTCACTGTTGTCTAGCTTCGATATTGCATCTGCATTGTAATTTTCAATCATAAGGATTTGAACCAATTCAAACTTCTCAAAATTAGGAATAAGGTCTTACACCTTCCTCAAATAAGATATCATATTCTTGTCTTTTGCAACAAAGTGGCCCATCACTTGGCTAACAATCAACTGGGAGTCACTATTTACTACAATAGTTTTTACTTGCAAAGCCTTGGCAAGTCTCAATCCAGCTAAGAGAGCTTAGTACTCAACAACGTTGTTAGAGGCTTTAAATTTGAAGTGTATGGTGATGTGCAGTTTATGTCCTTCTGGGCTACTCAACATTATGCCCGCACCTGCTCTGGTGTCACCTGAAGTCCCATCCAAAAATAAACTCCAGGGTTGTGTAGATTCAAGTTTGTGGATCATCTCCAACTCCAAGATGTGAGTAAATTCGACCACAAAATCTGCTAACGCCTCACCTTTGATAGCGCTCCGGAATTGGTATTGAATATCAAACTAGCTCAACTCTATAGCCCACTTTACTAATCTTCCTAAAGCATCAGGCTTCTGAAATTACTTGCCTAAGAGGGAAGTTAGTAAGCACATAAATGGTGTGCGACTCAAAGTAAGGCCTAAGCTTCTTTGAAGCTACCACCAAAGTTAGGGCAAGTTTTCCATGTCTGGATAACATGCCTCAGCATCGAGTAAAACTTTACTCACATAATAAACATATTATTGATGATTATTCTCCTCCCTAATAAGTACAATGCTAATTACCTCATCAGAAACTGCTAAGTACAATATCAGAGGCTCTCCTTCAACTGGTTTAAACAAGAACGGGGTGTGACCCAAATGTCTCTTTAGGATTTGAAAGGCCTTCTTGTACTCAGTTGTCCACTCGAATCTCTTATTCCCTTTTAACACCTTAAAAAAGGGTAAACATTTATCAGTGGACCGTGAGACAAAGCGACTTAAGGCCGCAACTCTTCTGGTAAAACTTTAAACTTTTTTAGGAGTCCAAAGGAAATTCATTTCAAGCAAGCCCCTAATCTTCTCAGGGTTTGCATCAATACCTCATCGGTTTACCATAAATCCTAAGAACTTTCCTGAAGTAACACCAAAGGTACATTTGAGCTAGTTTAGCTTCATCTTATACTTTCTCAGTATATCAAATATTTCTCTCAGGTTTTTGATATGGTCTCCGTCTACCAGGCTTTTTACAAGCACATCATCCACATATACCTCTATAGTAACACCTAATTGTTTAGCAAACATTTTGTTCACCAACCTGTGATATGTTACTCCAGCATTCTTTAAACCGAATGGCATAGCTTTATAGCAATACAACCCTCTATCTGTTATAAAAGAAGTGTGTTCTTCATCTGGTGGATACATGGATATCTAGTTGTATCCATAATATACATCCATAAAGCTGAGCATCTCATGTCCGGAGGTGGCGTCGACCAACTGATCAATTCAATGAAGGAAAAAGCTATTCTTCGAACAAGCTTGATTAACATTTGAGAAGTCAATGCATACTCTCATCTTTCCATTGGGCTTTGGCACCAAGACGGGGCTAGAGACCCACTTCGGGTAACGTGACAAGCCATTTTTCAATAGCTTGGATACATCTTCCTACAAAGCTGCATATTTCTGAGGGCTCATCGGTAGTCACATCTGTCTATGTCCAAAATGTTTAGTATCTATTCCTACCATATATCCATGCTTATATGCAAATACGTATAGGTTTTGGGACAAGAGCTTCTTCAATTGATTCTTAAACTTTTTGGAAGAGCCACTCCCTATTTGTAATTTTTTCATTGGATCGGACGAGTCCACAGAAAAACACTCTAACTTTTCAGCGAGAGCTATATGTTGTTCTGTTTATGAGCTTCGTAGATCTAAACCACTGGGATTCTCAGGTTTCCTGATGCGAACATCCCCATCACCATCATGTGTTTTATCCATCTTTTCAAGATCTGTTCAACCTTAACCATCTCTATGTCAATCATATGGACCCCCCGATCCACAAACTTTCTCATAGCATTAGTATAGCATGACCTGGACTCAGATTAGTTTTCCTTTACTGTGGTGATCCTACAATCTGTGGAAATTTTCATGCATAAAAACTTGGTGTGAGTCACATTACATAAATCAATTAGATCTGGCCTGCCAAGGTCACCGTAATATAAGGAGCTTTTATCTATAATCAAATATTCCATGTGGGTTCTTATAATTGTAGGTGCTTCATCCTTCTTGGTTATTAAAATGACAGTTCTCCTAGGGATGATGGAGTCCCTAGTGAAGGTATAGATAGGATCTATAGATGGGATCAATGGCGACTCTATCCCCAAATTATCATATGTGGCGCCATTTATGATATTAATGAAACCTCCATCATTTCCAAGCCATTTTTAGCTACAACTGCTTTGACTACAAGGGCATCATTATGTAGAAAGTGAACCCCAATCGTGTCACTGGAGGTAAAGGTAATCGAGTATGTCCTTCTTGTGCCTGGAGAATGGGTGTGCATGTGATAATTGGCATTAGCGGGCTCCATTACCTCTCAAATATACCTTTTTTGTGAGTTGTTAGAGCTTCCACCCAGATGATGGCCTTCCAAAATGGGGTCAATTTCACGAATAAGTGGCAGACTGGTTGCAGAGGCTGGTCATGTCATGTCTCTCCAATATTGGAACATTTTACCTATCCTGACTTTATCCCCGCCTTCTCTGATTGGTCTCTATGCTTGGCCTTTCAATCCTTACATTGTAGCGTTGACCACGGTATAACTCATTAGACCAGTAAGGAGATAAATTTTTTCTTCTACTTCTCCCAATTGACGAATTGGCATTTCTCTACGTCCTTTGATCTGCCAACATCTGTATGTCACAAAAATCTTCTTTTTTATGCCTGTAAAACCTTTGATAGGTGAAGTACAGCCCGGTAAATGGCTTTTTGGACTATTTACTTGAGCCTAATTCTCCAGCAGATATACCAGACGTCAGAGCATTTAATCCAGCATACAAGTTAGGTATTACTTCTATGATTTTTCTAGCGTAGCTAGATCCTATCCAAGGAAATGAGCGCATGGAGCTTTCCTGACGATGCCTAGTCTGGTTGAGTACAACCCCATAAGATGGTTTGACATTTGCTTGTCCTCCTTGATTGTAATGTTGTTGAGCATGGCTACCTCTAGCTTGTGCCGTTTCTTCATATATTTCTTCTTTCATTAGATCTACCAAAGCATTGTAATCACGAAGCTTTCTGCTCCAAACATCGTTCCAAAACATCCTGCTTATGTCAACGCCTCATTTGAGCATATAGAACATTTTTGCCTCCGTGATGTTTCACGGTTGTGCATATCCTCAGTAAACCAGCTAAATAATTTTTCAGTGATTCGCCTTTTCCTTGTCTCATATCTTGCAAGCGTTGGAGAGGGAGTTGGCCATGTGTTGAAGATACAAACCCATTTCTAAAGGTAGTTTTTAAGTCTTTCCAACTATGGATACTCCCTGATGAAAGTTTTTTGTACCACCAGAGAGCACTCATTTCTAGTTAGAAGAAAGGGCTTGTATTTATGTATCGAGGTTGCTCTAGCTATTCCCATGCTAGCATTGTAATTTAAGAGGTGATCATCAGGATCTCCTCGACCAGTGTATTTGCCTATCTCAAGCATCTCAAAATCATAGAGAACACAGCATTGGCGTATTCCTTCAAAAAATGGGTTTATCTCTTCCTCATCATCTATTTCAAAAGTCCAAAGTTGTGGGAAAGAAGTCTTCATTGGGGGACTAAGCATGTTCCGTTTGGGATAATACTCTAGTAGGGACTTGTCCGAAAAATTGTGCATGGTGGGGCATCGCCGCGTAAGTGGGTTGATAGTCATGATGCAGGATATAAACGTGTTGCGCTCGGTTAGCTGCTACAGTAGCCCTTCTCTCCCTTCTATATCTAAGGGGTCTACTTTCCAGTCTATTAAACATATTGGCTTCCTGAGAAGGTTCGGGCTCCTGGGAATACCCTGGGGAAAAACTCGTTTCTATATTGATGTCTTCTATCATATATCTTTGATTTTGAATCCATGTAGAATCTACCTCATCGTCTCTTCATAGGTGGTTCTTTCGATGGGTGAAAGATTCATAAGAGTATTGACCTTTCCTTTCATCATTCATTGGCTGGTTTTCGTATACCCCGATGGGATACTAAGGGTATACTTGTGGTGCAGAAGGAATAAATCCTCATTGCGAGTAAGCATTAAGAGCTGCAGTTTGTGCTGCATGTTGTCGTTGCATTTCCAAAATTTGGGCAGCCATGAGCTTCATATTGTACGCCAAACGCACTTTTAAATGCATTCTCCACCTTTGGAGAGATGCTAAGTGTCATGGTCATTGTCACTCATTATGGATATTTTTATTCAAACCAAAAATTAGCTTGAGTTTGATTTCGTCCTTTTTACAAAGGAGATTTTTCTTTTTGTGACTAACAAAATCCATTTTTGAAGGGTGTTTGCCAACAAGCTGCTCTTTTATCAAATGTGGTTTAAACAAAGCTATGTTGCCCTTTTTTCAAGGGATTCAAATAGTTTAACCAACACTTCTATCACAAATTGATAACAAAATCCTTGTTGGGCACCTAGCAAGAAACTTTTCAGATAAATTAAAGGACTCTCTTGGCTTATCACGATGAAAATGCTTAGTTAGTTTAGAGTTCGCTGGGCTTTTTCACGTGTTTTCAGTGGTTTGGAATGCGTCGTGTTCCTACAGACAGTGCCAAAATGTTGATTTTGAATTTTGGTAGGACCCAAGATCAAAGATGGAAGAATGTTCCTTGCTTGCAGCTTATATGTGATGTACACTCTTACACACAATTTTCAACAAGCACAGGCAGCCAGGATGGCTACCGTATGCTCTTCGACGCTCAAGTTAGAACTCATGTTTTAGCCAGAGTGATTGAACTTAGCAATAATTTATGAAAGTTTTATAAGGAATATATTATGTAGTAATATGTTGAGAGTTTTCTTATAACTTACCTTCTTTCTGCCATGCTCTTCCCTTTTTATAATTATAGTTTGGGTTGATTAAAGATTTTGAGCCCTCCTACATGTTTAAATAATCCAACTGTCCTCCGTGTGAGCAGCATAGTCATCCCTATATGTGTCCATCTTTTGATGTCCAAGTAATCATTTGCTCGTGGTTACACTCTTTGTCCCTTACACGTTAGCAGGATATCATTGTAGTTGTCACATCAATCAATCACACTCATTTTGGACCTCTACTGAAGTTCCTTATGAGCAGCACTCTAGACTGCTCACACAATGGTTCAAACGAGCGCCAAATACTCTCCAAGTGTCATTGTTCAGATGGTCCTAGCTGGAGCTGACTTGGTTGCTAAGAAGACATGGTGCATGTAATTATGTCCACGTCACTAAAAGGTGTAACAAAATACCCTCACAATGGAATACAAATTTTAAATTATTTAAAGAATATTATTAGAGAATTTAACTGTGAATTTTGAATTTGAAACATCACATTTGATATGCTACATCAAGTATTTGATGAATTATGTGTAGAAAAAATTAAGTATGCCATAAATTGTAGTATTGTCTCACCTTCTCGAAAACAAGTATTTAATGAATTATGTGTAGAAAATTTCCTTCCAAAAAAATGTTTATGTACAATAGGCAATAGATGGAAATTTACTTGTTTATTGCTTCAATCATGTGAAGGTTATGGAAATTAGATTACTGCCTATTATAATGGCTAACACTCACATTATCCATATTATGATTTGCAATCAAATTATTGAAAAATCTCATCCCATGTGGAAAAAAAATATTCGACTCCACAAATGCATGTTCTGGTCTATATTATCCTGCAAGTTCATTAGTTTTAAATCATTTTTTTTATTGCCAATAATTTTAATAGGTATAAGGCATTTTCAATTTTTTCTGATATTGTAATAGCAATGGATATGAAGTTTAGAAAATATTAGAAAAAATTACCTATGTTGTTCTCGTTAGCATCAATTATGGACCCTAGAGTAAATTTAGAAGGTACAAAACATACTGTGTCGACAATTTCCAATAAGTAAGTTACAAGAATCCTATAAAATATGGTAATCTAGAAAAACAAATATTGCGTAAAATGTACAAATTTATGCAAAAAAAGACCAATAGGAACTGTTGACGTCGAAATCTGTACTATCCACATGTCAACAGATCTCTAGTCAATTATCTGCCAGCATGTATGTTATGTGCACACTAGAAAAATCGTTAGGCACCAAGATTACTAGAAAAAAAGGTCCGACCATCGTTGGTACTCCGATAATCACGTCAATTGTCGGTATATAGATTAATACGTATATACGGGATAGAGTGTTTGGGTGTGGGAGAGACAACTAGGTAGAAAATTGAGTAGAATTTAAGGGTGAGAATAATATGTATCTTAGAACAACCAGAGATGTTATATTTATAACTTCAGAGTTCTAATTGATTTAGATAAACAATTAATTAGATATCTGATTGGATCCTCCTTCCTTATAGGATAAGGGTGATTGGTTGGTAATACAATCTTCTAGATTTTAGCTCTTATTTGAGTTGATCCCTCTTACTATGTTTCCTAATCTTTAGGAGATTGAGATTTGATTTTTTTGTGAGAATCTGTGTGACAATCAAGGACAATCTTTCTTTAAATATATCTCTGATCATTCTGAAATATCGAACTGCTTGCAAATTTGAGACAAATTCGATTGTCGGCGAAGCACCTAGGGTTGGTCGTGAATGTTAAGGCCCTTTATGGGCTTCGCTATACTTGGTTCAAGAGTGCTAATATGTTGTTGGGCCTTTGAGGCCCTCAACGTATTCATGAAGCCCTCTTCGGGCCTTTACTGGGCCTAGGAAGCCATTGCTGACGCTGAGGCCTTACCAAAATTGGTAGGCATAGGACTTTGAGAATAATTTTTTTTACGATGACGAAGGTATCGTTATTGTGCGATGGAGATCCTCGAACATATATGCATGGGTTCTTCAAAGCATCTACGTACAATCTCACAAGCCTAAGCCTGTTTATTCATAACGGGCGAAGGTGAGGGCTTCGATTGGGTTGGCCGCAAGTGATGTGGCATTTGTTGGTTCGTGGTAGGTGTGATATGAACGAGCTGTCAATCAAAGATGTCACTGTGGTTAGGCAATGATGAGTTGGAGAATCAGTGCCATTAATGCTACTGGTGCGTGAAAGACATTTGGGGACACGCGTGGTGTGCGTGCGCTGCTTCCATTAATTATGCTAAAGAATGTTTCCCACCTTTCAGCTTGGTTGTGCCACACGTTCGCTATATAGATGGCTCAGATCATGTGATTTGAAATAAACGGTAAGGATGAAGGGGACATCGCCTATATAAACCTAGTGTCCGTCCATTAGGCGCCCTTTCATCTGTTTATTTTTCTTTAAAAAATTGAGAATTCCAGTGAAAGAGAGCCACATAGTCAGAATTCTGGTGAGTAGAGATTCTGATTTAGTGTTCATTGAGCGCATTAGGTAAATTTGTGGAGTTTATTGTGTTCTATTTCGTGTATCTTCTTTGTGATTTTCCAAATTCTTGTTCTGGCCGCCGTTTCTACTACCTTCTCCGACGACTGCAAAGATATCTCCTTTTAAACAAAGAAAAACAACAATGTCATCTGAACATGATGATTCTCATAACAATTCAGCCATCAGCACTGACACTAAGATCATGGGCGACGCTTCATCTTCACTTGAAAGGCAGGACGAAGTTGATCAAAGACCGACTGCTGCTTGTCTCCTCCTCTAGCGTCCACGAGCAGGAGGGAAAGAAATTCTAAGAGTGTTGACAAAGACGAGGGCGAGGAAGAAACAACGGAGTACTGGGGTCTGTGAAATGAGAGCATTGCTAGATAAAATGGATGTCTCCGCTACCCGACAACTTGACGAAGAGTTTAGATGTTCAACTACTATGGCTTATATGGTTCACTCAAGGATTAGAGAGTCTGACTTGGAAGACATCAAACTTTTTTATGATGTTCCAGGCCTGTGGTACTCATGGCTTTCGGCCCTGAAGAGCAGGACGATGACCCACCTGAAGGGTTCGTCGCTATTTATGAGCCGACAATGCAGCAAGGCATTCGCCTGTCGTTGCATCCCTTTTTTGCGAGGTTTTTTGTGATTTCAACCTGGCCCTCTATCAGATAACGCCAAACGGATGGGGCAGATGTTGGCGGCATTTTTCTTGTGGAAGGTCACTGTGGTCGGATGGGACTTATCTCCAAAGAAATTTGAGACAATTTACTGGTCTTGCTGGTTTATGGGTTGGTTCAACATATCTCTCTGCTGGGTCAGAAATGGAGGAATATCGACAGTCCGAACAAAGTGCACAATTAGAAGGAGAGATTTTTCTTCACCAGAGAGAATTGAGAATTTAGGCCGGAGAATCTCCTCTCCAATGTGTCCATTCCTCGTCGCTTTGGAGAACTCGGTATATCTCACTATCTTGTGTGGTTTATAATCCTCGCTTTTGACTTAATGCTTCGATTATTTTACAGGTTGTGGGAAGCCACCAATCCTAAAGAGAGACCAAGGTGAATTGAGGTTGAAGTGGCCAAAGTTAGTGCTCTTGACAGAGACTTTAGAAGTCTTAGCAACCTACTCAAGGATCACAGCTTACAAATTTGATTTGGACTAATGGGTAAGTCTCGTGGCTTGAATTATGTAAGAGTTGTGCCAATGGTTATTCTTGGCATTCTGAGTCCTGGTTATTATTGTAGCTGTGTTTGTTTTAAAGAGAATCTACACATTTTTTCTTGTCCAGTGTGGGGGTGAATCTAGTGTTGCAGCCCAGCCTTCGTTGTAGAAAGTTCAAAATGCAACACCTCTTTGGGCGATACCTCTCTCGGATTCTACCATCCTAGTTCCAGGCATGACTGTCTCTCCTCTATCTCCACTCCATATCCTCCAACAAGACAAGGAGAATAAGATTGTAGAGGAGACAGTCGAGGCTCTTGGACAGAAAAAGAAAGCTCTGAGCACGGGAATGGGATTTTGAAATATGCTTGCAAAAGCAGGCAGACTGAGGAAGGTCACTGTACCTCGTCAAACCCTATGAAAGAGGCTGCTAATGCTGGAAACTCCTCTTCATCGTCTAGGCAATTGGAGTGTGTGAGCATCCACTCTCGCCACCAAAAAGATGGATGCTCACGTACTGCAAATGTTGCTTGCGTCCTCTACAGTGGTGAGTGTCTACAAGTATTGGACCCTGACGTGGGAGAACGCCTCCGAGAAGGCTTCTATGGATGATATTCTACAACTGACAGAGATGTCCATAGCTCGGGGTCTGATTTTGAATAAGGAGGTGTACAACGCCGTCATTAGATTCGAGTGCAAGTTCAGTAAGTAGGAGGCCAAGTTGAAAAAGCTCTATGAGGATATGAAGGTGATGAGTGCTGAGAAATCCAAGCTGAATTCAAAGAATAAGGCCCTTCGATTCAAACCAGATGCTTTGGTGGCTGCTGAGGCTGATTTGAAGGCCATGTATGAGATCAAGTTGAAGGCAACAGTCGAGAACTTGAAGCAGGCCTGGGTCCATAAAATGGGTGCCAAGGCCGTACAGAAATTGGCAAAGGACCGTGTGTTTAGTGCTGAAAGTACTGTCACCAAGACTAATAGTAACTTTGAGGATATGGTTACTAAAAAAGATTAACAACTGATTGAGACTTGGAAAGAGGCAGAGAAGGTGGAGACTGAGCATGTTGAGGAGAAGGCTGTGATGTCCTAAAAAGAAGAGATCTCAAACACTTCTGAGTATTCACGCCTCGCCAATCTCATTATGTCGGCCGGTGGGAGCGATTGGTTGAAAAGATCAGGAAAGTTCACCCAGAATGGGACATTTCGTTCTTAAAGTGAGTTCCTATCGATCCTTCTACTCCAAAGGATCCCGCGCCTGTCGAAGTCCCAATACCGGCCGAGCCTCAGGCTAAATATTATCAATGGACTTCTTGTATCGAAGTCCCAGTAGAACTTCTTGTATTTGCTTAGAATATTATCAATGGAACATCTTTCTTTTCTGCTTTCAGTATAATTACCTTGCGTGATACTTTTGATAAATGAAAACATGTATTCAGTCAAGTTTCTAACATTTGAGGAGATTCACCTGCCGAGGCTCTAGACTTAGAAAACTCTCGACATAAGGTTTCTGACGAATTTTTGACCTTTGGCAATGTATCTTTGATGAAGACGTCCATCATAGATAACAAATGTATGACAAGGCTATTGGACTTAGAAGTTTACACAACTTGGGAAAGGTTTGAATCTGAAGAGTTGAATCTGAATTTGAAAGGTCGTTTCTGAAGGCATTAACGATATAGCCTTGTGGATGAATCTAAATAGTTGGTTATAGATTTAGGAAAATGTTTTCAAAGATATTAATGGCTCAGTCTTTTCGTTGCCCATCAAGCTAACATCATCATTATCTAGACAAGTAAAAAAGGGCGTGCGTGGCATGTCGCGTCCACATGCCTATTAAATAGCTGTCCATTAATAACCTTATTTAGTATCTTGCATTTCCCATGCAACCCATGTATAAACCCTAGGGATCCTTCCATTTCGAGTTTCATCCATCCAAAGCTTCTTTGAATTCAACTACTCCATTTCGATGGTGGTAACTTTTCCCAATGGAAAAGGTAAAGAGTGTTTTTTGCAAAATTGCTCAATTGGTACTGGTGTTCTAATTAAGCTTCTCTTAAGGAGGGAGGTCAAGAGTTTTTGTTTGAATGATCACATACGCCTCCATAAATATCCTAGTCATGCTTTAGAACTGATGGGTACTTTGGATGTCATTTTTTGAGCAGTATGGCCTAATTAGTCACCATATCAACTCATATGATGATCATCATTGTGATATCATATTTAGGAAACTCCTTATCATGGTGAAGTCAGAATTTTGTTGCTGACGAAGCTCGATGATGAAGCATAAGTAGTCCTAAAGACTAGAGAATAGTTAGCTAGACTAGGGCCACCCATTCCTTTGTCGACCCTAAAGAAGTGGCAGGGATAGTAGGATGATGTTTACGTTCCTTTTACTTACTTTGTAATCTAGACTTTGGTAAATAAAAGGCCAGCTTAACTATCATTGTCTGTGTTACTGCCTCGCCTGTTCTATTGCCAAAGTTGAAATGCATATTCTAACAATAGTCTAACATGTTCACTTGTCGAGGCCAAGAAGATAACTTGACGATGGAGTCAAAGACCAGTTGTCGAGATCTTCTCGCGTCAGTATTATGCATGGCAGGTACAAGTCCTCAGGCGCATTTAAGTCATGCAATCTTTACATGTTCTAGGGTTTTCAAGGAAGCAATTCTCTTACATGTGCCTCTTATCTGTTAGTTCATATTCTGGGTTCTTCATTAATAGCTAGGATCAGACGTTGATCCTATATATACTCTCACTATCTTTCATGCTTCCCTTCATCTTTTTCTTCATTCTATCTTTTCACAACTCATCTGTCTTTACCAATGGACAACTTTTTCTTTTCCAAAATTCCAATATTCAGAATAGATGGTAGAGAAGATGACGATGGGAGAATGACTCCTTCTTTGCAACTTTCAATATCAGGTATGGTGCCAGTCTCAGTTGCCACTACCCTATTGGTGCCGAAAACGTCCATGGGTGCCTCATCTTCTTTTCTTTCCAAAGAATCCCTAATTCCATCAGAGACTGGCTAACAGAAAGAGAAAGAAAAAGAAACTTTCAAAGATGAAGGCAAGAACCATGTGCCAAATAGGAATGCAGAGGATGTAGATTTTATGGAGGAAGGAGAAAACGACAAGGCATTGGGACTGTGCGAGGCTGAAAGTCGACTCATTGTCAAGAAACTAAAGGATCGGCTCAATTTTCTCGAGGATGGACTGAACAGATTAACATTGGGTCTCATCGGGATGAGTTGGATCCAGCAGTTTTAGGTATGTTACGAGCTCCATCGTCGACGACGGGAGCTTCACTCCATAAGTATTGGACTTCTACCTAGGAGAAGATGGTAAACCAAGCGAGTTTGCCAAAGCTGGTGAAGATGGCATAGATGAGCAACGTCCGAAGCCATGTACTTAACTGTTAGTTGTACAAGGTATTGGCGGGCCACGTGGAGTTGAAGACCATAGGTACTAAGGACGATGACGAGTTACGTTCAAAGAACAGGGTCCTCTGCTCCAAGCTTACCATTGCCGACGAGGCTACAGCAAAGGCCAAGTACAAGCTGATGAAATTTAAAACGATCCAAATGGTATGCATCGACACTCGGAGGCGAGCAGAGCTATAACAAAAAGTGTGTGAAGATATGGGTTATGCCAAGCACAATGAGTTGGCTGAGGCCTTGGCAGAGCTCTCAATGGCCAATGAATCATTGGCTAAGTTAGGGGCCTCTAGTTGAGTTGACCCTAAAAAGTCGGTGGGGCCATAGGAACCTTTGCTTTGTGTAGCTTTTCTATTTTTTATGTTTACATCGAAGTTACTAATGGAAAGTGTCATTGTTTCACTTTACTCATGTTTGCTCACAACAAATATCATTACAATGCCTTTCTTTTGTTGTTTTCATATATACGCGTTAAGATTTTACTCAGCGAGTTAACCACACGCATTCGCTGATTTGCTTTCTTTACTTGCATTTGTACGAGTTAAATATTTACCCAGCGAGTAAAAGAGTTGGCCGCGAACCAAATCCCTCACTGCCCTGCTTGCTTAACTTATGTTTGTATGTGTTAAATGTATACCCAGCGAGTTAAGGAGTTGTCCACGAACCACACTCAATGGCTGTCATGCTTGCTTTACTTGTATTTGTACGTATTAAATATTTACCCATCAAGTTAAGAGGTTGGTCGTGAACCACACTCCCTCACTGTCATGCTTGCTTTACTTGTATTTGTACGCGTTAAATGTTTAGCCAGCGAGTTAAAGAGTTGGTCGTAAACCACAATCCATTGCTATCGTGCTTGCTTTACTTCTATTTGTATGCGTTAAATGTTTACCCATTGAGTTAAGGAGTTGGACATGAACCACACTCACTCACTGTTGTGCTTGCTTTATCGGCGCAATTGAGGTGATGGAGTCTTAACTTGAAAATAACTGAACTTTATTGAAAGAATACTACGGCTGAACAATGTTGAAAGCAAAATTGTCGTGTGACTTGGCAAAAAAAAGTGAAGCCTATTGGTAATATGGGCGAAGATGAGTGATGTTCCAGGGATGCTTCATCTCATTTCCCTCCGAGTCTTCTAACTTGTAGGTTCCAAGTCTAATCTCTTCAAACTTGTAGGTTTCAGCCCCACTTCCCTATTGCAATAAAGTACCTTTTTAGAACAAAGTCACCAATTAGAAAGGCTCTGTTCCTGACTTTCGAGTTGTAGTACCTTGCCATCTTCCTTTGATAAACTGCTAGTCGAAGCTGCAAGTTGGCATGCCTTTCTTCCTACAAGTCGAAGTTTGATTTATGCAGATCTTCATTGAATACCTCATTAAAATGCAAGCATCTTGGAGAAGGCATCCCAACTTCAACGAGGATCATTGCCTCTACCCCACATGCCATAGAGAAAAGGGTTTCACCGGTTGCCATTCAGTAAGTAGTCTGATATGACCATAGAGTTTTCAGAGAGTTTACGGACTCCAACTTTCTCTTCAGAGTGTGCTTAATGATTTTGTTGACGACCTCCACTTGGCCGTTGGACTGGGGATAGTAAAGGGTGGAGAAGTCTCTCCTAATGTCGAGCTCCTCGCAGTTCGAATTAAACTTTTTCCGAGCAAACTGTGTACTGTTGTCTGACACAAGGGAGTGAGGTATACCAAAACGATAGATTATGTTCTTCCATACAAATTTCCATGTATTCTCCTCCATGATCTTCTTCAGGGGCTCAGCCTTGCACCATTTAGTGAAGTAGTCCACAGCTACAACTGTAAACTTTACGCTAATAAGTGCATTTTGTGCAGTTATTAGAACCTTTAAACTAAGCTTTTATTCCATCATTTTATTGAATTATTACTTAATTTTGTGTTTTAATCTTCTTATTTCAATTTTGGACCTGTTTATAAGCAAATGGAGAAGAATGGACGGAAAGAGCAACAATTTGGTGAAATCGGCGAGCAAGTTGAGTTTTTGAAATGAATATCAAGAGCCAAACATTGGAGGATGAGGAAGATGATAAAATCATTAAGTTTAAGGTGTTTTGGAGTGATAATGAAGAGTTGAATCAATGGTTGAGACACCAGAAAGCTAAAGAACTGAATTTAGAAACTACCTACCGAAGCATGTGGAGAAATTAGAGTACAACTTTTGATCTTAAAATCTTCAAAAATAAAATGATATACCATTGGAAATATAATTGAATTACGAGTCCAACACTTTTTACGGATCTCAATTTAGAGTTTCCTACAAGAAGTTATGGCCATTTGAAAAACAGCCGCCGCAGAGGAAACAGCGTAAGCCGGGCGATCTCCCACGCTTAAATTTGGGTGATCGCCCAAGCCTATTTTTCAATAGCAGAATAGCTTTTCCTTGGCCTGGACGATCGCCCGGGTTTGCACTGGGCGATCGCCCAGTGTATTTTCGGCAAAATCGAAATTTTCTTACCTTTTTGAGTTCTAATTCAATTAAAAAACCTTTGGGCCACGATGTTTAGGTCTTTTTGGCATCTTTTGGGGCACAATTAGGTAAGTATATATATGAGTTATTAACTCATACCACAGGTCGTTTTTGTTGTTGTGTTTTTGGGAGAAAAACATAGACGAAGGCATTAAACGGATATCAAGATTGCTTCTTTGAGGAATTGAACGAAGATCAACAACGAGAAATTATTCTTTCAAGTCTTATTCTTTTCCGGGTGATGAATTCCATGTGTTCTTCCCCTTCTTATTTTCTTATTATTAGTATGCTAGACTAGTTTAATTAGTGCTAGAATTATGATGAAACTTGTCGTTTAAATTCTTTTATCTTGAGACTTGGTTTTTGATAATTTATTTCAATATAGTTTTGAATAATTAATTTTGATTTGTTTGCATCTACAATTATATAAGTAGTAATTGTATAATTGTTGTGGTGTGTTTTACTATCGAAAGATCGAAAGCATGCTAGACGCTATTTTAATTATCTTAAAGTTCGATAGGGGATAGAAATATACCGCTATGCTTTAGGTGATCTTTAATTATCCACAGAAATTTAATGCATTTGTTTGTATTCGCATTCGTCATAGAAATATAATCGAATCATACATCTGAATAGGTTTAACTTTATTCGAGAGAAACTGTTGAACAATCTAGGGATATTGATCTTCATAACTGAATTAATTTGTCAAGACCAAGAATCAAGATAGAAGAAATAACAACTACAAGTGGATTCGGAATTCTAGTACTTTTCTTTTTTAAAAGTTAAATTAATCTTTCATCAATTTTAATCTTTCATCAATTTTAATCTTTCAATTATTTGAGCAATAGTTGTTTAACTGTTTTTAGTTTACTATTTAAATTAGTTATTAAACACAAAATCTTTCAAAGTTCATTAGATTCGATTAAGGTTAGAGTAATTAAACTGAATTATCTAAATCTTGGTGGGAACGATACTTGGACTCATAATCCACTTTATTACTTGAGCGATTCATGCACTTGTGGAATTATTGAAGACATAAAATCGCTGACAAGTTTTTAGCGCCGTTGCCGGGGATTTAGTTTTAGTTCTTTTCAATTATATTAGCACTAATTCAAACTTTATTTAATTAATTTTTTTATTATTATATTTTTCTAGTTTATTTTAGTATTCAACTTGTCTCGTTTCAGACCACAACACAAGATGGAAGACCAGGAGATTGATGAAGACAACGTGCTAGTTGGAGACTTTTTGACTCCACAGATCTTCCAAAGACAATCTAGCATTGATGAGGACAACATGTTTGTTGGAGATTTCTTCGCAATGCACAAGGCTAATGTCATGAGATATGATGCAATTTCTGAGATTGATGAAGACAACATGCTCGTTGGAGATTTTATCACAATGCAGCAGGCTAAAGAGATTAATGAGGAAATAGACATTATCATGGTGCTATCTGCAAAAATAAATTTGGCACACAAAGTGGAGAACATGTTACAATCAGTCCATGTGATGCAAACGAAGAAATCAACTTGTGAAGAGTGTGGGACAAATCACAGCACATCAGAATGTCCTATTCTATTACAGCAACCCGTGCAAGCCGAATATGTTCAAGGTGGCCATTATCAGCAAAATTATCCTTTCCCTAATACATATAATATATGTTGGCAAGATCATCCAAATTTCTCTTGGAATGATAATCAGAATAAAATCATACCACAATTTCAGCAGCCAGAAAAGAGAAATTCACTAGAAGACGTATTTAATAAATTCATGGAGACAGCTGACCGGTGCCTAGGATCTAATAATCAATACATGAACAAGACGAATATCTCTTTTCAAAATCAAGGCGTTTCAATAAAGCATCTCGAGACACAAGTGGATCAGATAGCAATTGCTTTATCACCTAGAGTACCAGATACATTGCCAATTAATGCAGAGGTGGATCCCAATGAAAGTGTTACAGCTGTTACTATCAGACGTGATGTTCATAAATTCATGTGAAGAGGCCAGTTGCAAATAAAAAAAATGGACCATCCACTGATGAGAAGCATGTGGAACAGACTGAACAGACAACAGATATTAAAGAGAGTTCATGTACACCACAGGTTATGGAAACTGTTCCTATCAAACTATATGAGCCTCCGATCCCACTTCCTCAGATATTACATAAGCACGAGTCAGACAAGCAATTCTCCTACTTTTCTATCTCTTCAAAAATTGATTTTGTGATCAAGGTCGATGAAGAAGTTGAAATTTTTGTGGTTGTGTTCGAGCAAGGTGCTACACTAAAATCCTATGTTTGTGGAGAGCACAAATTCAAAATTTTGAGGATAAATGAAAAATGGTTTAAAGTCAACAGATGCAAGCAAAGCAAGTCCTCAAAAGCATTATACAAAGTGCCGTGAGAAATCAGACAATAAGTCAAGCTAATGACTATAAATAAGCGCTTAATGGGAGACAACCCATTTTCTAACCTTTTTATTTACTTGCTTTCTATTTAGTAGTTTTAATTAGTTTAAATAATTTATTAATTTCTATTTCATTTATTATTTAATCCCCTTATAAAGCCCCCCTATGTCAATCGCAGGATGTCCTTCTTTGCAAGGCACATGAGTCCTATCCCACTCCAGTCCACTTCAACCAGCCCTTCAACCAGTCAGATCCATTTTCTCCACATCTATCTCTGGGGAGTCACTGATATTTTCCTCCTTTATTTACTTTATTTTGTTATTACATTGGGGACAATGTAATGTTTTAGTTTGGGGGTAGGTTAAGTATCAGGATACTTAAGTATTTTTAGTTTGCTTATTTTTCGGGTCTAAAACAAAAATTTCGTTCATATTTAGTGTTGAATATCTTGCTGCCAATGATGTGATTTGTTTGAAGTTGAGTACATTTTTAGTAGAATATTAGACAACACTTGAACACATGCTTTTATCTGAACACTTATCCATATTAGACTAAATTTGAAGCACGTAGCCACTATTGACTTATCACTTATTAGAAACATGACTTGAGTGTATGTGTTGATATTATTGACTTAGATCATTGTGAAAATAATTCTGTTCCTAAAATCTTAGACTAGTAACCAAACTGTTTGAGAACAGTTTGGGGGTGTTAAAGTTAGTACATATTTTTGTGAAATTTTGATGGTTTGGATTTTCTGGATCTCATCTTTGGTTGAATAGGTTGTAGTCAAGGAATTTAAATCGAGCACTAGTCACTGAAAAAAATAAATAAATAAATAAAATGTCTGACTCGAGCAATTAAACCTGTTAGTGTATTTTAAAACCTGATGCCCTAAGGTCATCTGACTTGGGAGTCATCGGCCTAAAGCTCGTTACATAAGTCACAAAAAAAAAATTTACATCTTTACTTCTCTTACAGCCTGTGGGACTCGAACAATTAAGTCTGTTAGGGTATTTCAAAACCTGGTGCCCTATGATCATCTGACTTGGAAGTCATCGACCCAAAGCTCGCTACAAGGGTCACATAGAAAGCTAGTGAGATATAAGTATTGCACAAGATGTAAGATCATTTATATTAGTTAAGTAAAATAAAAGAAGTTAAAGTGATCGGTAAGGATTGCTAGATTAGAACCTAAGAGACTGAAGATAAGAATTTAGAAATCACTCACCATCCTAGTTGTAGGAATACAAGTTCTAATTTTTACCACTTTATTTGAAAAAAGCATTGTGTTGATCAATAGGAACCAAATTTGCTAGAACACCTCGGGATTGGATAGAAAAATATAAGAAGTGTGCAATTTACGAGAGGTGTAAGGAATAAATGACTAAAAATGGTTCAGGATTGTAAAAGTATCAACAACACAATATTGGTCGTGGTATAATACATGTGTAAGTTCAATTTTTGGCTAATCACACACTCACTAAAAGTTAAACATTGGATAAGTGAAAAATTCTTTGTGTTGTTTGATCTTTTTCTAAACGTGTTACTTTATTTTTCAAACTTGAGGCATATGGTAAGAAATTTAACATTAAGTCACTTCCTGTCAATTCTTTTAGCTTAGTTTAAAGTTCTAGTTTATTTTTATTTTTGTTCGAGGACGAACAAATGTTTAGTTTGGGGGTGTTTGATAAGTGCATTTTGTGCACTTATTAGAAACTTTAAACTAAGCTTTTATTTCGTCATTTTATTGAATTATTACTTAATTTTGTGTTTTAATCTTCTTATTTCAGTTTTGGACCTGTTTATAAGCAAATGGAGAAGAATGGACGGAAAGAGCAACAATTTGGTGAAATCAGCGAGTAAGTTGAGTTTTTGAAATGAATATCAAGAGCCAAACATCGAAGGATGAGGAAGATGATAAAATCATTAAATTTAAGGTGTTTTGAAGTGACAATAAAGAGTTGAATCAATGGTTGAGACACCAGAAAGCTAAAGAACCGAATTGAGAAACTACCTACCGAAGCATGTGGAAATATTAGAGTACAACTTTTGATATTAAAATCTCCACAAGGAAAATGATATACCATTGGAAAGATAATTGAATTACGAGTCCAACACTTTTTACAGATCTCAATTTCGAGTTTCCTACAAGAAGTTATAACTATTTGAAAAACAGCCGCTGCAGAGGAAACAGCCTAAGCTGGGCAATCTCCCAGGCTTAAATTTGGACGATCGCCCAACCCTATTTTTCAACAGCAGAATAGCTTTTCCTTGGCCTAGGCAATCGCCCGGGTTTGCACTAGGTGATCGCCCAGTGTATTTTCGGCAGAATCGAAACTTTCTTACCTTTTTGAGTTCTAATTCAATTAGGAAACCTTTGGGCCACGATTTTTAGGTCTTTTTGGCATCTTTTGGGGCACAATTAGGTAAGTATATATATGAGTTATTAACTCATACCACAGGTCGTTTTTGTTGTTGAGTTTTTTGGGAAAAAACATAGACGAAGGCATTAAACGGAGATCAAGATTCCTTCTTTGAGGAATTGAACGAAGATCAACAACGAGAAATTATTCTTTCAAGTCTTCTTCTTTTCCGGGTGATGAATTCCATGTGTTCTTCCCCTTCTTATTTTCTTATTATTAGTATGCTAGGCTAGTTTAATTAGTGCTAGAATTACGATGAAACTTGTCATTTAAATTCTTTTATCTTGAGACTTGGTTTTTGACACTTTATTTCAATATAGTTTTGAATAATTAATTTTGATTTTTTTGCATCTACAATTATATACGTAGTAATTGTATGATTGTTGTGGTGTGTTTTACTATCGAAAGCATGCTAGACGCTATTTTAATTATCTTAAAGTTCGATAGGGGATAGAAATATACCGCTATGCTTTAGGTGGTCTTTAATTATCCACAGAAATTTAATGCATTTGTTTGTATTCGCATTCGTCTTAGAAATATAGTCGATTCATACATCTAAATAGGTTTAACTTTATTCGAGAGAAACTGTTGAACAATCTGGAGATATTGATCTTCATAACTGAATTAATTTGTCAAGACCAAGAATCAAGATAGAAGAAATAACAACTACAAGTGGATTCGGAATTCTAGTACTTTTCCTTTTTAAAAGTTAAATTAATCTTTCAATTATTTGGGCAATAGTTGTTTAACTGTTTTTAGTTTACTATTTAAATTAGTTATTAAACAAAAAATCTTTCAAAGTTCATTAGATTCGGTTAAGGTTAGAGTAATTAAATTGAATTATCTAAATCTTCGTGGGAATGATACTTGGACTCATAATCCACTTTATTACTTGAGCGATCCGTGCACTTGCGGAATTATTGAAGACATAAAATCGCTGACATACGCCACCACATCCAGTTGGGAGAGGACCTATAAAGTCGATCCTCCATTTGGCAAAAGGCCACGAGCTGGTAACCGGGGTGACGTTCTGAGCCGGGAGCTTTGGTACAATGGCGAATCTCTGGCACTTGTCACATTTTTTCACATATGTGTGTGAGTCCTTCTTCATGGTTGGCTAGTAATATCCCTACTTCAAGGCTTCTGCACTAGAGCCAACCAGACTGCATGATTACCACAAACTCCTTTATGTATTTCTTGCATAACATAGTTGGCCTCGCTCTGAGTAATACATCGTAGGAATGAATGGCTAAACCATCTTTTGTATAAAATCTCGTCTTGCAGGATGAACTTCGTGGCTCTTCTGCAGAGTTTTCGAGCTTCTTCCTTATTTTTTGGCAAGATCTAATAAGTTAGGTATGTGATGACTTTTTTCATCTAATTGGGAAATTCACTGATCGTCATGGTATCCTGTGGAAGAGCCTCATCGATGGTCGGCCGACTAAGCTTTTCTACTGAGATGGCTTTCATCAAGTCGGAGTCTTTGCTACTCACCAACTTGGAGAGCACGTCAGCGTAGCCTTTTTCAATCCTAGAGATCTGCAATAATTCAAATTCCTCAAAGTGGGATAAAAATTCCTTAGCCTTCTTTAAGTAGGCTACCACGGATTGTTCGCATGCCGTGAAAGTCCCATTAACTTGACTAACCACCAGTTGTAAGTCACTATAGATCTGGATTTTTCTTGTCTTCATCTTTGTGCTAGCCTCAAGCCTGCTAGAAGTGCCTCATACTCAGCAGCGTTGTTGGAGGCTTTGAACTTCAGGCAAAGTGCACAATTGAGGTTATGGCCGTCAGGGCTAATCAACAGGATCCCAGCTTCAGATCCAGCATCGCCTAAGGATCCATCAAAAGTTTCCATGTTGGTACCTCATAAGGCTTGGCTTCGAGTATTCCCTCTGGGATATAGGTGAACTCAACCATAAAATCCTCCAAGGCCTATCCCTTTATAGAGGATCTTAGTTTATAGGAAATATCAAACTGACTGAGCTCAATAGACCACTTCATCAGCATCCCGGAAGTGTCTGGCTTTTAGAGAATCTGCCTTAGTGGGAGGTTCATTAGGACGTCGATGTTGTGCTCCTAGAAGTATAGCCGGAGCTTCCTGGATGCGATTATCAAGGATAAGGCGAGCTTCTCCATATCTAGATACCTCGTCTCTACATCCTGTAGTCCCTTGCTCACATAATAGATAAAAAGCTACGTCAGGCTATCCTCACAGATTAGTACTGAGCTCACTGCCTTTTCAAACACTAAAAGGTAGATGAGCAATGTCTCCCCAATCTTCGGCTTGGATAATAGCGGGGTTTTACTGATGAGGATTTTGAGCTCCCAGAAGGCATTCTCTCATTCTTGTTCCCACTCAAACTACTTCTCTCATTTTATGGTCTGAAAGAAGGGCTGGCATCGGTCAGTCGCCTTCGATATGAATCGATTCAAGGCCACCAACCTTCCTGTGAGGCTCTGGACCTTATTAGGAAAAGAGAGCAATCGCATATCGATAAGTGCTTTGATTTTCTCTAGGTTGGCCTCTAGAATTTCTCAGATACGACTCCAAAGACGCATTTCAGAGAGTTGAGCTTTATTTGGTACTTGCGGAGAATTTTGAACATCTTATTCAAGTGTCTGATATGGTCTTCGGCTTCCACGCTCTTTACGAGCATGTCATCAACGTAGACCTCTATGGTTTTTCCAATTTTTTCTACAAAGATGCAGTTTACTAGCCGTTGGTAAGTAGCCCTGACATTCTTCAAGCTGAAGGGCATCTTTCTGTAGCAATACAGTCCCTAGTCAGTAATTAATGAGGTCTGCTCCTCATCTCTTACAAACATGGAGATCTGGTTGTAACCGGACATCTATAAAGCTAAGTAGCTTGTGGCCGGTCGTCGTATCAACCAGCTAATCAATGTGGTAGCAATAAGCTATATTTGGGACAAGTCCGGTTCAGGTCCGAGAAGTCTAAGCATATCCTCCATTTACAGTTATTTTTCCTTACCAGCACGGGGTTGGACACCCATTGGGGATAGTCTGCTTCTCGGATAAACCCATTGCCCAGCAGCTTGGCAACTTCCTCCTTCAGGGCTCCATACCTCTTAGTACTCAGAGGTCTTCTTTTTTGTATCTTGAGACGCATCTTGGGATCCACCTTCAGGGTATGGCAAGCCACAGATGGACTTATCCCTACCATGTCGATGTGCTTCCATGCGAAGACATCAGCATTTTCTCGCAGCAATTATTTCATCTTTTCCTACATCATTTCTTCTAATTTTGCCCCAGCTACAACATCTGGGAAGGGTCTAAAGAACTCACTAGAAAAGTCTAAAAACTCTTGTGCCGGTGAGGCTAGTGAATCGGGGCCTATGATCTGATGATCAAGACCCTCGTCAAGGACCATATTCTCTTCGGCCTTTTTGGGGTCAATATCCATCAGCTCTATTTGTATAGTCATGACTGCATGGAGAGCATCTTCATGCTTTACTACCTTTCGTAGCGCATTCATGTAGCACGCCTCACCTCTGTCTGGTTGCCTCAAACTTTGGCGACTCTGCCTAGTGTTGGGAACTTCATCACTAAGTCATGAATGGAAGTTACTGTCTGTAAATCCTTAAGCGCGGGCCTGCCAAGGACCCTATGATAGGCGAAGCAGGTATCCACCACCAAGAATTCTATGAACTTCTTTAAAAGGCACAGGGGCCCTCTGAAGTCTACTGCGAGGATGATTTTTCCTCGCGAGATGAGGATGTCTCCCGTAAAGTTGAACAATGGTTCCAAGATAGCTATCAGGTCGTGATCTATATCCATTTCTTTACCATTGATTAGGTGGTCTTTGACGTTCTTGACATCCTCGAGCCGGTAAGTTTTCTTCTCTTTGTCACTGATTCTTTTGATCAATCAGCTTTTGCACGTCGGGACAGTTTTCTGTGTTGTGCACCCGAGTTTGGTGTATGCGAAAGAATTTGGGAAGAAGAATAGCTAGCTGGAAAACTGCCACAGGCAGCCCAATAAGGGAGGTCGGGACCATCTTAGTTTGGTTAAACCTCTGATAGTGATCAGTACGAGGTTCAGTAGAACGTTGTCCTCAAAAACGATTGGTGCGAGGCTCGGGGAGCGTCATCTTTCCCTGCGATAGTGATTCCCTTTCTCCTTTTCTGTCATCTCTCTATTCTCAATTGTCTCTTCAAAATGAATCTCTCGCTGGATCAGATCTACCAGCTGCGTATAGGTCTTGGATTGGCTATTTTGTACGTCTCTCCAAAAAGGGGTGCGTATGTAGAGCCCAGTCACCAGGGCATCCAATGCCTTGTCATCAGTGACGTTCTCAATTTTGTTGATGACACTACTGAATCTATTGAAATACCCTTTCACCGATTCTTCTTCTCTGTCAAATGTCATGAAGCTGGACGATATCTGCTATCATCGTCTGATTGCCAATGAAAGTGTTGATGAATTCTTGCTTGAGTTGCGGCCATCTCTTGATGCTTCCTGGTTTGAGCTTGTTGTACCACCTCTTCGCATCGGAGATGGTGGTGGTGTAAAAATTCTGGCACTTCACCACCATGATGTAGCCTTGGAGCCTCATCTTATACACATTGATGTGATCCGTGAGATCACCTCTCCCGTTATACTTTTTCATATAAGGTATTTTGAACCCAATGGAGAGTTTTCTGGCCTTCAATTCCTTGGAGAACAGAATGTTCTCATCGTTGTCATTGTCAAGGTCGCACTCCAGTTCTTGCCTTTTTTTTTTCGAGCCTTACATTTCAATCTTTGGGTCCCTTCTTATTTCCAGGCGGGCCTCGCTATGCCCATTGCACCTACTGTGCACTAATTGGAGAGCTTCCGTGGAAGACCCAACTGACCCAACCCCCAATCTGTCAAATACACTGACAGACACAGCCAGCTAGTTTCTCCGTATTGGAAGAGGTCTTCCATTCTGGTCGTCATGCGAGGGCTTCAGATTTACGTTCTGAGGGTTCTAACCATTTGATACTGGCGCTTCTTCCTGAGATCGATGGCTTTCGATCGAGCCAGATCTCGAAGGGCTCCTGCTAGTCATGGCTACACTTATGTCCAGAATGGAGAGATTGATTCTCCAATCACTCAAGCATTGCCTTCATCTGATCATTGTCCTTTTTCATGTCCAGGATGTCTTTCTCGGTCATTCATTTCTATTGTTGTCTTTTTCTTCCACAGCTGGTTATGTTCTGGAGATCCTGAGCACTCTCCTGCCGCTGGTCAATATGGGGGGACTCAACTTCTTCTTCTGGAGATATGTCTGTCAACATGCTATTCCTAGTAGAAAACACATTTTTACCACAAGTTTTTTAGTTGTATAACATATTTTTGTTCCTACAAACAGTGCCAATCTGTTAATGTTAGAATCTGCACTATCTACGTGTCAACAAATCTCCAGTCAATCCTCTACCAACCTGTATATTATCTGTACACTAAGACAATCGTTAGGCACCAATATCATAGGAGAAAAATGGTCCAGTGATCATTGGTACTCCGACGATCAAGTCAAGTAATACGTATATACGGAGGGATTGTTTGGGTATAGGACGGACAAGCAGGCAGAAAATTGATCAGAGTTTAATAGTGAAAATAATATGTACCTTAGAATAACCAGAGATGTTATATTTATAGCTTCAGGGTTCTAATTGATTTAGGTAAACAATCAATTAGATATCTGATTGGATCCTTCTTCCTTATAGGATAAGGGTGATTGGTTGGCAATGCAATCTCTTAGATTTTAGCTCTTATTTGAGTTGATCTCCCTTATTATGTTGTCTAATCTTTAGGAGATTGAGATTTGTTTTCTTTGTGAGAATCTGTGTGACAATCAAGGACAATCTTTCTTTAAATATATCTCTAGTCATTCTAAAATATCGGACTGCCTGCGGATTTGAGAAGGATTCGATTGTCGGTGAAGCACCCAGGGTCGGCCGTGAATGTTGAGGCCCTTTGTGGGCTCCGCTATACTTGGTTCAAGAGTGATAATATGTTGCTGGGCCTTCGAGGCTCTCAATGTATTCACGAGGCCCTTGCCGGGCCTATGAGACTAGAGGTGTTACGACGGGCGGGCTAGCTGAACCAGCATCAGCCTACCCGCCTTGACCTGTAACTGCGGGCCAATCCATGAATCAGGAGAGCCGATCATTAGCCGAGGATGCTGAACCACTGACTCGGGCTGTTCAGCATTAACCGTTGGCCCATTTGATAATTTTAAAAAAATGTGAATTTATTGTTGTTATTTATTTTTTATTTAGCAATTTAACATATTTTTTGCTATAAATTTAAATTTTTTTAAGTTAGTAAATTGTTTTAGTAATTTCAAAAAAAATAATTTTTTATTCACACGGACCAAACCAGGCTGAACCGCAGCCCACATAGGCTCGACCCGGATGAGCCAACGAATGGGCCGGGCTTGTGCTCAATTTTTGTGGGCTAAGTTTTCCCAGCCCGCAACCCGCTGTGGTGCGGGCATTTTCGAATGCGGTCCGTCGTCAAGCTTCATCGAATGTGGGCCGACCTGGACAACCTGACCTGGATTGACAACTCTATATGTGGCCTTTGCGGGGCCGGGTTTGGGCCTTTACTGGGCCTATGAGACCATTTCAAACATGGATGCCTTACCAAAATTGGGTGGTAACGGAAACTTTAGAAGACCTCATCTACAAATATTTTCTTCGTCATCACATAACGATAACGATTGTTGGAGTTTTCTTAGTTTCGTTAGGAAAACTCAACAACCTAGTTATTCTTATTCACTTTCCCATGCTACGAATATAGAGACATGCCTTTAGAGTTAGCTAGATAATTTGTTCACAAAATACTTAATATGTTAGATGAAGAAGAGATTAATAATTTTGATATAGTTAGGTGGTGGAGACAAAACGAGCATTAATACCCAATTGTTTCTATTATAGCACATGATCTACTAACACCTCTAGTTTCAACTGTAGCATCGGAGTCTGGTTTTAATATAGGTGGCAGGATTCTGAATGATTTGAGGTTAAGACTTAAATCAAACATATTAGAGAATTTAATGCATCTAAAAGATTGGGATGATGCAGAACTTTGAATTCAAGATAAAGTAGAAGTCATATTAGTTAAAGAACTTCAAGAGCTGGCCACATAATATGTAAGTACAGTTTGTGTAAATTTATTTATTTTTTTCTTACTTTTAAGTTTTAATTTTTAAGTTTTATCAAAAATTATATACGTAACAATTTGTTCGTGTACAATATTAACTCTGCCTAGACTAAAAGTTGCCGGTCCTAAGCCAGCAAAAAAAAGATGATATTTTAAATGTCAAATTTATCATACCTTAATTTTTTTTTAATTTTTTAAACTAAAAAATATTGTATGTAAAAAAATTATAATTTATACAAGCCAATCCCATAGACTTGCCTGTGGCTCGACCCATGAGGCCCACGAGCCACGGGTCGGTCTGAACTTATTTTTTGGGACGAGCCGAGCCCAGGCTCAACTCATTCTTATAAGGGTCGAGCTCGGTCCGTTCCTTGGGCTGAGCTCGGTCCTTCTAAGCATGGGCCGAGCTGGCCTATATTCATCTCTAAACAATTGTGGTATATGCATTGCAAAAATCTGGGGATGAGATTGAATTTGATTTGAGAACAAAGAAAAAAAATATGAATTTAGATGTATGCGAAAAATTTGAATTGAGAAAATTGAGGTTGTCAAATAAAAAGTTCATTAATATGTATTATTAGCTTTTATGTATTTAATCACTTATTATTTAATATATTCGTTCGGCCTAAAAGGATTTTAAGTAAAATTAATTTATCTAATGCATTTAGTGAGGTTACTTGCCCGAGTTGGGACTTGAAAACTTTATTGTTTAAACTTAGTTATTAATTTCGATAAATTTTTACTGTACGTAAAATAATAATGTACGAATAAATTTAATTTAAATTAGATTGTATTGATTTGATATTTATTAAGTTCAAGACAAGTCGATACTGTTGTAAAATTATGGAAAATAATATTGATAATTGAATTTAAATATTTCTTACTTATTCTACAAGTCTTTCGAACTATATATGTATGGGTCCATCATTATAATAAAATACACAATTTTTCTCTATTCTTTTCTAATATTCTCTCTAGTTTATAACGTGTTATCAGCACGAATAAGCTCACCAAAAATAGAGAGAAAATTCGAGATGAATAGTTTAGAAAATTCACAGAATCTGGGCATCCTGTGCAACTATGGTCAAATATTGATATCTCAATATTCCACGGTCCGATCATTGTAAAATTTGAACAAAAAGTTCAAACTCATTGTTCTTAAAATCCATCGGTTAAGATTAAAGATCCAAAACATTATTAGTGATAAATCTCTACATAAACAGTAACGAATTTTGAATTTGTTGGAAGAATTTGGGCAGTCCGTCCAGCTATGATCAAACATTGACATCTCATTGGTCCACAGTCCGGACTTCTTCACATTTGTACAAAATGTTCAAAACTTATAATTCTTAAAATCCAACGGTTAGATCAAGATCCAACGGTTCACAAGTGAAAAATTACTACGTGAATAGTAGTGAATTTTGAATTGGTTAGAAGATTGTGATTTTTATTTCAAGTTTATTCTTAAAAATCATTTGATTATATTTTGTAAAATTGGATTTACATGATATATGAAGTTTTTATTCCAAGTCGGTTAAATATTTTATTTTAACAAATTAAATGCTTTTTGAATAAGCAAAACTTTATATGAATAGTATTGAAGAAAATTGTGTTGATGTTTCTTAAAGAAAAAACATAACTCAACTACATAAATATTCAGGAAGAATATTATTTTGTTATTCCTGAAGATATCAAAATTTTATACAAATCAATATTTTAAAGGAATATTATGTTAGTCTTGAAGTTTAACTTTAGGGTAATTAGCACGTTTTGTCCATATTTTTTTGGTCTATTGTGCAAATCGTCCCTATCGTTTGAATTTTGGCATTTGAATTCTTAAATTACCTATTATTTGCGCAAAATGTCATTACTGTCTAATTCTGTCAAATGAAGCCGTTAAATCAACGCGTCATCTGTAATCTCTCATTATTTGAAGGTCATTTTCATCAACTCACTAAATATAATGTAGAGGGCGTGTTTGTTAAGATAAAAAAGTTGATGAAGAACTGTTTATGTGGAGAAAGAACCTGAAGAGTCACAAAATCAAATTCCCAAATTTCTGTGCTCTAGTCCTTTCTCCAATCTTAGCTCTCATGTAAAGTCGGTTATGGGATCTACGGAAACAGAGAGCGACAAAGATGACTACATGACTGAGTTAACTCGCAAGATAGCTCAATCTACAATACAAGACTCGGTTTACTCGTTTGAAAACAAAAAAGTACACATTTTTTCTTGATTTTATTATCTTTATTTTTAGTTGTCTCACGAAGAAAGTACTTTAATTGGGGGTTTCAATTTTTTACAGGGATAGTGGGTTTTTGGTTCTCCACAATCCACTCTATAAAGTGTTATGGGAAGTTGTGGGTGCCAGCCGGGTTCCGGCCGTCGGAGCCCCAACTGCGTGTCAAAGGTTTCATCCTAGCTAGATGCCAACCGGAGAGATTTGATGCCATTTGATTTGTTCTCTGCGACAGCTGAAAAGGTTGCTCGGATGAGGATGATTGAAAAAACACTTAGATTTTATTCCTCCAACAACAGAGGTGGTGTCAAAAGGCTTTTTGTTCCTCCCAGAAAACTTACTGCTACTTCAGTACCCCCCAAAAACCCAAATCGTGGTTTTGGGTTTTTCACAAACAATACCATTGTTCTTTTGAACATTTGCAAGCCACCCAAGTAAGTCTTTCCCTTCAAATAATGTGAATTGACGAAAATGCCCTTCAATAATGAGAGGTTGTAGATGATGCGCTGATTTAACGGCTTCAGTTGACAGAATTAGACAGTAAGGACCTTTTATGAAAAGAATAGGTGATTTAAGGACCCAAATGCCAAAATTCAAACGATATGGACGATTTGCACAATAGATCCAAAGGATAGGGACGAAACGTGATAATTACCCTTAACTTTATACATGTTTAAGTCTGATATATATGTTAATACTTCTGAAGAAGCACAATGTTAGACTAATATTACAGAAAAATGATACTTGTCCTTAAATAGCATGATATTACAAATTTATTGTGTCATAAGAATATTGAATTATTGCTCGTAAAGAAGTATAATTTTCTTGTATCGATATTATTGAAGAAAATTGTATCGTTATTCTTGAAGAATTGTCTATTACTAAGAATCAATATTGTAGAAGAATATTGTATAATATTTTGTAAGAAACACAACTTTACAAATATCAATACTCTATTAGAATATTACTTGATGTCGAATAGCATATTTGTATAAGATCTAAACATATATTATGTTTTTGCTCCTAATGAGTAAATTATTACATAATTTAATATTTTGAAATAACAATATGTTGTTGTCCCTGAAGTAGCACAACATTATATTAATATTTCACTAGAATATTACTTGCTCTCAAATAGCGTATTTTTTAATATTTAATAACATAACAATTTCAAAATTCCAAAAGAATGTTGAGCTATTTCTCTTGAAGAAATATTAATCTAAATAATATTTTATTGTGCTCTCGAAAAAGAACATGTCTCGAAGAATATCATACCACCTAATTAAATAAAAAAACTATGATATACATGCGTAAATTATGAACGAATGCTATCCCTGAAGGAAATCATACAGCTTATGTCATGTTGACATTATTGTGCTTACGAAAGAAATTGATATAGGTTATTCTATTTGATTATATCGTTGTCTATACTAATTAATGGTAGCAAAAATATTGTTTATTGTTAGATATTAATATTCTAGAAGAATATTATTTTGTTGATTTTGAGAAGCCCAAATTTTAATAAAATAATATTCTAATAGAATATTATGACATTCTTTATTAGAAGACACAAATTTATATACATCAATATTGTAGAAGAATATTTCGTTCATGTTCCTGAAGAAACATATTTTCTTATATATACCAATACTCTTAGAGATATTATGTTGTTTTTGAACTACATATTTTTGAACAAATATTATATTGATACTGTTGAACAATATCATGATGTAGCTTTTGAAGAATCATAAACTTTATACACATCAATATTCCTCATGAGCGTACATTATAAGATTTTTTTTTAATTGTGATTTTTTTTTTAACAAAAATAATTTTACTATTCTATTAATATTCTAGAAGAATATTATGTTGTTTTTGAAAGAAAAAAAAATAAACCACAACATAAGCATATAAATATTCTAGAAGAATATTTTATTGTTGCTCCTGAATAAGCACGTTTTAATTAAATAAAAATTATATGATTACTTTTGAAAAATCATAAATTTATACATATCAATATTTTAAAAAATTGTTCTGTTACTCTTGAAGAAGCACAACTTTACAATTTCAGAATATTAATGTTGTGTAATATTCCCTCATTCCCACAAATATATACTCTTTTTCTTTATTTATCTATCTCAAATTATATGCCACTTACTTAATTGAGGGTTTGTTTAATTTTTTCTTTTCCTAATATACCCTTATTTAATGTATATTGTTATCAACCCAAATAAACTTAACATCTTTCAAATGTAGTGGAAACTTATATAAATTTATTCATGCAATTAAGGGAATAGTCAATGAATTAATGGCCATGTAGTTCCAATGACAATCTCAATTGATTTCATTATTGTTCAACGGAACGGATGCGTTCAATTTCATTAGCATTCCAATATTAATTTAATGAATATCTAGATTGGTTAGATTAATGAGTGATTGATATTAAATAGGGGTATATTAAAAAAAGTATGTGAAAAAAATTTACAATTCTAGTTACATTAATTGAAATTTCTTAATCTGTGTGAAAATAAAAGTAGGTCTATCTTTGTGGTTGGGAGAGAGTATTAGAGTATTGATACTCTCAAATAAGTACAACTTCAATGTTTCACTATTTCAGAAATGATAATTTTTGAAGAATATCATATCACCTAATCGTATAAAAATATATGATTTATATGGCCATTTTATAAAATTTAGTTCAATTTATCATTCTTGTCAGGCAAGTAACCTTATTTCTATGGTATCATATCCTTTTGTTTATTTGATTTGATCCAATTTATTAAATCAATTTAGTTATCAACAATCAAGTCAAAGATTTAGTTGTTGAATTGCATGTTATCAACAATTCTAGTTATATTGTATTGAACCAGATGTTCAATAACTCAAAATTTTATTGATTAACAATACCGGCTAGACCACCTCAAATCAATATAATGCGAATAATTAATGAGAATATCTATTGAAAAACTATATGATTTTCAATAGAATGAATTATCACGCATTGCTTGTTCTCGTGGCACATAAATTAGTAGGCTTACTAGCTAAAATTGGAACTGAATTTCCTATTTTTTTGAAAATTATTTAGGGTGATGTATCTCATCATCATCTATGTTGACCATCTAAATATTATTTGTATCTAATAAATACATATACTAGATGATTGTATTGTGTTATTATTCGCAACCTGAAGTTAGATTACTTGCTCAAATTATAATGCTAGTGAGCCTAAATCTAAAACTTTTTAAATTTTCAGATTATATAATCAAGATGTGTTTCTTGTTAATACTAGTGAGCTTAAATCTCAAACTTTTAATAAATGGTAGTTGACATGATGATAAATGGTTTAGCACTCTTATTTGTTAAACGCCTTCAATTAATTTCTAAACTATTATTATTGAGAACAAAATACTTCCAATTTTTTCTAGAGAATGCTATTTTATATACAACAACACTTATACGCATCATGTCAACATCAAAGTTATCGCTGCTATAGTTAGCTTATGGTCAGAACATAATATTACCCATCTAATGATTTTTTATAATGCAATATATGTACAATCGGTCCACTATAGTAAACTGGGATAAACATTAAAGAATATTGAGAATACATGTTTAGTTTGAATCCTTACAAAATATCTTAAATCCTGGGATGTTTAGTTTCAATACAACATATTATGTTTTCTAGATCCTCGTTAGATTCTCGCACAAGACAATACGAACAAGAAGTTTGACAAACAATTTATTTATAAGTTATACAATTGATAAATGAATTTACTGACCAAAGAGATTAAACCAAGTCTCACATACCAGATGTAAATGCTCTTATTCATATTAACGTCCTAGAAGAACAGTCCATTGATATTATATCTGGTAAGTTAATGGCACGCCTGAAGTGTGGTGTCGTTTGTTTCCAAAACAAAAATTCTCAAATCAAAAATAGAGCCAATTGTAAAGATAGTCCCAGTGAAGAGGCATATACTCTTGGAGAGTATTTAAAAATAAGAGTTAATTACACTAATGGTCTCCATTCTTTCAGGTTTGTAACGATTTCATCTCCATTCTTTTTTTTAGCAAATATCATCCACATTCTTCCATTTATTCTCAAAGATGGTCCCCAAATCACTATTTTTCATTATTCTGACAATTCCATGACAATTTTACCATTGACTTAAATAAATTGAAATAATAGGAAAAAAAATATAATGAAAGCATTGCAATTTGGCCTTTAACCTTTTCAAAAGTACAAATAAATCTTAAAAAATTTTATTTTATTCAAATAAGTGTTCTTCCCCAACCAAAAAAGAATAATCTTTTCTAACCCACCCCACCCCTACCCCTATCCCTACCATCTTTTCACGCAAGTCATCACCGCTTCTAGTTTATCGAGCTCATTAAGCCTAATTCCCCAATAGCCAAATTCTATTCATGCCTCCCCCCTTTCCCTTTCTCATCACCTCCTGAATCTTCCTCTCCACCTCCGATAGGGGCGGCATCTCCTCCTCTTCCACCATTCAATTTCCACCATGCACACTTCATTACCATTACTATTACAATTCACGTTAATTGTCAACGATGAAGAAGTATTATTGGAAATATACTGATTCACCATTGGGTCGACATTAGGGTGTCCAAAGGCAAATATGTTTATGGCCTTGGAAAAGGTGATAAGCTCCGCTTCTGCTTCAAAATTTGTGCACAGACCTTTGGCTTTCTTGAAAAGCCCTTAGCGTCTCTTCGTGAAAGTTGTGTGCCTCTTTGATTTTTCTTCGATTGCCTTGATTTCTACCTTTCTTCGCACCATGATTTCTTGAGTTCTTTTGGGCTTGATGAATAAGGAAATCATAGGGTTTCTAAGATTCTAGAGAATAATTAATATATACTGAATCGAAATAATTGATGACTTGCGTGAAAAGATGGGGGTGGGTGGGTGGGTGGGTGGGTGGAAAATATGATTTTTTTTGGTTAGGGAAGAACACCTATTTGAATAAAATAAAATTGTTTAGAATTTATTTGTACTTTTAAAAATATTAAGGGTCCAATTGCAATGCTTTCATTGTATTTTTTTTCTATCATTTTAATTTATTTAAGTCAAAGGATAAAATTGTCATAGAATTGTCAGAATAGTGAAAAATAGTGATTTGGGGACCATCTCTGAAAATAAATAGAAGAATGGGGATGATATCTGCTAAAAAAAATGGAGATGAAATCATTACAAACATGAAAGAATGGAGACTATTAGTGTAATTAACCCTAAAAATAATTAATTGTAAAATCCCAGAAGAAATTCAGGTACCTAAAATATTGAAAATGAAAATATCTCAATAAGTTATGTCATTATGGAAAATAAATATCAAATAAGAAATGTTGTTGACAACACTTTTGTACATAATGTAGAAATGTGGCGAGGATATTAAAGAAAATATGTCAAAGATACAATTGGTCAAATAAAAAGATACAATCCAAGTAAATTGAACTTACTAGAGAAACTTGAAATTTCTGGACCTACAGTTCGAACACCTAACGGTATATACTTATGTGAAATAAAATAAGAAAAATAAATTCGCAAGATATTGTTGACCTTGAAATTTGCACTATTCATGTGTCAACAGATCTGTAGTCAATCCTCTGCCAGCTGTATCTTACATGCATACTTGGACAACTGTGGCACCAAGATCACTGGAGAGAATAGAGTTTGGCGACCGTTGGTGCTCTGACGATCAAGTAAACTGTCGGTACAAAAAAAAAGTATATAGGAATAGTGTTTGGATGTAGGAGAGACAAGCAAGCAGAGATTTGGGCAGAGTTTAATGGTAAAGAATAATGCGTACCTTACAATGATGAGAGAACTTGTATTTATAGGTTCAAAGTTTAATTGATTTAGGTAATCAATCAATTAGACATCTGATGGAGTCCTCTTTCCTTACGAGATAAGGGGTAATTGGATGTGAACACAATCTTTTAGATTTGCATCCTTATCTGAGTTGATTGTCGACATTGTGGTGCCAATCAATAAGTGATCGAGATTTTGTTTCCTTGTTAGAGTCCATATTACAATCAATTACAACTTTCTTAAGATATCATTTTAGTTGTCCCAAGATACCAGATTGTCCATTGGATTCTGCAAGGTGCGGGGGTAATTGATGGAGGCCCAGGCATATCAGAAGTGGAGAAGGCCCTTATGGGCTATGCTGGCATTGGTCCTGGCGTACGAGGCTTATGAAGATTCTATTAGGACTACGAGGCCTTCGATGGGCCTATGAGACCTTTTGCTGGGCCTATGACGCCTTATGGGCCTATGAGACCTTTTCCTGGTGTGGAGGCCTTACCGAAATTGGGTGCTAACAATAGTCCCTCAAGTCCAAACATGTTATTTTATGACAAGCATAGCCTGATGCAAATAGCGAACCTTTGCCGAAGTTATTTTGCCGAGGGAGTTCTTCACATATGTTCACAGTCTCCCAAGTCTGAGGCCTGATTATTCATGGCAGGAGAGGGCTTTGACCAGTAGACTTCTTAAGACTGAATGGGTTCTACATGGCTTCTTCTGGACGGATACGTCATCAATCAATCAGTTTATTCATTAAGGCAAGTAATGATCGCGTAGCCATCTCGTAACTTGGAGCGTCAGGGCCATTATTACAAGAGGCGTGCTTGTTTGTGCTTTGGGGAAGCACGCGCACCCCCATTCAGTTTGTACTTTCCGCCTTGTGACCTTTGGGTGTCATGCGTCTACTCTGTTAGTGGTCCAGATTTGATGGTTCAAGATCAAGGGCCTAGATTGAAGAGGTCTCGCCCATTAAAGCACAACTCCTTCCCATACTTTCCTTTTACTTTTTGCAATTAGCAACCAAATCCTTGAGCATTTTTCGACGATCTTTCTACTTTAATCTAAGCGTGTTTCCATTCAGAGCCGTCCCTTCAACTTAGGTCATCGTTCTTAGGTAAAAGAAGAAATATACTTGCATTTTTTGTTTAGTTTCTCTTATCACCATCTTCCTTCGTCCTTAGGTCACCATTCGTAAAAAATGTGGACCGTGGAAGATGATTCCCAAAACACTTCTGATCTCCGTACTAATTCTGATATTATGGGTGAGGTTCCATCTTTACTGAAGGAGGAGAGTGAGATTGAATAGAGGCCGATAGTTGCTATCTTTCTGCCTGCCTAGACCAGCAAACCCAAAACTACCAAGATACCTTTTGGTAGTGCTTTGCCAAAGGCAAAGTCTAGTAAGAAACAGGGCCTACACCAATGGTAATGAGGGGTTCGCTGAACCAACGAAGTGCCCCTTCTGCTTGTCAATTAGACGATGAGCTCATGTCGTCGGTGAATGCTATTGCTGTGGTTCAAAGAAAATTACGAGAAATGGATCTTGAGGTACTGTGCCTGGCCTATGACATCCCTGCTTCAGTCACTCTATATGCCCCCCAACCTCTACCACATCCATCTCCTTCAATGCCTTCATCACTACCTGCCAGACCTACAATACCTTCATCATCAACTGTTGTCGCATCGGCTGAAGAGATCCATCCATCATCCAACCGTGTCCTTGCCCTTCACACCTCTCAGAAAGATCATGTCTAAGCCAAGGAAAATGGGGTCACCAACGAGGAAGCTCTCTGGGAGAAGAAGCGAGGATCATCCTCATCAGGAGTAATGGTCTCACGATGAATGCTAGAAAAGCCGACGCACTGATTGCCTGGACATTGAGGGTACTGATTGGCTGGACCTTTTCCAACGAGTCCTATGGAATCCTTGCGCCATATTCATAGTTGTCATCGTCATCATATCCTTTAGCGAGTCCTTCTCCCAGAGAGGAGACTAGAACTTGTGCAATGTGGCTGCTACCACCATTGGGACAGACGACAACATCTCCAAGATAGATGAGTCAAGTTCATCCTGACGTGAGCCAATATTAACGTAGATCGAGCCGAGGCGAATGCCATGAAGCTTTATGATAACCTATAGGCGATGGGCTCAGTCAACACTAGGCTGGGTTCTGAAAACAAAGCTTTGTGGTCAAAGATAGAAACTTTTGTTATAGCTGAAGCCGTCTTGAAACTTAAGATCGATGCTGCTGCTGAGGACGTGAGGCAAGATGAAAAGAGAGTTCTGAGGCCCAGGGTATGAGGATGGTGGAAAAAGATGCTAGGAAGTGGGCTGAGGAAAGGACCGCAGCGGCTGAGGAGACCATAGCCTTGGTTAACTGAGATTTCAATGCCATGGTCCTTGAAAATGACAAATAGTTGGCCAAGGCAATGGGCAAGCTGGAGAAGGCGAATGAAGAGTTGGCAGCAGTGAAGGCATCAATGGCAGAGGCTGAGACGAGGGATGTGAGGTTGTACAAGAGGAGCTTTTCCAGCACTCCAGAATACGCTCGCCTTGCAAATTGTTTCATGCAAGCTAGAGGTGACCAGCCGACAGAGAAAAACTGGGCTGTTTATCTCGAGTGGGATATTTCGTTCTTGCTGGTCTCTCCTACCAAAGGCCCTGGTTAATCGAGATTTTGATGCCATGGTCCTTGAACAGGACAAGTTGTTGGCCGAGGTAATGGGCGAGCTGTAAAAGATGAATGAAGAGTTGGCAACGGTGAAGGCGTCAATGGCAGAGGCTGAGATAAGGACTGTGAGGTTGTACAAGATGAGCTTTTCCAGCACTCCTAAGTATGCTCACCTCGCAACTCGTTCATGGAGGCTATAGGTGACCAACTGATGGAGAAGATCTGGGCTGTTCATCCCGAGTGGGATCTTTCATTCTTGTTAGTCACTCCTACCGAAGGCCATAACCAAACTGAAGCTCAAGCTCCTCTCCCTACTTCAGCTGTAGAAGTCCCTTCATGAGTCGACCCTACTGAGGCGGCGAGATAGTAGGCCTCATAGTTTTTTGCATTTCAATTTTCTTTTGTAAGTTGAACATTTATGAATGAGCTATCATCTTTGTCATCAGTACATCTATATTTATAACTGTCTGATTAACGTTCAACTGAATGTGCTCGTTCAGCCCAACTAAATGTTTTCAAACTTTCTAATTGCATCGTCCGTAAACTCCAAATGGGACACATTAAGCACCTCCAAATTTGAACTCCTCGCAAACATAACTTCTCACATACATTAAGTACCTTTAAAGTTGAATGCCTCACAAACATAACTTCTCGCATACATTAAGTACCTTTAAAGTGTTACCACCTCATCTATTCTGTTTTCTGGGAGTACACGTTCCTTCACAGGCTTATCCTACACCCCCTCGCCATTTTGAGTTTATCCTACAAACTCGAAGAGTTGGCCAAGAGCCACATTCCTTCGCTGGTTTAAATGCTTAATCGAAGCAGCTGTGGCAAGAAAGCTTCTAACTAGGTTGCCGAGGTCATATCAGCAAGGAGGTTCTTTGCATTTTTAAACTTCTGATGAAGTTATCGAGTTTTTATCATCAGTACCCCTTTGCGAACCTTTGCCGAGGTCTTATTTCCAAGCAAGTTCTTTGCAAATAACGACCATTTTACTGAAGCCTGTGCATTTATGGTAGACGAGGACTTGGACTTAGAGATTTAAATACCTGGAAGGAATTTGAATATGAAGGGTTGTAACATATGTCATTATTTCCCAAGGCAGGCACTGATGGCACAACCTTTTACATTACTCAAGATGTCAGAGCCATTAATGTCTGAGCATGTTGAAGCGAGCATGGCACATGCCAATCCCCAAGCCCATAAAATAACCCGTTCCTCAAAAGTTTTTTTAATGCTTTGTTTTTCCTCAAGAGTTTTTTAATGCTTTGCTTTTTCCCAAGCCCATAAAATAACGCGTTCTTCCAAAGCTAGCCATGAACGCCTCATGTCCTCCTCTCCTCCTAAGAATCTCTACTTTTGTCACAACGTGTCAAACAGCAAGACAAAGAAAAGAAGGTCGTCGAAGAGGTGGGTGAGGCTCTCAGGCACAAGAGGATGGTGGCTCTTGTAGGGGATGAGAGCATTATGAGGGATGCATGGAAGGCCATAAGAGGTGGAGGGTCGACTCCTTCTCGGAGAACTGAAGGGTTGACTCCTTTGCAACGAGCCAAAGACTGCACTCTTTCTCCAATAGTTGAAGGCTCGACTCTTTCTCCACAATCTGCAGGGTACACTCATTCCCAATAAGCTGGAGGGTAGACTCCTTCTCTTGCGTTCTTTGATAAGATCGAGTATATTAACATTGTGTCCTACTGGGACAAGCTGGACAAGTCGTTCTAAAGATGCTCTTAGTCTCCTCTGCTACAGCGGCAGTTTTCGTCCACAAGTATTAGACTCCTACTTGGAGAAAGGCGGCTAAGTAAGCAACTCTATTGGAGTTGGTAAAAATAGCATAAATGAATACCACCTAAATCCATGTACTAAATTGCGAGCTGTACAACGTGCTGGCCAGATTCGATGAGACATTTGAAATGGTGGAGACCAAGACAAAGGAGTTTACCGAAGAGTTGAAGACTGTGGGCTCCGAGAACACAAAGTTGAGCTCGAAGAACGAATCCCTTCGTTCCAAGATGGAGTCTCTGGTCTTGGTTGAAGTCGATTTGGAGGCCAAACTTGAGTTCGCCAAGGAGGATAGACGATAAGCCGAACACATGGCGTTGAAAGCTCAATCACTGAAAAGGATGGTTGAGAACACCCAGAGACAGGCTGAGGAAAAGCTAAAAGTGTACGAAGAAATGGCCTTCAGGAAGCATAAGCAATTGGCCAAAGGGATGGTGGAGCTTGCGAAGGCAAATGAACAGTTAGCTAGGTTAGAGGTCCCTACTTGTGCCGACCCTGAGGAGTTGGCAGGGTCGTAGGACTTGATTCTTCGTGTAATTTTGTCATTTCTATATTTGTTTTTAGGTTCATTAATGAAAAGAAATTCTTTTTTTTATCATGTTTCTCAATGATATTCCACAAAAGTGTTATTGTTTTGCCTATTTCCTTTCCTCAATAAATGTGCTTACTTTTTTCCCTGGCTGCCTTGTTTGCTTTGCTTGTATTTGCATGCATTAAATATTTTACCCAGTGAGTTGAGGAGTTGGCCGTGAACCATATTCCCTCACTGCCTCGTTTTCTTTGCTTGTATTTGCATGCGTTAAGTATTTTATCCAACGAGTTGAGGAGTTGGCTGCGAATCATACTCTCTCACTGCCTCATTTTCTTTGCTTGTATTTGCACGAGTTATGTATTTTACCCAACAAGTTGAGGAGTTAGTCTCGAACCATACTCCCACATTGCTTTATTTTCTTTGCTTGTGTTTGCACTCTTTAAGTATTTTACTCAACGATTTAAAGAGTTGGCCGCGAGTCATACTCCCTCACTGCCCTGTTTGCTGGTAACTATAATCTTGACGAAAGGACTTTGACCTAAAACCAATTAAACTTTGATTGAATACGACTATCTTTGAACAAAATTGAATGAAAAACAAACTGATATGCGACTTGGTGCTAATAAACTGAGACTTATTAGTAGTACGGACGAAGGTGGGTAATGTTCTACAGGTGATTTGTTTCTTTTTTCTCATCGTCTCCTAATTTGTAGGTCCCGGGCTGAATCACTTCAATGATCTTATATAGTTCTTTACATGTGGTTCCAAGGGTACCAGCTTTGATCTCTCTATTGGTGAGAAAGACCTTTTTTAGTACGAAATCATTGACTTGAAAGCTCATGTTCCTGACATTGGTGTTATAGTACCAAGCCATCTTCTTCTGATAAACAGCTAGGCGTAGCTGTGAACTTGCATGCCTCCCTTCTTGCAGATCGAGGTTTGCCTTATGCAAATCTTCGTTAACCACTTCATCAAAGTGCAAGCGCCTTGGTAAAGGCATCCCTATTTCAATAGAAATTATTGCATCTGTCCCATATGCCATGGTAAAAATTCACCAGTTGCTGTCCGATAGGTAGTTTGATATGACCAGAGGGTCTCGGGAAGTTCTTCAGCCCATCCTCCTTTGGCGAATTCTAGTTTTCTCTTCAGAGTGTGTTTGATAATCTCGTTGACGTCCTCCACTGGCCGTTGGATTGGGGATAGTAGGGGGTGGAGAAATCTCTCCTAACTCCAAGCTCCTCGCAGTTCGAATTAAACTTTTTCCTGGTGAACTGCTTGCCATTGTCTGGGACACTGGAATGTGGGATCCTTAAGCGGTAGATTATATTCTTCCACACTAAATTCCATGAATTCTCCTCCGTGATCTTAACCAGGGGCTCAGATTTACACCACTTGGTGAAGTAGTCTATGGCCACTACTGCGAATTTGACACCACCCTTACCCATTGGGAGAGGACCAATGAAGTCGATCTCCTCACTTGGCAAAAGGCCATAGGCTGGTAACTGGTGTGAAGTCTTAAGCTAGGAGCTTCAGTATAATGGTGAATTTCTAGCATTTGTCACATTTCTTTACAAAGGTGTGGGTGTCCTTCTTCATAGTTGGCCAATAGTATCCTTGTTTCAAAGTCTTATATGCTAGGGCCATCCTCTACGTAATTACTACATATTCCTTCATGTATTTCCTTCATGATATAGTTAGCTTCTTCTTGGGTGACATATCACAAAAGTGGCAGATTGAACCCCTTTTTGTATAGGATGGAATCCTGTAGGATGAACTTCGTGGCCCTCCTGCAGATTTTTCAAGCTTTGTCCTTATCATTTGCCAAAACTTGGTCGTTTAGGTATGCAACAATTTTCTTCATCCATCCAGAAGACTCACTAATCATCATCATGTTCTGTTGCGGGGTCTCATCAGTGATGGGCCGACAAAGTCTTTCGACTGGAATAACTCTCATCAAATCAGAGTCTTTGCAATTTGCTATCTTGGAGAGGGCATCTGCGTAGCCATTTTCAGCTATGGGGATTTGAAGCAACTCGGGCTGTGAAAGTCCCATTAACTTGACTAACCAACAGCTGCGAGTAGCTATAGTTCTGGATTTTTCTAGCCTTCATTTCATGTGCTAATCTCAAGCTTGCAATGAGTGCCTCGTACTAGGCGGCATTATTTGATGCTTTGAACTCCAGGTGAAGTGCACAGTTGAGATTATGGCCATCGGGGCTAATTAGTAGGATCCTAGCTCCTGCTCTGGCATCACCTGAGAATCCATCAACATATAGTTTCCATGTTAGTACCTCATGCGGCTTAGCATCGAGTAATCCTACAGGGATGTGGGCAAACTCTACTATAAAATCTACCAGCGCCTGACCTTTTATAGATGGTATAGGCTTGTAGGAGATATCAGACTGGATGAGCTCTATGAACCACTTCATCAGTCTTCTGGAGGTGTCTGGTTTTTGAAAACTTGTCTCAAAGAAAGGTTCGTCAAGACGTCGATACTATGTGCCTAGAAGTATGGTCAAAGCTTTCTTGATACAACTATTAGGGATAAGGCGAGCTTCTCCATGTCTGGGTATCTCGTTTCTGCGTTTCATAAGGCTTTACTCACAAAGAAGACTGGGAGTTGCGTCGAGCCCTCTTTTCTGATTAGTACCGAGGTCACTACTTTTTCAGACACTGCTAGATAGAACAGTAATCTCTCTCCGGTCTTTGGCTTGGATAGTAATGGTGCTCTACCGAGGAGCTTCTTGAGTTCCCAGAAGGCACCATCACATTCCTCTGTCCATTCAAATCTCTTTCTCCCTTTGATAGTTTGAAAAAAGGGTTGGCATTGATCGATTGCTTTTGATATGAATCGGTTTAAGGCTGGAAATCTTCCCATAAGGCTCTAGACCTCATTGGGAGAGGATGGTGAGCGCATATCGATGAGTACTCTGAACTTCTCTGGGTTGGCCTCTATCTCTCACTGATTTACCATATATCCTAAGAATTTTCCAGATACTGACTTAAAATCATATTTTAAGGGGTTAAGCTTCATTTGATATTTGTGAAGAATTTCGAACATCTTCCCTAAGTGTCTGATGTGATCCTCGACATCTACACTCTTTACGAGCATGTAATCGATGTAGACCTCCATGGTGTTTCTAGTTTGTTCCGCAAACATGCGGTTCACTAACCTTTATCAAGTAGCTACATCATTCTTCAGGCCAAATGACATCATTTTGTAACAGTATAAACCTCGGTCCGTTATGAATGAGGTGTGCTCCTCATCACCTGCGAACATGGGAATCTGGTTGTAACCGGAATAGGCGTCCATGAAGCTGAGTAGCTTGTGAAAGGCAGTCAAACGCGGTAAAAGAAAGCTGTCATTGGGATATGCCTGGTTGAGACCAGACAAGTCTATGCACACCGTCTATACGAATTAGATACTATATTTACCATAAGTGAAACATGAGCAAAAGCCCCAAAACTATCACAAATCAGAAACAACAAACACTGGACCCCATCGTAAGCTCCACCGACAGAGAACTAATCAGAGAGTGGCCTATCTGACAAGGAACGTGGCTGACATGGCCACCAATATGCAGCGGCTAACACAGGAAAACAGAACCATGCTCAATATTCTAGACAATTTACAGAACCAACATGCCTCTTTCAAAGCAAGCGCAGCAGGAGCCAGTTAAGCCCCTCGCGATCTAGCTTAGAGTAGCTTAATTGGCTCAGAGCGTGGTAGTCAAAAGGTCCTAGGATGGTTTGTCCCACTGTCATCACAAGAGCCACCATGCAAAGTTTAAAGGTTTCTTAGGTGATTTGGCCGGGAAAACCAAAGGAACCCAAAAATATAGAATAAAAGGGAGGAATGAAGTTTGAAATGGAATATAGAAGTATCTAGGAAATAGGTTGGTCAAATATTGCTCCTACAATTCGTTGGAAACTTGGAAAGATAGGAAGTTTTTCTAGCCAGATGAGTATTGAGTTTATGCAAAAGAGAAATGTGAAGCCATGGTATTGCCTTTTATAATTAATAGCTTCCAAGATCCTGACCATCTGATTTCAAGAATTAATCTCACCTCATGATCAGCGAAGTAATTTGTGCCTTTGAATATGAAGATGGATGAATTTTATGCTTGAATTTAATGGCCCTGATGTACCACCGACCTTCACGCGCTCATCAGCCTCGCACAACATAAGACGTGAATTGATGAAACAACTACAATCATGATGTACAGCTAGCTGTATGACGATTGCAATCATGGCATGGGACTCTACAACTTCTAACGTGCTTTTGTATCACCTCAGGAGAGCTGGGACGTGCCCTACTAACATTTCAACCATTATTATTTTTAGCATCAGTCCTTCACCTTTGAATAGGCTTGGACTTGGGGATTTTTGTTACACTTTGTCATCAAAAGGCTTTGTCAAAAAAAAAAAAAAAAAGCTTCGTCATAGCGGTCCCACCTTGGTAGAAATACCAAAGCAGAACCACTTTATGCCAAAGCCCTCTACTTAACAGAACTTGTTTTGAACATTTCTCTTTTTTGCAAGGCAGATCCACATTACCTTTTGTGAATCCCGTATCTAATCATGTACTTAATATAAATATTAAGCTTGAACTTGGAAAACTATTGTTACATCTCTGGTTAGTCAACGTATCCGCCAACTATAAAGGAGGCACCACGTGGGCAATTGCTTGCTTGCCATGTGGGTAGTTGCTTGCTTGCCACGTGGGGGGCTTCGATTGGCCCCCACACGCCTCGTCAAAGCTGTGACAACTTAATTCATCAATTTCGTACCTTGTAGCTCGTAGAGTATTTGTGTAAAGATGAGCATTTGACGAAGCCTCACCTTCAGGTGTACCTTTCGCAAGATAAAATGGAAATGGCTATCCCTGGTGGGTTCGATGGACTGAGATGTATTGGTGAAGCCTTGTGCATTGACTTCTTAGTTTTTGTGTTATGACAGCTTTGGCAACTTTGAGTGTGGGTCAATAAAGATTTATTTGATAAGAAATAACTTTATCAATCCCTAGATATCCATTGTAGAATATTATATGATCGAAAGAGAATTGGGAGAATAACCACCAATTAGGTAATTTTGGTTTTTAGGAAACATTATCACAGCGATGACAACTGCTCAACTTATGACTGTGCTACACGTGTCATAATTAGGTTAGTAATATCTTTGATCTAATTGAACTTAAATTTATCTATAAATAGAGACGTTTAGTTTAAAGAAAAGATGACGCAATATCAAACACACCTTTTATGTCTTTTTCAATTTCTTGAGGATCCATTACACGAATCATTCCAAACCTACCTATCAAAGCATACGATTCCTATATTTAGGAAAAATATATATAATGCTCTTTACTCCAGGTGAACATGCATTTTAGTTCGTTATATATTTATATTGTATATAATATATTTTTAAATGATAAATAGACAATTCAAATACGCGTTGATTAAAAATATATTAAATGCATTAGGTTAAGTCCAGATAAAGTAGAAACGGTGTCGAATAATTAATTATAATACTATGTCAAGTTCAATCTTGATTAAAAAAAGAAAAGAAATAAAGAAGAATGAAATAGACAATTGCTTATCGTCCATCACATTGTGTTTGAATCCACTATATCGATTCGGATGGATTGTGTTGCATCGAATGTATAATAGAATTTTTATTTCCTTGTTGAAGAAGCTTGGTTCAAGGTTTTGACATCTTAGCCTAGCACTTTATTTGTTGAAATTCTCTTATTGCTTTAATGAGGCCAAAGTTGCAAAGCAAATAGGTATAGTCAACGGAAGTCAACGAAAAAGTGTGGTTTATCCATGTTACCAGTGGGCATGTGGATATAAGATTTGAATGCTCTTAGAATTAGAATATTTTGTGAGAATGAAAAGAGGGAAACAGATCAAAATAGATGTATATTATGATATCCTCATATCCATTTACTGTTGGAAATTGGTTTAAAATATCGAGAAATTGACTAAGTGTCAACTTAGCCAAAATATACAAACCCGACCCAAAATGTTTAGGCAAATTAGTTTGCCACTTCGACGCTTCGGGGGCAACGCCCCCGGAAAGAAAATTCAGATTTATCTGCATGTTTAAAGAGTATATTTGGCATCTCGAAACCAATGTCGAATAAATGAGAAATTACGGAAAAAGGACAAAATCGGGTCAAAGTTTGACCATGCGATCGCATGGTTAAGTTTCACTGCGATCACAACTTGCTTAATTTTTTAACAGATTGTATTTTGGTCCTTCCATGCGATCGCAGGAGGCAAAGCCTTGCGATTGCATGGTTAAACTGGATGAAGATCTGTTCTATTTTTTGTACCTTACGATCGCAGCTTGGTTAAACCATGTGATCGCATAGGTTTGCGCGAACAAACATGTCCTTTTGAAGAGTTGCACGTTTGGGTTCATTCCTTTTCATTTTCAACCGATCTTCAGTGTTAAATAGGACCTGTGGATGTCCATTTTGACAAAGAATTGATACAAAAAGATAAGCAAACACAAAGAACTCATTTCATCATCTTTTCAACCAAGTTCTTGCATTAAGTTGCACAAAATCTGGTTTTCCATTTTCATTTCATCCGTTGGAGTACAAAGCCATCTTTGGTTCACTGTACTTGAGTTTTTGAAGTGCTACAAAACTCAAGCGAAACAGTTGTATCTTGGGAGTCAATTGCCAAAGACCGAAAGCACCTTGCGGGGCAATATTGACTTAAGGACAAAGAGTTCAACTCTTGCCTCGGTTAATTCATCCTTTCGATATTTTCGGTTCTTGATTTACTGCTTTGGGTCACTTCCACAAAAATTCCGCCAACATTTACTATGTACTTTATATAACTTATTTGTAGTACGTTACGAGCTAATCAAATTAGATAATTTTCATAATTTTTCAAAAAGGATCCCCGCTAGTATAATTAGCTAGTGAATTCTTTTTTTTTTTTTTTTGGGGGGTGGGGGGAAGAGAAAAGGTCGGTCCTCACAAGCGGACATTAATCATAAGTTAAGTGGTATTCGAATCTTGCATATATTCTTAAGAAAAATAATTTATTCATTATTCAAGGTCTCAAATGTAGTCCTTTAGTCTTTATTTCTCTAGATCAAATCTCAACACAATGACTCGAGCTCGTTAAACGAGAGCTCCAAACTTTTAGGATTTTGTGTGAGCAATGAATTAAAATGAGAGAGAATAGCTGAAGTAGGAACTGATTGAGTCAAGTTTCCAAAGTTGAGATCATGTTTGGCAAAAAATTAACTTACTTGCAACTTGAGAGACCCACAAATTGTGGACCAAAATTCATATAACTATGAGCCCCACAGTCTATTTAGCATGTAAGCTGTCGGAACCAACAGTTGAGTTGTGTGGATTTTGATCCACGTAATTTGTGGGTCTCTCAACTTATAAGAAAGCTGCTAAGAGCCAACTTATAAGACGTGATCTCACTCAATGCATGAATAATAAATATATGGGATCCATCATCCATGTCTTATAAGAAAATAAAACAGAGTTTTTTTTTTTACTTATTTTTTGCTTATAAGATGTGGGCTTTACCATCGTTTATTTTAAACCACAAATATAACATAAGTTGACTACTTATTTGTCAAACATTCCCGTTCACCTAGTTTTCAATTTGTGTGATGAACGCACCCGCACACACAAAGTACTTGATTGTTTTTTGAATGGCAAAACTTACAATAAGCTAAGAGTCAAAATCAAGATATTCTCTTTGTTGATATTATTATTCTCCACATTGTTCATATTACATAAGTCAAAAGGGCTGCAATCATGGTCTAGCAGATTTAATTATAAGTACTTGTATTTTGATTTTCCCTTTGAAATTAGATAATCATCAAGATGACTTTCTATCAAGATGAACAAATTCTTGATTCTATATAGAGAATCCGCCCATTGGAACACAATTTTTGCAAGGTGATTCCAAGTTGATCAAGAATTCTACATAGTCGAACTAGAATTCTATAAATAGATGTCTAGAAGGTTGTATTTGACATCGGTGAACAAGCAACTCGAGACGCTAATGAAAAAGAAGAAGAAGGGAGGGTCTTACATGACGATAAAGAGTCTTTATTTGGTAGCCAAGGATGACTTGCCTACAGCCTCAGGAGAAGATCCATGCTACATGTATAAACTCTCATTAATTAAGCATGGTTGGATCCTGGTTTTTTTTGGTTTGTAAGCAAGTCTCCTTGGCTAGCTGATTGGCTCTTATCTTTCATGTTGGATCTTCTCTTCTTATATTTAAGCTGCTATGAGCTTCTCCAAGTAAGCTGCAATTGTAGTAATGCATGTAATATCAAATGAATGCATACAAACACGATATAATTGCAATCGAATCACTTAATTTGATAGTGATATACTCATTTAACTATTGGAGTGTTTTTGAGAGAATTCTCCGTCCTTTAATTTAATTCTTTAACTTCAGAGGATTCAACCATAGGCTATTATTAAAAATTAAAAAAAATAAAAGCAAATTTTGGCATTACAAAAATAATTTTTATTTAAAACAATTAGACTACCTTGTTTTGGACTACTCTACAATTTCGATAATAAATTATGAATATTAGTCTTAAAAATAGAAAGAAGCCATATAAAAAACTATATTTTTTTTATAAATAGAGATACAATTTCAAAATATAATTTTTTTTTTTTTTTTGGATCGGTAAATGTAATGTTTATATATCAAAAAGATATGTACAAAATACACTAGGCATACCCAGAATTACAAAAAAAAAAAAACATCATGAAATGCGCAAAACAACAGACTCAAAATGAATTAAAACATTAGGATACAAAGAAAACAAGATCTTGTATACTTGTATTTTAATCTGTCTGGTAATACAATCAGGATGTGGAATTAAACCTTCAAAAATTTTCATATTACGGGAAGTCCAAATTTGACAAACCGTACACGCTAAGGCAGTTCTTTTTACTTTATTTTGCCAAGAAGTTCCTCTCGCCTCTTTTTTAATCCATTTGAGTGCACTACTATCTGTCGTTATGGACCTTGTGATGCCTAGCCATTCCTTGACCTGTTTCCAAATATTAGAACTAACTGGACAATCAAAAAACAGATGATGCACTGTTTCTGGTACCGTCTCACATAGGACATAATTTTTGTCAATGTTAAGAAAATAAAGCAGGCCTTTAGTGAGGAATTTTGATTTCACACATAACCATAAGATGAACAAATGCTTGGGAATGATGCACGGGTTCCAAACTGTCTTCGCCCAGCAATTTTTAGTTCCTTTGGGTCTAAAAAATTCATAAGCAAGTGATGTGCCAAATTTACCTGAAGAAATCCAAGTCATCATCCGCAAAATAGCTCCACCAGACGTCCCTTCAATTCGGCATAACAGGTCCCTGATTGCAAAGATGTTTTTGAGCAGCGGTGAGTCCCCTTTACGTGATAACCAATTCCAGGGAGCCGTCCCATTTAGATAAATATTTGAAATCCATTTGTTCCAAATGGTATATTTTTTATCATAAATATTTCAAAGTGTTTTTGCAAGAAGTGCTGTATTCTAGCATTTAATATCCCTAAATCTGAGTCCCCCTTCACATTTAGGTAGACACAGATCATTCCACCCAACTAATGGTTTTTTTCCACTCCAAAGAAACCATCGACACAATTTTGATGATTATCAAGTGCTTCTTTTACTTAAATCCGCTCCTGCTTAACACTCTATTAAACCCTAGGCTTAAATTTTGTAAAATCTTAGTATTAGGCTCTTTCTTTACTTAGCACGAGTTTTGATCTCTTAAGCCTAGATAGTCTTTCTCCTGTTCGATTTGAAGTCTTCTAACTTGACAATATTTGGTGATATTTGGTGATGGTGCATGTTATTAAAAACTTGAGAGGAATCATTGTTGAAATTGATTAAGACATACAAAGAAGGCGCAAAATGCGGCAGCTTTTGGGAAGCAATGTAATGGGAATCAACTTTGTGATTGTGAAACATAACTTTTACTTAAACAGAAGCAAATTAATGGTCAAAGATTTAGATATGAGAAAAGAATATTGCCCAAAAGGAGAAATATTAGCAATAGGTATAACATGCTTTGCTTCACATCATTAGCCATTAACACTTTGGTTTTGACGACCCCACCCCACACCCACACTTTCACTTTTTTGATCTATTTTTTCAAACCTTTTCATGGACATATGACCAAGTGATTTGGTTAAATTTCTTTTTGTTGATTAGACATTTACTAGTGGAGGAGGGATAAAGTGATACGACTTTGGGTCCATTTGTGATTGATTTTGAACTTCAATTTTTGATTGTGAATTTTAAAACAATTAGAAATTGATTTAGGTGTTTGATAAATTTTGAAAAGTTATTATAAAAGAATCTGAATTATCTGGCGACAGATTTCGAGAAATATCAAACGGATAATTTTTTAGATTCTGTTTTTAGGTTTTTGGCAAATTTTGAAAAAGTTATCATAAAAGAATTTGTATCATCTGACGGTAGATTTTGAGAAGCAACAAAAGAGTAACTTTTTAGATTATGCTTATAGCTTTTTTATAGCTAAATATATTCACACTACATTTTTCTATAATTACACCGCATTTAAATTGCATAAAATGTCTATATCTTTACCTATTATCACATTTATGTCCCTAATATTTTTTTCATCGTATTCTTATCATCAATCTTCTATTAATTAGCATATATTGTTTCTGATAACGGTTCTTGTCCAAAAATTTTTAAGAAAGAATAAAAAGACTCATTTTCTCCTCATATTTTCAAATAAGCAAATAAATAAATAAATACAAAATTTTGATTAAATATTTGTCCCTCATTTTAAAGCACACTAATAAAAATTTTAGAGAAAATCGTTAGTAACAATATGTGTTAATTAATAGAATGTTATATATAAGAATCTAATGGGGAAAAAAAAGTTAATGACATAAATGTGGCAATAAATAAAAGTTAAAAAATATTTTATGTAATTAAAATGTGGTGCATTTATAATAAAATGTGGTGTGAATATAACTACCACTTTTTTATCTATTTATTATTAAAATACCAATTTTGACCTTAATTAATTAAAATAATTCCTTCTATGTCACAAATTTATTAGTATTCTAATTATAATGCATTTTCACAAATAATTTAAATTTAAATTTAATTGATTTTTATACAATACTACTATGCTTTTATTTTTTGGCTTTTATAAATTTTAATATTTAATAGATATATATTATTTTTATTTTAAAATAATTATGGTAAATGCATTGTCTTTAAAAAAATATTTAATAATATTATATATTGTTATAGAAGTAAAAATAAATTATGAAACAAGATTACTTATGATAATAATAATACAAAATAATATTATTATAATCAATGTCTATTTTAGTAATTTTATACAGTTACGAAAATAAATTACTTTTATTTACCAAACGTTTAAATACTGATTTTAAAATATACAGCAATTATGAAACAAGAATTTACCAAATATTTATGTGATTCTTTCTATAGTTGATTATTTCTTCAACACATTAAAAGCTTATTCTCTTAAAAGCACAATAACAAAACCAAACCAAGCCTTAAGAAAATACCTTTGGAAGAAAAAATAAATTCAATTATTAACTATAAACTTTTGTTGGGTTAAATGTACTACCGGTCACATAACTTTGAGCGATTTAACCTTCTGTTTTGTGCAATCAAATCATCCAAGCAAATCTGATCACTCATCTTCAATTTGATGCAATCAAATTACCCAACTTCAATTTACTTGCAAATCTGGTCATTCTATCATGGCCCGTCAGTTTAATCATAATATGTTGAAGTACAAGTTAAAACTAAGGAATGACTAACGTGTATGTTCACACCACCCATCTTCAAACAAACACTTTCTGAGAAAATGTATGAATGAAAAAAATGTTTCTACAAGTCAGCTATCCATTAGTTTAACGTCAACGTCAGCTATTATTTTAGTTAAATTGACGACGAGGACAAAGTGACCAGATTTGCAAGCAAATCAAAGTTGGATAACTTGATTGCACCAAATTGAAAACGAGTAACCAGATTCGCAAGGAAATAGAAGTGGAGTCACTTGATTGCACCAAATTGAAGATGAGTGACCCAAATGTAACTCCAATAGCTTAAAATTTATAATTTATTCATATCCAATAAGATATTCAAAGGATATATAATCCCGTAGAATCTTTTGTAGTACTAATTTATTCATTAGAAATTAATTATCACAAAAAGACTGTTATCATCTACAGTTTCCTTCTTAAATTCACATTTAAGTCAACATACATTGCATCTCAAAATTATTTAATTACTAGTGACATTAATTATCGAAGAATTTGGAGCCTAACACAATCGGACACCGATTATGGCACAAATATATATAAAACAAGGCCATTTTCAACAAAACATTATAGTAATATTACAAAACAAAGTTCGACATATTAGGTGGAGAATACATTAAAAGGTTAGTTAGACTAACAACATCAATTTAACTCAGTGAAATGGAATAAAGAAAAAAGTGTAACATGGTCATCAATTAAAAAGTATGTAATGATGAATATGATATTATGCTAACATGTTGTGTTTCACAATTCTCTTTATATATATGACACTAGTTGTTGAAACAGTTAGAATTATCCCTAGCTACTTGTAAAAATGCAAAATCTTCTGCATTTTCATGTCATATTACTATTCTCTCTATCTTTCTTTACAATTCTGGCCTTTTCATGGCAATACAATGAAGCAAAGAACTTTGAAGGATCTTCTGATCTTGTGAATCTTGAATACCATATGGGGCCAGTTCTTGCATCTTCTATCAATCTTTACATAATATGGTATGGCAGATGGAATCCTAGCCATCAATCTACCATAAGGGATTTCCTCTACTCTTTTTCTTCTCCTGCAACTTACCCTTCTGTGGCTGATTGGTGGCTCACCCTAAGGCTGTACACCGATCAAACAGGCTCCAATATCACCAATAACATCAATCTCTCTGGTGAATTTTATGACTTTAAGTACTCTCATGGTAGGTACCTTAGTCGATTATCGATGCAATCGGTTATTAAAAATGCGGTTACAGTTTATCCAGGATCATTACCTCTCAATTATCATAATGGACTGTATTTGATACTGACTTCTGATGATGTACAAGTTCAAGATTTTTGTAGGGCAGTTTGTGGTTTCCATTATTTCACATTCCCATCAATTGTTGGGGTGACCGTGCCTTATGCATGGATTGGCCATAGTGGCAGTCAATGCCCCGGCATGTGTGCTTATCCATTCGCATGGCCCGCCTACTCTGGGAGGCCTCCGCCTAGTACTAATGGAGGCAACAATATAATGAGTGCACCCAATGGTGATGCGGGCACAGATGGAATGATCAGTGTGATTGCACATGAATTAGCAGAAGTATCAAGCAACCCTCTTGTTAACGCGTGGTATGCCGGGGACGACCCTAGTGCTCCTACTGAAATAGCTGATTTGTGTTTAGGTGTGTATGGGACTGGTGGAGGTGGAGGTTATGTGGGAGTTGTGTACAAGGACTCTTGGGGGAATGGGTATAATTTGAATGGTGTGAAAGGAAGAAGGTTCCTGGTGCAATGGGTGTGGAACCCTGTGAAAAGGAGGTGTTTTGGTCCCAATTCCCTGGATTAGAAAGCGAGTCATATTTTCCATTACTTCTCTTATAAGTGTTATCCGATCATGACATATTTGGTAACGTACATTAGACAGTGGTACTAAATAATGTTAAATAACAAAACAAAAGTTAAAATATTATTTATTATATTGTTCACTACAATATAATACTACATGCTAATCGTGCACTTTGAAATTACAAAGCGGATCCCCAAGCATAAAGTCTTTTTAGCCTAAAGCACAAGTTTCACCAAAAGTGTTCTGAGAATAACAGTAGGCCTCATATACAAGCAGATCACAGGAATATATCCCTGCATGTCCTGTTAATCTAGGAAATGTACGAAAATCAAAGCAACGCACCAGATTTCATCATCAATTCTCCAACTGCATAGCAAATTATGGAAAAAAGTGAATCGGGTTACAACAAAGGAAACAGATTTATGCAACACTTAATGCATTTGAATTGGTAAATTTTTGTCATCGATTCTACAAAACTCTGACAATGGTTTTTACTGTACTATGATGTTCGGGCGTTATCTGATCTAAGAAAAAATAAATGATGAATCAATTAAGGAATGTTAACTTTAGAACAAAAAATTCCTTGTTGAAACATGTAAAGAGGGAACGGAAGTGGCACAACCTTCTGATAAAGTTCAAAAAGATGTATATAAACTGTACAGCTTCTTCATTTGTTCTACTCTTGGAGTCTCCAGTTTGGGACGCTATTTACATCTCCTAGGTTCGTTGAGAAGAAAACGTTCCAGAAATACGCAGATCATACTATTACAAGACATCAGAACAATGAATACAATGCTGGTTAAGAAGCCTGGAAACAAGGCTTTCGGGCTCTGGAATTAGAGCCGAGGTTAAGCTGTTCCAGAAATGAAAGGTGATTGACTGGTCTAAAATTTTGTTAAACACATCATCTTGTTCAAGTCTTTCAGTATCTGTCCGCGGTGCAGAGAAGTATCTGTCAATAAATTATATGAATTAGCTGTCATTCAGAGATAACAAGAGGCAAGAACTGAAACCCAAGAGTGCATATGCAAGTATACGAAATGAAAAATAGGGAAATAAGGATAACAGTGCAATTAGCAAACCATAACCTACAGAAATCAATGAGTGTAAAACAAAATGTTCTAGTTCAGCTGTAATGCCATTCTCAGTTGTTCTGCAGAAATGAAAATATTCCAATTCCATTGCATCCAACTTTAACAGAATAGTATTCCATTTCCAGAACAGAGGATGTACCCATTCACCAAAACTCGGCATGACACAGGTAGTCCAAAAGAGATATATTATGATACGAGTTCTGAGGGCTAAATGTATTAAAATCATTATTTGTAGATTAAAGAGTTTCCTATTGTAAAATAGGGACACTGATCTGAACCATTGAGTTGTTCTGAACAATAAATACTTATTCGGTCCTCGTATTTGACTTTTCAAAGTCAAATGTACATTTAGTCAAAGAAATGCTTTGTAATCATTTTCTTAATTTTATTAAATATCAATAGCAATTATAAATGCCCCAAAAACACTATTGCTCTGTAGTTCTGATTTTAATACTAAGTACATGATTGCCATTGCTTAAATTATAATTTTAGCTGGTCAAAACATTCTTTTATCCACACATTTCATAGGACCCACAACTTACAACTCATTTTTTATCCACACATTCACATCAACTTATAATATAAGCACTTAAAAAATAATTTCATTACTACCAAACATACGCTAAATTTCTGATATAGTTGCTTTCCAACCACCAAAAACATTGAATACATATCCATAAAATAAAGCAGAACTGTGCCAAGCAGGTATCAAAATATACCTTGAAATACTACTACCATTAATGGGGAAAAAAACAGATGACGTCTGCAATTGGAGCTCCATCTTCCCATCAGAAATATCCTTGTTGCTCAAAAATCTATCAGCCACTCTAGTCAAAAGAGCAGCTCCATTCCACCTCAAGTGGGTGTCATCGTATGATCCATAAAACTCTGTTAAGCACTCCATGATGAAAGGACTAGAGAGTATATGACATGAGTTAGTATTGAGGGCACAGAAAGTTTCTAATTATTGTGTCAATTGCCCTTGCAAAATTGTAATTTTCTAAGAAACCGGTGAGAATCTAAATTTTGCCCTCCCAAAACGTCGCCAAAATTCAAATGTAACCAACCCCCACCGGGGACAAAAAGAAAGAAAAGAAAAAAGAAAAAAGGAAAATTTTGCCAATTCATGTCACCTCCTCTGGCCACAAGTTCAGATTCACTTATACATTTATGTTGCTTCATAGTTGTCCAACGTGATTACCAAAGACAAGCCAATATTACAAAATACCAATAGCATTTCCTTTAAATTTTTATGGGTTTTTCACATTAACCAAGGACATTTAAATTAAAAGGCAAATCATGATTACTAGACCTAATACACAAATCTCCTGAAAGATGACTACAATTCAGAAAAAATCTTTTCCAGTTCTTTTTCCCCTACATTTATAAAGAGTAAAAAGGTGACAATGGTATATTAATCAAAAGCCAATGAATATCGCAACTTCCAATGGCATTGATTTCTGAGTAAAGAACGGTTAAAGAAAAGAACTACTATATAACTATAGGCGTGAACAAGACTCATTAGCAAAAACACCAGGGAAAAAAATAAAAAAACACGCTAAAGAAAAAAAAAAACACCAGGGGAATGAGAAAAGTGCACGACGGTGCCATTTTGCAGCACATATGCAACACAGATGATGAGGAGGAGGATGATGATGAAGTACTTTGAAAAGATACCACTTCTCTTTCATTTTCCCCATTACTCAACTATCACAATGAAGGAAGTGATTGAGCAACTTGAGGGAAAAAAAATGGTATGGGAGGCCCAAAAATATACATCTGTATTGTGGTAGTAGCATGCACCACATAGGAGCAATTTCCATTACAGAGGCCTGGAAAAAATATTTAACCAACACAGATTGGAAGTTTTAAAGTACCTGTGCTTTCTAAAAGCCATCACAGCACCATTCAATGTTTTACCTGCAGGCTCATCCTCCATGCCAACTGTATTATTGATTGAAGTCAACGGCTTCAGTACTACGATGTCAGAATCAAGATAGAGTCCACCATATCTAGAGAAAACAAGAAAGGATCAATGGCAAACACATACAAAGTGAATCAATTCAATACAGCTAAAATAAAATTCTTCGCCTCGTGGTTCTCATCCCAAATGGACTTTTCTATATTAAGGTGTTATTTAGTGTGATGAATACTTCATCTTTCTAAGTTTACCTCATAATCATAATAAACTCTCATTCTACACGAACTACCATAAATACTTTGATGTCTCCGCCCTATGACTAATCAAACCTCAGTAGCAGAAACACTCACATTAGTATTTAATGATCTACAATATCTACTAACTATACTTGTTGTAACGCCGCATGTTCACTTACGTAATTTTTTTTTTTATATATTATGACGATACTTGTCTTAATATTATATTTAATCTCTAATTATTAAATTATCATTTTTGTGACTAATCATGGTTTTGCAGTGGAATGTTCCGCGGATGCCCTAGACGATCGACGTGCCTATTAATTTATATTACATGGCACTCATAATTTTATTTAAACTTAAATTAAAGTATATATAATATATATATATATATATATATATATTTTTATGTGTCTATGTCAATATTATATAGATTAATGAACCTAGACATGCCTCTTGAACATATTCATTTTCTTTCATATGAATTAAAATAGATTTAAATCAATTATCTATATAAAACATGATTTTGGGCCTAATGAACCGTGAATGACACCAAATCTAGTGGATTTTATTTACATAAATTGCATAATTGATGTTTAAATGGGTGTCTATTGTTGAAAGTATGATAGTGTCCTATTTGAGCACTAATCTTCATAGGAGGTAGGGTTATTGCCGTCTCCTTTTCTCCCCTAGCCAATAATCTTTCTACTTCAACATAGTTTCATCATCTTAGCAACTTTTGGAATTTCAACCACTTTCTGGACATTTTGAAAAGGTATTAACAACTGCTTAATTATTTATTTTTTTTTCAAATAATTTGGTGATTGAATTTATATATATTAATGGTTCAATTATTTTGTTGTAGAATTTAGTGAATAAATTATCAAAACAAGTTCATCTATTTTCTTATAGCGTGAATAGTTTCTGCATTCTAATATGTTGTTTTTATTTTACAAATCAATTGGTTCAAATTAAAATAAGATAAAAATAAGATTATTTGATTAGTAAATCATATTTAATACCCTAAGATAATCTATGTGGATTTCCTATGTTCTTTGTATATATATATACTTATACCCACTGATTCATGTATATTTCTATGTATCCACGTGAAATATTAAAAAAAAAAATTATGATGAGTTTCTTCACTTGCATAAACGTGTTGGCACAAGCTTAAAAGTGTATGTATATAAATATATATTTATATAACTCTATGTATCCACTTAGATCTTAAAGTGTAGTGGTGGATTCCTTCACTTGTATTATCCATGTGCACATATATTTGTATTGTATGTATATAATTACATGTTTATATATACCTGTATACCTGTGTATCCATTTGAATCCTAAAAAAAAAATAATGGTGGGTTTCTTCTCTTGCATTACCCGTGTGCGCATATATTTGTATTGTATGTATATAATTATATGTTTATATATAAGTTGACAGTAAGTAGTACTTTTAAATTTCCAAGGGATTCTTGGCATTTTGTTTTAGCACTTTGGTCCTAATGAATAAATAAACAAATTTATTTTAATAAGATACGAGTATATATATGTTGATTTATTTCAAGAAACGAATATTGTTTGGTTTTTTTTTTTAAATAAATGGAAATGACTTAGGATTTTTGGCACGTTGACTTCGTGGGCAGCTCGGGACATCTCCATTTGCTAATTAAAACGTGAATAAAGATCCAGGTAAGTAAACTCTCCTAGTATTCATTTATAGAATGCTATGTTAATTGTCTAAATGTGTCATATATCTAAACATATTATTTTGTAATCGCTTTATATGTTATTGATATTCATGTGACATATTCTTGCATATGTAATTAAGTTAAATGCATCCATAATCATGCATGAAGTAAAGTTGTCAATGATAATATTGTAAAAATATATTTTATTCAAAGATGATATGTATCCCAAATTTTATAAATAAAATGGTGTTCGCCTATGCCATGAAAGGTGTGAGTGGGAAATGGGGCGTGGGGGACCGGCGCACCCGACGAATGATAATGTTGAATGTTTAATGTTTAATGTTTAACCGCTTTGCGGTACTACCGGTAGATGGAACGGGTTCCAAATAATAATGGCCCACTGCATACTGATTGGATAGGCGATACACAAAAGTGAGCTCACAAATGTTAAAGTTTTTAAATGATAAGGAAAGATGGGATACATATTCTAGAAAACTAATTGAAACCAATGCATATCATAAGCATGCATCATGTGCATGAGGTTTACTTACTGGGCGTTAGCTCATCCCATATTTTCCACATTTCAGATGATGAGAGCTAAATGATTCGAGACGATTGCTTGGGGCGAGACGGACTCAGTACTGTTTAAATTAAAGTTTTATTTTGTTATTATTTCAGAAATAAAATGCCTTAGGCCGATTAATGTTTTTTTTTGGAATATTATTCTTTTACTTATTTTAATTTAGTCAGACTATGAAATTTTCCGCAATTATTGTGTTTATTTCAATTGTGGATTTGGGCATAAAATTTATTATCCAAATTATGGTTTTTTTTAATTAATATTGTTTAAAGCAATTGACATTTAGTTCATATTTTCAAATAAAATAAAATAGAATGAATGTTCTATCTATTTTTCCGCATTTATATCTTGTTATTTAATGGAAATTAAACGATAACATTTCTAAATCTAGAGTTTCTAGATTTGGGGTGTTACAGAATTGGTATCAGAGCTAAGAGTTTTAAAATCGATTCTGTAGACTTTTTTAAAAAAAAAAAAAAAAAAGTAATAATAATAAAATAAAAAGTGTAGTACTGAGTCACGCCGCCAAGGAGTCCTCTCGCGATCATTTGGTAAGGTTGAATTTTATCTCTTAAATTGTAAACAATTATTTGATGCATAAATGTTGTAGTTGCAATGTAGTATTAATGAAATTTCATTAAAAGCGATAATAATAAATAAATAGATAAATATTTGCATTCCAGTATGGCCCCCGCTACTCGTTCTCAAGCTCACGAAGAAACCTCTGAAGCTCGTCCAGAGGGGTCAGGCAATAGCACAGGGACCCCAATGACAATGGAGGCTTTTATGCAAGCATTGGCTTTACTTGGGCAAAACAATCGACCCGTGAGGAATGACCAAACCCACGAACAAGGAAAGATAACAGAGTTTAAGAAGTTATCTCCACCATCATTTGCTGGCACCACTGACCCTCTAGAAGCTGAAAAATGGTTAACTGAAATTCAGAAGGTATTTTCGGTTATGAGCTGCACAGAACAAGAGAAGGTTACATTTGCTGCTTACATGCTTCAAGGAGATGCTTATGATTGGTGGTTGATGGTTCAACGCCAACATGAGAAGGATACTAGACCATTCACTTGGAAGATGTTCACTGAGGCCTTCAACAACAAGTATTTTCCAAAGAGTATACGCCAGCACAAAGAGATGGAATTCATTAAGTTAGAGCAAGGGAGTCGAACAGTTACTGAATATGAGGCTGAATTTGCTCGTCTAGCAAAGTTTGCCCCAGACCTGGTAGCAACAGAAGAAAGAAGAGCAAGGCGCTTTGAGGAAGGACTTAGGTCTCGTATAAAGCAAGCAGTTATACCATTCGAATTAACGACCTATAGAGAAGTGGTTAGTAAGTCTCTTTTGGTGGAAAGAGCTCAACTTTTAGATAAGGAAGAAAATAAGACCCAGCCAAGTGGTCACAGGTTCAATGGTGGAAATTCTAAGGCACAGTTTTGGAAGAACAATGGCCAAAAAAGAAGAAACGACCAAGGCAACATCAAGGGCCATTACCAAAATAAGCAGCCGAGGAAGACTTGCTCGAAGTGTGGTAAGGAACATCTTGGCGAATGTCTTATGGGTACGGGTGTGTGCTTTAAATGTGGAAAGCCTGGTCACTTCGCAAATAATTGCAAGGAAAGGTCTTTTGGCAGTAACAACAATGAGCAAAAGAAAACTCAAGCACGAGTTTTCACAATGTCTAGGAAAGAGTCTGAAGATGCCTCAACTGTAGTGACAGGTACCCATATATATTTATTTAATTATTTCATTTGTTGGGTGTGATTTAATTTCATGCATTGAATTAATGTAGGCACTATGTATGTATGTAATGTACCTGCCAATGTCTTGATTGACTCTGGGGCTACTCATTCATTTCTTAGTCCACCTTTTGCTGAGAGATTGGAGAAACCACTTACGCAAACATATACACAGTTTAGTGTGTCCACACCCTCTGGAGCTATAATGAATTCAAATTATATGTTATGTGATTGTTCAATAATAGTAGATGGGAAGGAACTTCCAGCAGATCTTATAGTGCTGGATGTCCAGGACTTTGATATCATATTAGGGATGGACTGGCTATCAAGGTATCATGCTACGATTGATTGTTATAGGAAAGAAGTGGTGTTTGAGCCTCCAAATATGCCTAGCTTTTGCTTTTCGGGGACAAAGGAAAAGCCATCTATTCCTATAATCACAGCTATGAAGACTCGCCAATTGTTGAACAAAGGTTGTGTAGCTTATCTAGCTTCAATAATGGAGGAATCAAAGACGAATATTCCCATTAAGCAAGTCCCAGTGGTTAAAGAATATCTAGATGTATTCCCAGATGATCTCACTAGTTTGCCACCAAAAAGAGAGATTTATTTTGTCATCGATTTATTGCCTGGAACAGCTCCAATATCAAAGGCACCATATCGCATGGCCCCTGCTGAACTCAAGGAAATCAAAGACCAACTCCAAGATCTTTTAGATAAAGGATATATCAGACCAAGTTTCTCTCCATGGGGTGCTCCAGTTCTGTTTGTAAAGAAGAAAGATGGCTCGATGAGGATGTGTATGGACTATCGAGAGCTGAACAAAGTGACAATAAAGAACAAGTACCCGTTGCCAAGAATTGAGGATTTATTTGACCAACTCCAAGGTGCTAGTTATTTTTTCAAAATTGATTTGAGGTCGGGATATCATCAACTAAGAATCAGAGAAGAAGACATTCCAAAAACTGCCTTTCGCACTAGATATGGGCATTATGAGTTTCTAGTAATGCCTTTTGGTTTGACAAACGCTCCAGCAGCTTTCATGGATCTGATGAATCGAGTTTTTAAAGAATACTTAGATCAGTTTGTCATAGTTTTCATTGATGACATTTTGATCTACTCACGATCTAAACAAGAGCATGAGCGACATCTACGATTAGTGCTTGAGATACTTCGAGACAACAAACTCTTTGCTAAATTTAAGAAGTGCGAGTTCTGGCTAGATAGAGTACCATTTTTGGGACATATCGTATCAAGGGAAGGGATTGCAGTGGACCCTAGCAAGGTCGAGGCTGTCCAAAACTGGTCGACACCATCAAACGTTGGTGAAGTTCGTAGTTTCCTTGGGTTAGCTGGTTATTATCGAAGGTTTGTCGAGGGATTTTCTAGAATTGCCTCAGCGTTAACCCAGTTAACCAAGAAGAACGTAAAGTTTCAATGGACTCCAGACTGTGAAAAAAGTTTCCAAGAGTTAAAGAAACGCTTGACTTCAGCGCCTGTCCTAACGATTCCACAAGATAATGAAGGGTTTGTCATCTACAGTGATGCTTCGAAAAAAGGGCTTGGCTGCGTCCTAATGCAACATGGTAAGGTAATTGCTTACGCCTCAAGACAGTTGAAAGAGTATGAAAAGAACTACCCAACTCACGATCTCGAGTTGGCAGCTGTCGTCTTCGCATTAAAGATTTGGAGACATTATCTATATGGGGCTAAATGTGAGATCTATACTGATCATAAAAGTCTAAAGTACTTTTTCACTCAGAAGGAGCTAAACATGAGACAACGTCGATGGTTGGAACTGGTAAAAGATTATGACTGTGTGATCAACTACCATCCAGGCAAGGCAAATGTGGTGGCAGATGCGTTAAGTAGAAAGACTCATGGATCAATAGCTACATTGCAGGGCATTCAGAAACCATTGTTGATAGAAATTCAAAAGTTTGAGTTGGAGATTGTACCTCGAGATAATACAGGCTATTTTGCCAATATGACCATCAAACCAACACTACTTGAGAGGATTAAAGCTTTGCAATACGAAGATCCTCGGGTATTGAAATTTCGGACTGAAGTTGCTGATGGAAAGCGCACTGATTTTATTATCACTGCTGATGGTGCACTTCGATATGGCAGTAGGCTCGTAGTTCCTGATGATGAAGGATTGAAACGAGAAATCATGAGAGAAGCTCATAATACCCCTTACTCGATTCATCCTGGAAGCACGAAGATGTTTCGAGATTTGAGAAAATATTTTTGGTGGATTGGAATGAGCCGGGATATAGCAGCATATGTTCAACACTGTCTCACCTGTCAACAAGTTAAGGCTGAGCATCAACGACCTTCGGGCCTCTTGCAACCACTTATGATACCAGAATGGAAGTGGGAAAGAGTTGGTATGGACTTCGTTGTTGGTTTACCTAAGACTAAGAAGGGCTATAATTCTATTTGGGTAATTGTTGATCGTCTTACTAAGACGGCGCACTTCTTACCGGTCAAGACTACTTATAATATGGAACGATATGCAGAACTATATATGGTAGAGATAGTCAGACTGCATGGAGTCCCATTATCCATTGTATCTGATCGTGACCCTAAGTTCACTTCTTCTTTTTGGAAGAGCTTACACAAGGCCATGGGCACACAGTTAAGGTTTAGTACGGCGTTCCACCCGCAAACAGACGGACAGTCGGAAAGAACAATTCAAATTCTTGAAGATATGTTGCGAGCGTGTATTATTGACTTCCAAGGTACTTGGGATGAGAATCTTCCATTAGTTGAGTTTGCCTACAATAACAGCTTCCAATCTACCATTGGTATGGCACCTTATGAGGCGTTGTATGGAAGAAAATGTCGATCACCTATCCATTGGGATGAGGTTGGAGAAAGAAAGTTATTGGGCCCCGAGATTGTCCAACAAACAGCTGAGGTTGTTGAGAAGATCCAAAAACGGATGAAGACTGCTCAAAGTAGACAGAAAAGCTATGCAGACAAAAGAAGAAAGCCTTTAGAATTTGTTGTTGGCGACATGGTCTTTTTGAGGGTGGCACCTATGAAGGGTGTAATGAGATTTGGGATGAAAGGGAAGTTGAGTCCTCGCTTCGTGGGACCCTTCGAAATTTTGGAAAGGGTGGGTGAGTTGGCTTATCGAATCGCATTACTACCAGCCTTGTCAGGGGTGCACAATGTATTTCATGTTTCTATGCTAAGAAAATATATCTCAGACACCTCTCACATCCTAAGCTATGAGTCGTTGGATCTCCGCAAGGATTTTACTTATGAAGAGATGCCAGTAAAGATCTTAGAGAGGGTAGATAAAGAACTTAGAAGGAAGACGATAACGTTAGTCAAAGTTCTTTGGAGGAACCATGCTGTGGAAGAGGCAACATGGGAGCGCGAAGATGAGATACGCGCGAAGTACCCTCATCTATTTGGTAAGTTTTAATTTCGAGGACGAAAATTATTTTTAGGGGGTAAGGAATTGTAACGCCGCATGTTCACTTACGTAATTTTTTTTTTTATATATTATGACGATACTTGTCTTAATATTATATTTAATCTCTAATTATTAAATTATCATTTTTGTGACTAATCATGGTTTTGCAGTGGAATGTTCCGCGGATGCCCTAGACGATCGACGTGCCTATTAATTTATATTACATGGCACTCATAATTTTATTTAAACTTAAATTAAAGTATATATAATATATATATATATATATATATTTTTATGTGTCTATGTCAATATTATATAGATTAATGAACCTAGACATGCCTCTTGAACATATTCATTTTCTTTCATATGAATTAAAATAGATTTAAATCAATTATCTATATAAAACATGATTTTGGGCCTAATGAACCGTGAATGACACCAAATCTAGTGGATTTTATTTACATAAATTGCATAATTGATGTTTAAATGGGTGTCTATTGTTGAAAGTATGATAGTGTCCTATTTGAGCACTAATCTTCATAGGAGGTAGGGTTATTGCCGTCTCCTTTTCTCCCCTAGCCAATAATCTTTCTACTTCAACATAGTTTCATCATCTTAGCATCTTTTGGAATTTCAACCACTTTCTGGACATTTTGAAAAGGTATTAACAACTGCTTAATTATTTATTTTTTTTTCAAATAATTTGGTGATTGAATTTATATATATTAATGGTTCAATTATTTTGTTGTAGAATTTAGTGAATAAATTATCAAAACAAGTTCATCTATTTTCTTATAGCGTGAATAGTTTCTGCATTCTAATATGTTGTTTTTATTTTACAAATCAATTGGTTCAAATTAAAATAAGATAAAAATAAGATTATTTGATTAGTAAATCATATTTAATACCCTAAGATAATCTATGTGGATTTCCTATGTTCTTTGTATATATATATACTTATACCCACTGATTCATGTATATTTCTTTGTATCCACGTGAAATATTAAAAAAAAAAAATTATGATGAGTTTCTTCACTTGCATAAACGTGTTGGCACAAGCTTAAAAGTGTATGTATATAAATATATATTTATATAACTCTATGTATCCACTTAGATCTTAAAGTGTAGTGGTGGATTCCTTCACTTGTATTATCCATGTGCACATATATTTGTATTGTATGTATATAATTACATGTTTATATATACCTGTATACCTGTGTATCCATTTGAATCCTAAAAAAAAAATAATGGTGGGTTTCTTCTCTTGCATTATCCGTGTGCGCATATATTTGTATTGTATGTATATAATTATATGTTTATATATAAGTTGACAGTAAGTAGTACTTTTAAATTTCCAAGGGATTCTTGGCATTTTGTTTTAGCACTTTGGTCCTAATGAATTAATAAACAAATTTATTTTAATAAGATACGAGTATATATATGTTGATTTATTTCAAGAAACGAATATTGTTTGGTTTTTTTTTTTAAATAAATGAAAATGACTTAGGATTTTTGGCACGTTGACTTCGTGGGCAGCTCGGGACATCTCCATTTGCTAATTAAAACGTGAATAAAGATCCAGGTAAGTAAACTCTCCTAGTATTCATTTATAGAATGCTATGTTAATTGTCTAAATGTGTCATATATCTAAACATATTATTTTGTAATCGCTTTATATGTTATTGATATTCATGTGACATATTCTTGCATATGTAATTAAGTTAAATGCATCCATAATCATGCATGAAGTAAAGTTGTCAATGATAATATTGTAAAAATATATTTTATTCAAAGATGATATGTATTCCAAATTTTATAAATAAAATGGTGTTCGCCTATGCCATGAAAGGTGTGAGTGGGAAATGGGGCGTGGGGGACCGGCGCACCCGACGAATGATAATGTTGAATGTTTAATGTTTAATGTTTAACCGCTTTGCGGTACTACCGGTAGATGGAACGAGTTCCAAATAATAATGGCCCACTGCATACTGATTGGATAGGCGATACACAAAAGTGAGCTCACAAATGTTAAAGTTTTTAAATGATAAGGAAAGATGGGATACATATTCTAGAAAACTAATTGAAACCAATGCATATCATAAGCATGCATCATGTGCATGAGGTTTACTTACTGGGCGTTAGCTCATCCCATATTTTCCACATTTCAGATGATGAGAGCTAAATGATTCGAGACGATTGCTTGGGGCGAGACGGACTCAGTACTGTTTAAATTAAAGTTTTATTTTGTTATTATTTCAGAAATAAAATGCCTTAGGCCGATTAATGTTTTTTTTTGGAATATTATTCTTTTACTTATTTTAATTTAGTCAGACTATGAAATTTTCCGCAATTATTGTGTTTATTTCAATTGTGGATTTGGGCATAAAATTTATTATCCAAATTATGGTTTTTTTAATTAATATTGTTTAAAGCAATTGACATTTAGTTCATATTTTCAAATAAAATAAAATAGAATGAATGTTCTATCTATTTTTCCGCATTTATATCTTGTTATTTAATGGAAATTAAACGATAACATTTCTAAATCTAGAGTTTCTAGATTTGGGGTGTTACACTTGTACATCTACTAAAAATTACACTTAATGCACTCGGCCTTAAAGTTAAAATTTCATCTTATATTCGATTCACATGTTCCCTGAATCATAGACTTAAGAAAATAGAGCAGATAACTATTCTTTAATTGCTTACTTGTAGAGAGCAGCAAGCCTCACAAGTTCGCTGTAGTGAGTCGGATAGTACTTTGTCTTCTTCCATTCATACCAGACAGAAGCAAATATGTGTGTTGGAGTATCCTTGAGCAACTCATCCAGATTTGGCATCACAACAGCAACCTTAAATCTGGAAAAAGCACAATTAACCTACTCAAATCTGTTCACTTCATATTAATCAAAATCAGATCATCGAAGGACAAAAATGTTCTACTTGATTGGAAGTTTGGAACCTATTGTACAAACTGACAATGCCAGACACAAACACAAACACACATGTTGCACGCATCAAAGGTTCCATCTTTTTGTGAAAACAAGAATGAACAGATTGCACATAACAGTAACCGATTACCAATACTCATTCTTTTCATATAAACCAAAAGGGTAATTAGTACAAAACGTCCCTACCTATATTAGTAATTGTGCAAAACGTCCCTATCTTCTATTTTTTGGCATTTTCACCCTCACCTACTACATTTCGTGTGCAAAAGGTCCTTCCGTCCAAAAATTCGCCGTTAACTAACCATACTAGCACAAAATATAATACATTTTAAGGGTAAAATAATCCAGCCACATTTTTTCACTTATATATATAGAGAGAGAGAGAAGGGGAGGGGGGGGGGGGGTTGAAATGGGGTTTGTGTTTTTTTTTTTTTTGGTTTCTTTTTGTTTTCTCTTTTGTAGAATAAAAAAAAAAATTACGCACATCTTCTTATCAGAAAAAGAAGATGGATATAGAGCAAAATCTAGATTCAATTTTTCTTTGTTTGATACTTTTTACTGTGAAGAAGAAGGAAAATGGGGAGAAGTTGAAGAAGAAGATGAAATCATTTTAAATAAAAATAATCATTTTAATGCCAAATTTTTTTTTGCTATTCCGGTGCTGTTAATGGAACAAGATCTGTTCTAGGATGATTAAGAACTTCAATATCTTTGCGGCGAAGGAAATTTCTTCAATGGTTTTGACAAAAATGAAAGAAAAAGGAATAGTGCTATTTTTTTATTTCCTGATATGTTGTAGTGAGCAAGGACAATTAAGTGAGAATGTTCACCACAAATTTTAAAATAGGTAGGGCCGTTATGCATATTAAGAAATGAAAAATATGGACGATTTATACAAGTTAATCCAAAAGGTAGGAACGTTTTCTGCAATGTCAATTACACATCAAAATGAACGATGCACAACAGTACATCAATCCCACAACTGGCTCTACACTTCTGAGTACCCACATCACTACAAAAGGTGCATAATTTTCTCTTTTCATTCTACAAGAGGTGCGTAATTTTCTTCCCACATTTGTTCAAAATGATTTCACTTTCTTCTTTTTCTTCTTCAACTTTCTCTCCACATTTGTGTGTAATGATCTCTCTCTCTATATATATATATATAAATGTGCATATATACATGAAAAAATGTGGCAGGACTATTTTACCCTTAAAATGCATTACATTTCGTGCTAGTATAGTTAGTTAACGGCGGATTTTTGGACAAAATGACCTTTTGCGCACGAAATGCAGTAGGTGAGGGTAAAAATGCCAAAAAATAGAAGGTATGGACGTTTTGCACAATTATTGCAATGGGACGTTTTGTGCTAATTACCCAAACCAAAATTACGATAATCAGACATCAGGGAAACAAACTCCTACTTGATTGAAACCAGTTGTGCAGACTGGCAATGCCATAGCAACACAAGCATTGTCCACATAGTAGAATCGAAGGTTCGTGGTTCAGCAGAAAACTGAAAAGCACAGACAATTGCTTAAATATGCACACCCTCACACACAAAACACACATTTGAAGATCTAAAGACAAATTGTACAATCCTAGGTGGCGAATGTATGGAACATAGTCAAGAAATTACCCATCTTTCAGAAACCCACTGAAGAAATTCAGCTCGATAGTCTCAGAGAACACTACCACACAGGCATCTCTGTGGTGATAAAGAAGGCTCTCCAATCCCCTCTGCTGCCGCACACCAAACATCCAAGCCGGTGAATTCCAGACCATAAAAATCTTCATCGTACACCTCCCTCTGGTGAAAAATTCTTCCATAAAATTTCCAAATGACAACCACCCGTCCAACCCCGGATAATATCCCCACCTCTTCCCATCTGCATATAGTACTTTCTCTAAACCCTCACGACTCCTCACACCACTACCATTTTTATTACCCAAAGTCTTTCTCTTCACCCTCCTCATTTCCTTGCCATCACTATTAAAGTTTTCACCTGAATCTCCCTTTCTCGAGTCAGAAATTGCCAGAGGCTTCTTAATCAAGAAGGGGGTTTTCTTAAACTCGTTTAAAACACCCTTTTGAAAAATTTTATCGCCTCTAGTCAATCCCGTAACTCCCACCCCATCAGGATCCTGCAAAATTGGATTATTCATCGGATTTAAAACCTCAATATTTGACTTGAACATCCGATCTCTCCTCAAAAAATCACCCTTCTTATCAAACCATTTCCCCCATCCTTCCCTCAAAACTGATCCTTTCAACAACAAAGCGTCCTCCAATGTTTTAACTTCACTCAATTTATTACGCAATTTTTCATCAACTAAAATGTCGTCAGATCCAAACACGGCCTTAGAATTATCACTGTCGAGCCCTAAATCTGACCTAAGTTTTGAATTGAACGGAACGTAGTCTTCCCATTCTTCGATGGAGCGTTTGTTGTACGATCTCCGTACAACGCAGTTTATGGGATCGAAGAAGTAATTTGAAGAGACCCCAGGGTTTTGATTTTGATTGCTTTCTTCATCTTCTTCTTCTTGTTCTGCTTCATCGTTATTGTTGTTATTGTTGTTGTCTAAAGCGGCATTGTCGAGCTCGTCGATTCGGTCGTCATTGGAATTTGAGTTAGTGAGGGGGTAGGAGTCGAGATCATCGAGGAGGGGGTTCAAAGAGAGGGAGTCTTGGGTGAGAGGGAGGTGTTGGGCATGGGGATGGGAGTTGAAGAAGGTGAGGCGGCTGTGGAGGAGGGAAACAGAGAGGAGGAGAAGGATGGCGGCGAGTAGGGCACAGATGTGGGCGCCATAACGGGGACGCCGCCGTGTGCGGAGGTGCCGTAGCATGTGAACGTGGTGGTGGAATGTACGGAGTGGAGTGTTTTTGAGTGTTTCCAACCGCCAGGACCTGTGGGAGTTATGGGTAAAAGTTATGCTTGTGTTTGGTTTAGATTAAAAACTGTTTTTTGTTTTTTTCATCCTACTATTTTTGAATTTTTAACCTATTTTTAATATAAAAAGTCAACAATTTCAACTCAAATAAACTACTTTTGGTTTATAAACTGTTTATAATCTCTATCAAACGCACTCGATTTTGGCTTTAAGATGTTTTTAGTAGCATTTTTTAAATAGTAATAATGTGTTAGGGATATTATTATTTAGTAGTTTTAAAAAAAATTAAAAGAATAAAATTATTGTAAATTATAAATAATGATGAATAATTATTTAATTTTATCTACATGTCTATGTAGTTATTTACTTATTCTAGAAGAGTGTATTCTAGTCAGATTATAACTCCTTTTAAAAACTTATAAATAAATATTATTATTATAATAAATTTACACACTTGAGTTTTGATTCTCTCTCTATTCTCTTCTACTTAATACTCTATTTTTTTAGTTTCATAACACGTTATCAGTCGATAGAGCTAATAAAAAATAGAAAGAAAATTCGAAAGCGGTAGTTTAGAAAATTTGTAGAATCTGGACAGCCTGCACATCTATGACCAAACATTGAAATCTTAATGCTTTGTTGTTCGATCGTTGTGATATTTGTACAGCACGTTCAAAACTCATTGTTCTTTAAATCCAACAGTGAAGATCAAGATCTAACGGTTCATTAGTTAGAAATCTTTGTAAACAATAATGAATTTTGAATTCGTGGAAAAATTTGGGCAGTCTGCGCAGTCGTTATCAAACGTTAATAACTCAACACTCTGCGTTTGATCGTTATAAAATTTTGTCAAAGTTCAAAACTCATTGTTCTTCAAATCCAACTATTAATATCAAGATCAAACGGTTCATTAGTAAGATAATGCTACGTGAACAGTAGCAAATTTTGAATTGGTACTAATTTCAACAAATGACTATTTTCCTATTCCAATTAAATTCATTCTTAAAAATCTTTTAATTATATTTTGTAAGATTGAATTTACATGATTCATGAATTTTTTTATAGATTAAATCTTTTGTTTTAACAAATTAAATATTTTTAAAGAAACAAAATTGTGTTAATTTTCTTGAAGAAACATAACACAACTAAATAAATATTTAAGAAAAATATTTTTTTTGGTTATTTTTGAAGAAATTAAAATTATATACAAATCAATATTTTGAAAGAATATTATGCTAGTCCTGAAGATTAACTTTATGCAAGTCTAAGTTTGATAAATATGTTAATACTCTCGAATAATACAATATTATATTAATATTTTAAAAGAAAATAACGTGACATCACAAATTTAATATTTCAAAAGAATATTAAGTAAATGCTCTCGAAGAAGCTTAATTTTCTTGTATCAATATTATTGAAGAAAATTATATTATTATTCTTGAAGAATTGTCTATTATTAAGAATCAATATTCTAAAAGAATATTGTATAATATTTTAAAATAAATACAACTCTGCAAATATCAATATTCTATTAGAATATTATTTGTTTCTTGAAGAGCATAATGGTGTAAGATTTAAACATCTATTATATTTTAGCTCTAGGTGAGTAAATTCTTACATAATCTAATATTCCTAAATAACAATTTGTTGTTGCTCCTGAAGTAGCACAACATTATATTAATATTCCAATAGAATATTACTTGTTCTCGAATAGCGTAATTTTATAAGATTTAATATTAAGTTATTGCTCTCGAAAAATCTAATTTTATAAAATCTAATATTTTATAAAAATATTAGATTAATACTCCTGAAAAAATATAACGTCGTGAATATCAATATTTTAAAAGAAAATGATATTGTTATTCCTGAGAAAGCACAAAGTATAGAAATATTTTAAAACAATATTGTGTTGTTGCTCTTAAAGAAGCACAACTTAATTCAACGAATATTATATTATTACTCTTGAATAAGCATACATATCAATCTTTTAGAAAAATATTGTGTTGTTATTGTTGAAAAAGTACAACTTTACAATTTTAGAATATTACTGTTGTGTAATATTAGAGTATTGAAAGTCTTACAGAAGTACAATAAATTTGTAAGACAATTCTTCATTCCTGTGAGACAAGGAATATAAACTTGTTCTCCAAATAAATGAAAAATATACTTCATAAATTGTATTGAACAGAAGTTCAATACCTCAAAATTTTATTGATTGGCATTACCGGTTGAATCAATATGATACGAATTATTGATGAGAATATATATTGAAAACCAGAAGATTTTTCCATATAATGAATTCTTACGTAATGCTTGTTCTCATGATATATAAACCAATAGGTCTTAACTAGCTAAAATCGAGATTGAATTCCCTGCATTTCTGAAAATTATTTAGAGTGATATATGGGGCCCCGCCACCCTCCTTGTTGACCATCTAGATATTATTTGTATCTATTAGATGATTGTATGATGTTATTATTCGTAACTTCAAATTTACGAGATTACTTGCTCAAATGTTATATTATGAGCATAATTTTCAGATTATACAATTAAGACATTGTGTGTGTCTTGTTAATGCTAATGAGACCAAACTTCAAATTTTTAATAAATGTTAGTTGAGATAAAGATAAATGGTTTTGTATGCAACATATTATGTTTTCTAAATCTTTGCACAAAATAATACAAACTAGAAGTACGACATATAACTCATTTATAAGTTATAATTTTAATAGATACATTTACTGACCAAAGAGAATAACCAAGTCTCATATACCAGCTGTAAATGCTCCAATTCATATTGACGTCCTAGAAGGACAATCTGTTAACATTATATTTGGTAAATTTAATAGCGCGCCTAAAACATTGTAACATTTGATTTCAAAACATATTCCATCAAAAGAAAAATAGAGCAAATAGTAAAGATGGTCTTATTGAGGATATGTATAATCTTGGAGAATATATAGACAGAACTAATTATAAAATCCCATAAGAAGTTCAGTTAGCTGAAATAATAAAATGAAGAGATCTAGATAAGTTATGTTGCTATGAGAAATAAATGGATTCAAAAAGGAAATTTTGTTGACAATATTTTTGTACATAATGTGTCGCTTCATATTATGAAAGGTAGCGAGAATATTGAAGAAAATTTATCAAAGAATTAATTGGCCAAATAAAAGGATGCAATCCAAATAAATTGAACTTACTAAAGAAACTTGAAGTTACTGAACTTACAGTCTGAATACCTAAAGGTGTATACTTATCTAAAAGAGAAATGAAAAAAATGAAATCGTAACATGTAATGCACGACTCTTAGTATTATAAATTTTGCAAAGGCTTATGTAGATCAATCACAAGTCAATATTTATTTAGCCTATCAAAGCAAGACATATATGCATATAATGGATATTGTTATAACCAACTCATCTAGTATAATTAATAAAACTATATATATAAATCTCTAGAGGATTTAATATGCCTGAAGCATATATTTCAACTTTTCGAGAACTTAATCGATCAAAGTACAAATCTGAAATGATATTATAATGAGGGATAGTAAATACACGTTGTACTCTTTTCATTGACCGATGTTTTGTCCAATTGGGTTTTCCTAGCCATGTTTTTAACGAGGCAACTTTCGTAGCGTATTTAAAAGAATTATGTACTCTTTTTCCTTTACTAGAATTTTTCTCACAAGGTTTTTTCTAATAAAGTTTTAACGAGGCATATTCTTTATGTAGACGATATCCAATTGAAAGTGTTATAAATTTTATAGTTATGGATGTCCATAACTTACAAAACATTTATAACCATATGGTTATACTCTTTTTTTTATTCAACACACCATCACATCCCCAGTGTGGTTGTCAGGCATCCACCAGAAAAGAATGAAGAAGTTCAAATACCCCAACCATATATAAATAACTCATAAAAAATACATGAGAATGGGGCATAGAACCTGACCTCCAATCGTAAAAGCTAAAGTAAACAAATAAATAAATAAATAATAAAGTAATAAATAATGATGTACTATTTCCTAAAAAAAATAATCCTAAAAATTTCTATAGACTCTTAACTATAGGAAGCCCATGTCTATTAATCTAAACTAAGTCGCGGTAACGTCGCAGTAAGTCCTAAGCGCTGTACTTGAAATAACAACGACGATCTCAACCCTCTAAAGTAAGTAAGTCAGCCATCTGGTTGCCCTCGCGATAAATATGAGAAATAGTATCATGGTCGAAGGCAAGGAGATGGCTGATGTGGCGAAGAGTGGCCTGAATAGACCAAGGACCTTCACCTCTGGTGATGCAGTGAATGGACAAAGTAAAGTCGGACTCAATCCATAAATCTGATAGTACAATCTTCTGAGCAAGAATGATACCGTTAAGAATAGCCCTGAGCTCGGCCTCCAAAATAGGGCACTCGCCATATGGAGAGAAGAAGGCGTGAACACACTGATTTGATGAATCCTTAATAATTCTCCATCCACTAGCAAATCCATCTTTGATGCATCCATCAGTGTTGACCTTGTAAGATTCTACTTATTGAGTATGCCAATAAACAAAAACAGGGGGATGAGGGGATGGAGTAGTAAGAGAGATACCAAAAAGAAGAGTAATATCTATATCCTTTTGCCAATGAATAACTCGAAATAAATGACCTGTCTGTAGTAGGAAGATAGTATGGTATACTCTCCAGATGATCTGTCTCGGCTCTATAAAGATATCATAGTACTTCGCATTATTCTTCACAGTCCAAATAAACCAGAGAATTAAAAGAGGAATGATCATGTGAATATGACCTTGCCTGACAAACTGACCTGAGAAACGTCAAGACTAAAAACGATACTGAAAATCCTCAATTGGTCGAAGGGTCATATGAAAAATGTCAGAAAAATGGCGCCAAACCTGGTCGGCAATACAATTGTCAATAAATAAATGCTGAATAGTCTCAATAGCCGAGAAACACTTACAATGAGAAGCCATATGACTCCCAATCTGCCACTGAATTACAACATCAACTGGGATAAGACCCTGCCATAGTCTCCAACAGAAGAAAGAGACAGTCGTCGGGAAAATAGAACTCCAAATCATGATGTATATAGTATCCCCTTTGCGAACTAGCTGTCATGTAGACTTGGTAGCAAATCTACCATCCAAAGTATCATTCCACATAATTTGATCGTGCACATCAGCAGTGATAGGAATACTACATATCTGCTCAGCAATAATAAATGGTACTAGCTGAAGAAGTCGGTTAATGTTCCATCTAGTATCATCAAATAAATCTCTAACTTGGATAGAAGAATGTGGCAAGTGTGGGTGTTGATCAGCTAATATAGACTCGCCTATCCAGCAGTCATGCCAAAAAAATATATGCCCACGCCCTAAATGTCAAGCAATGTGTATCTCTGCATGTGGGCCTATGTGCTTCAGCCTCTTCCATACAACTGAAACATAGTAAAGAATAGTAGACAGTAACAGATGAGTACCCAAACAATACTTACTCAGTAAAAACTAAGCCCATAATGACTGTTGAGATCTAAGTAACCATCAGAGCTTTATGGAGAATATACCAACAAGATCTTGTAGTCTCCTAAAGCCTAGTCCACCATCCTCAGTAGGAATACAAAGGTCCTTCCATCTCCTCCAATGAAATATGTGTGCATGGTCTCTGGAGTCCCAAAGGAACCAAGCAAATATGCCCTCTAACTTCTTCAAGATAGCCTTGGAAGGCTTCATAATCTGAAAAAGATAGAGAGGAATAGAGGATAGCATTGATCGTATCAAAGTAATCCGTTCCCTAAATGATAGGAGTCTCGAGGCCCAGCCCAAAATCCTACTCTGGACTTTCTGGACTAAGTCATCATACAAGAAGATCTTTTTGGCTCTTTTAAATAAAGGAACACCAAGATAAGTGAAGGGCTTCTATTGATGACGAAACCCTGTCAGATGCTCCAACCTGTGTATTTGACTAGTAAAAAATTTCCTATATAAGCTAATATCGCTCTTATCTCTATTCAACAACTGCCCAGAAGCCCCCTCATAGTCCTCAATACACTGTAAAACTCGTCTGATAGACTGCTTTAGGCCATTGACGAAAATAATCATATCATCTGTAAAGGAAAAATAAGAGACGAGGACATCACCTCTGTGTCTCATCGAAGGAATATGCTGATAATGTTGAGTGAGTAGTCGTAAAAAATAATCTGCAGCAATAATAAACATCAATGGAGATATGGGATCACCCTGTCTGAGCCCTCGAGAAGATGAGAAAAAACCACATGGCCTGCTATTAAGTAAGACCGAGAATTGACACTCTGAAATACACATCCGTATCCAATCAATCCAAAGAGCATCGAACCCAAAACCCTCCAAAATAGATATCAAGAAGTCCTAATCCATGCGATCATAGGCCTTAGCCATATCAAGCTTAAGGATAACATTATCGCCTCACACTTTCGTATCAAGTGAATGTAGTAACTTCTGTACAATGAATACATTATCCCCAATAAATTGTATACGTGATTTCTGAAGGAAACAACAACAAGATCTATTTTTAATATAATTAAATCAAACCATCATGCTGACTACAATCAACCAGAAATAATGCATGAAGATGATATTGCTTGGTGGTTATAACATGAAGCACATTTCACCAGAATTATTTTATACAAGTTTTAAAAATATGGCCGCATTGAAGATATTAATGCACAAAATATGGATAGCTCGATACAAGATTTTTTCATTGATGACAGTTGTACCCTTATTTTAATGTAGGGTAAATAGCACTAGAAGTTTTCAACCTTTAAATTTTGTGACAATAAGATCCCGAATCTTTGATTTCTAGCATCTGAGATTCCAAACCTTTCAAACATCTGTACCTGCAGCCCTTTGTTATGGAAAACGTCAGTTTAATCATGAAAATATCCAAATTTAAGTTTAATGATTAGTCTAACCATATTTAATTTTAATTAAATAAAAATAAAAATAAAATGAAGAAACAAAAAGAAAAAGAAATAATTATCTTCTCCAATTATAAACCACCAACCCCAACCCTAGTGGCAGCGAGACAATAGGCACTAGCCATGGTAATGGGCCAAGCCGGTTCAGCTTGGCTTGTGAAGAGACGGGTCTGGCTCGACCCATGAAGAGACGGGACGAGCCAAGACTAGGCTTGTTGATAAGTGCGTTTTATGCACTTAATTTAGCCTTTGAATTATTCATTTATGACTCGTATAAGTGCTTTTCTACTCACTCTGGTTTATTATCATGATATTTCAGTTTTGGACTTGTTGGTGAACAATTGGAGAAGAATGGACGAAAAGAGCAATAATTTGGCGAAATCGACGAGTAAGTTGAGTTTTTGAAGTGAGTATCAAGAGCCAAACATTTGAGGATGAGGAAGAAGAGAAAATCAATAAGTTTAAGGTGTTTTGGAGTGACAACAAAGAGTTTAATCAATGGATCAAACACCGGAAAGCCAAAGAACCAAATTGGGAAACTACCTACCAAAGCATGTGGAGAAATTAGAGTACAACTTTTGATATTAAAATCTCCAGAAGGCAAATGATATACCATTGGAAAGATAATTGAATTACGAGTCCAACACTTTTTACGGATCTCAATTTGGAGTTTCCTACAAGAAGTTATGGCCATTTGAAAATCAGCCGCCGGGAAAAATAATCTGGGCGATCGCCCAGGCTTATATCTGGGCGAGCGCCCAACACTTGAATCAACAAGCAGAGACCAAAAAAACCTCCTGGGCGAACGCCCGGGAATAGCCTGGGCGTTCGCCCAGGCCAAATCCGGCTGCGGATTTTTCGTTTTATTTTCTTTCCTTTTTTGAGTCCCAATTCAACTTGGAAACGTTTTGAACGAGTTTTTAGGTCTTCTTGGGATATTTTGTGGCACAATGGAGGAAATATAAATATGAGATATATTCTCATAACAAAGGAGGATCTTTGGGAGCCGAATCAAGAGAAGACGGAAGAAAATAAGAGAAGACAACTGACTGACAATCAAGAGTTTTTGAAGATTTCTTCTCCTTCAATCTATGCCGGGTTCTATCAATTCTTGTATTTTTTATTTCATCATGTTCTTCTAATTTTCTTTAGCCAAGGTAGACGATGAAACCTTGTTTTAATTAAGTAATTATTTCATTATTCGTTTAATTCATTTTTAGGGCTTTAACGTTCATGGTTCGTTCTTAACTAGATTAATTAAATATAATTTCTTTCATCTTAAATATCATGTATTTTTGATAGTTAGATATTGGTTTAATTAATCCATGCTTGATGCTTAAATAGGTTCTATTAATTTCTTTTGATTTTTCATCTTCTTTTATTCGTATTGGGATACATAGAATGCTTAGGTAATCTTTGATTCTTTGTCTTCTTTCAATGGAATTTGATATGAAAAATGCTTAAGTGATTTATGTTTGAAGCATAAGGGGAGCCTATATTTGATTTTCTTCTTTTGGACTTAATTGATAAATCTTTAGGGACGACAATAGATTAATTTCGTATTGTCGTGTGTTTGTGAGAATTAATGAATAATTGGATGATTGCTAAGTTAGACAACGGTGGATTCCGAAACCTTGGTCTTTTACACATCTTGAATTATCAACTCATCTTTTTATCTTATTTCTTTAGTCTTTTAGTTAAACTATTTCAACAAAAATCTCTTCGACTCAACTAGACTAAAATAACAGTTAATTTGGATTAAGTTACACCTTCCTCATAGCAGTCTCTGTGGGATCGACCTCGTTTTTACTTATTTATATTCGAATAGATTCGTACACTTGCGAGTTAATTAAAATTTGACATCACTTGTCCATGAAAGGCCAGCTCAGATAGGTCCGTGGTCTGCGGGCCACACGGGCAGAGCCACGGGCCGGTTTGTAGACCACACGTAGACTTTATATTTTTTTAAAAAAGTTAAAAATAAATAAGTTATGATAAAATTGAAAATTCAAACCCTCATTCTTTTTCGAACTTGGGACCGGCTACTATTAGCTTAAGCGAGTTAAAATTGTACACAGACAAGTTGTTACGTGTACATTTTTTGGTAAATTTAAATATCAACACTTAAAAGTTAAAATGAAATTAATTTATACAAAATATACTTACATATTATGTACCCAGTTCATCCATCTTTTCAGTCAATATTAGGTTTACTTTATCTTAAATTCAAAGTTCTGCATCATCCCAATCTTTTAAACACATTAAACTCTATAACATGTCTGGTTTAACTCTTGACATCATGTCATTCAATATCCTACCATCTGTATTAAAAGCAACCTCCGATGCTACAGTTGATACTGGAGGTGTTAGTAGATCACGTGCTAAATAGAAACAATTGGGTATTGACGCTTGTTTAACCTCCACCACTTAATTATATCGAAATTATTCATCTCATCTTCATCTAAAAAATTAAATATGTCATAACCAAAATATCTAGTTAACTCTAAAGGTACATCTCTAATATTTGTTTCTACATTTGTGGCACGGAAAAGCGAAGAAGAAGAAAAAGAACTAGATTGTTGAGTTTCCTTAAGAATAAAGAAACTCCATTAATCATTAAAATTAGGGTTATTTGATGATGAACAAGGGATTGGTGCATGAGGTCTTCTAACGTTCCTATCGATTTTTTCCGCATAAAAATCGTACATATCACACAATATTTTTTTCTAAATTACCATAAGTTAATGGATTACCATAACTTGAGTTATTATAAATTTCTAAAATAGTATGTTTTGTACCTTGTAAATTTACTATGGGGTCTATAATTGACACTAACAGGAACAACGTAGATAGTTCTTCTCAATATTTTCTAAACTTAATTTCCATTGCTACTATAATATCAGAAAAAATTGCAAATGTCTTATATCTATTATTATTTACAATAAAATAAAAATGATTTAAAACTAATGGACTAGTATGATAGTATATGCCAGCACATGCATTTGTGGCGTCGAAAAATACCTTTAAAATTTTTCTCACATAAAATGCAATTTGCCAATCATATTGTTGCAAATTGTATTTTAGACCGTGTGAATGTCAAATATTATAATATGCAGTTACACAATGTTCATAACATTTACATGATTCAAACACTAAATAAGTAGAGTTTCACCTATTACGTATGTCTATACATAAAAGATCTTGTTGGAAAGGAATTTTCTGCGCACAATTCATCAAATACTTGTTTTGTAGCAGGTGAAGCAATAATATAATTTAAGTCATACCTAATTTTTTCTAATTGTGGACCTATATACTTTAAACCATCTTGGACAATTAAATTAAAAATATGACATACACATCTAACATGAAATAAAATTCTACCTAAATCCAGATTTAATTCTTGAACTAATTTATCTATTACTATATTGTTAGGTGCAGCATTGTCAAATATGAAACTGCGAATTCTAGTTTCGCAATTAAATTATCTAATAATTGCCATTAAATAATTATAAATGTGTATCCTATTATGAGGGTGGTCAATTACTTTAAAAGCAGTTATTCTTTTATGCATAATCCATAGTTTATCAATATAATTTAAAGTAGTCGCAATATATCCTTAATGATTTTGACCGGACCATAAATCCGAAGTGAATGATACAATACCAGAATATTTATTTAAATCATTTATTATAGGGATAATTGCATGAAAGATCCTCAATTTTTTAAAATCGTTAGGAATATGCCCATAACCTAAAAAAATAGCACCACACATCCCCAAAGTATGAAATACTTGGCATGGTAAGTCCTTTATGACAAAATTGTCATTCCCTTTAAATAAACAAAAAAAACTAAAAACAAGAAAAAAGAAAAACATGATTGAAAACTAACCAAATGTACCCAAAAAGATAAAAAGTAAGAAATATACCCCAAACATAATAAAAAGTAAGAATGAAGTCATCTTTTCCAAAAACCCAAAATCCAACCTAAAATTCCTCATCGGTCAAACAACAATCTTACTCAAAAATCACACACTCTTCTTCCTGGGATAAGATTCAGGCAATTTCGTAGTGAAAGAGATGAGAATAAATGGTTATGGGGATAAGGTTTGGCAAAGCTTTGATTATCCAACTGACACCCTTCTTCCTGGGATGAAACAAGGGGTAAATCATAGAACTGGAAGAAATTGGTCAATTACATTATGGTTTTCTCAAAACAATCCGGCGGAGAGAGGCGGTTTATTGGACCAGTGGGGACTTGAAGGATTATATCGATAAGGATAGGCCAAATCTGAAACTTAAGAAATTTGAGAATATAGGCGGATATGATCCGTATAAAATTTACAATTTTGTCAATGTCATAAATGACGATGAGGACTATATGAGTTACTTCCTTGAAATAGACCCCGATCGCACACCTGATTTTAGAAATATTTCTGGATGGAAGCTGGACTGTAATGGGTCTATGTATGATCATGATGGGAAGGGAATTTTAGATGTTAGACGTTGTTATGGTTATAAAAACGAAGACAAAAGAGGCTGCGAATTATGGGAGCAGCCTAAGTGCAGGAATCACAAAGAAATTTGATTTGAGATCTAGGCATTTTCTTCCAAGTACAGATTCCAATAATGATAATAATTCAGGCCTTTATTGGGACTGACTGCAGAGATAACCGCTGGAAGGACTGCAAATGCGTTGGCTATTCAGCAGGTAGTGAGTCTGGATGCGTATATTGTAAAGGGAAAGATTCACCATTTGTATAGAGACTAGATGGTTTCGAACCTAGAAAATATGTTCTCATTTCAGAGCATGCAAACAAAAGTAATTTTATAAATAGAATGAGAAAAAGGGTGTGTAATTTCTAAGTAAGATTGTTGGACACGCAATTATTGTATGTAGAGGTACTCTGAGTAAGGAGGAATTTTGGTTTTTTGGAGAAGATGACATTTTTTTTTACTTTTTATTTTTTAGGGGTATATTTCATACTTTTTAATTTTTGGGGTACATTTGGTTAGTTTTTAATCATATTTTTCTTTTTTCTTGTTTTTTGTTTATTTAAAGAGAAGGGCAATTTTGTCATAAAGGACCTATCATGCCAAGTTTTTCATATGTTGGGGATGTGTGGTGCTATTTTTTTAGGTTATGGACATATTTCCAACGATTTTGAAAGATTGGGGACCTTTCATGCAATTATCTCTTTATTATATTTTGATTTCTTTTATTATGTGAAGCAATAGTATAAGCACGAAGAATGTTTCTGGCAAATGACACATACCTTGGTTAAAGATACATTTGTACAAACTGTGTGAAGTGAGGGCTTTCCACTATGCTAAGCGGAAACTCACCACTAGCCACCAATTGAGTCATGTCTTCCCAGCGCATAGTGTGATGTGAATAAACCCAATTGTTAAGATTCAAAGAAGAATTAGTAGATCTACCGGGAGATCCGAACTGTAATTGAGCTTGATTGGTATCAACTCCTCTGTACTTTTGCATACACTTAGAAAAATATCGATTTAGATGGCTCGTTTCACTATCTTTTTGCCATGCAAACTGTTGTTTACAATATTTACACATTGCCTTAAAAATTGGTTGTCCATCTGCGGGTGCATCGGTCTGAACTAAATTGAAATTATCCCAACACCGAGCCTTTTATTTTGCAACTCTTTGTTTAGTAGTCGACGAAGTAATGTTGGTCGTTCCTAACTCTTCATCGATATCATATAAATCGATACTTAGACCAGTGTTCCCAACCCCAAAATTATCACCAAATTCAGGAATTGGAACATCATTTAACCCACTAAAATTATCATGAATTTGGTTTTCGACAAACTCGACACTTCCTTGAAAATTGTACTGATCCATGTAGAATTGTAGATAATAGAAATGTAGAATGTAGAAATATAGAAGAATAGAAGATTAGAAGATTAAAAATGTAGAAATTCAACTATAAATTACACAATAAAAGAGTATATATTGACAATATAATTTTTTTTAGATTGTTATAGGTTGAGAGAATTGTGAATTTGTGAATAATATAGAAGTTTTATGGGAGTATTTATAGGAAAAAAATATAGCAGTTTGAAAAAAAATCAAAATAAAAAGTTGGGGCCCCAACTTCAACGGTCCAAAATGTGACAGTTGCTAATTGCAACAAAGGTCTCCAGCTTTAAGATGGGGAATTTGTCCCATGAGCCAACCGGCCCGAGGGCGTGGCCCTTTTTTTTCCAACCCGGGCCATGAAGGGTCGAAATTTCGAGGACCGAACCACCCGCACTACTCACCGAAATAAACTAACTAGTATTTATAGCACTTCAGAACCCCTCACACCTCTCAATCTCATTCATCTCCGTCGATCATCACCTATCTCCAAACTCCTGAAAACTCACACCATTTGTACAAAAAAAAAAAAAAACCCAATCGCAGCCAAATCCAAACCCAAAATCCCAAATCTACTCCTGACCGACATCAAGCTCATGAACAGAAAAATAATCTCTGGCAGTGCTTGGTTGCTGAATTTTGAGTTTTGAAGTTGGAAAATAGAGGTGCTATTTTGCGATGTCATGATTATTGATTTGTATTTCTAACTTGTTAAATAAATTACTAGTTTGAATGAGTTGGGATTCTTTCTTTATTATTATTTTTCTTTTCTTCTAATGGTCAAAATGATGTTTTTCGTCACAAAAGGACCTCAAGCGCAGACCTTTGAATGTTCTGGGTTCTCTAATGTTAAAATTAAAGATTCAGGACCTCATTGTCTCAAATTTCAAAAGTTATGGACTCTCATTACTATTTACCTTAAATTAAAATAAGGGTACAACTGCCATTTCAATAAAAAATTGACTAGTTAACAATCAAATTGACATTTTCCGTCACAAAAGGACCTAAAGCGCAAACGTTTTAAAGGTTTGAGATCCCGAGTGCTAGAAATCAAATGTTCAAGATCCCATCATCACAAGGTTCAACGACGGCTTAGGGAGGGTTTTTCTTTATTTTACTAAGATAACAAGGAAATGATCTACTCTATCCGACTAGTTCCGAGTTCGAATCCCGGGCAACCTACTGTCATACTCAAATTATATGTATAGAAATCCGTATTTTATTTTTGCAATCCACTTCATTCATTTACAAAAAATTTGATAAATCTATATAGTTATTGGGATTGGTTGACACGAACATATAAATCATGTTATACTGTTAAATAACAAGCCTTCCATTTTCTATTTCGATTTATATCCCCAGTGCTATTTATCCTAAATAATATGAAGTATGTAAAAATTTAAATATAAATATATATTCGACTGTAATTTTTTTTAAAATAATTCAATTGTGCATACAAAAAATATTGTTTGAAGATAAGAGGTAAAAAATATTGTGCATACAAAAAATAATCTGTATTCAGAATCAAAACATCATATTAAACATCAATGTTACAAACATCATATTAAACATCAATTAACCAATAACAAGTTATAATAATTTTAGCAGTCAGTTTACATAATAACAAATTGTGTACGATAATCTGTATTCCCGTGTAATAATTTCCAATTGTGTAACACGTGTTATATAATAACAAATTGTGTAATATAATTTATATTTACGTGTAATAATTCAATCAAGAACATTTAAATATAAAAAATAGAGTGTTCAATCAAAACATCATATTAACATAAGTGTTATATTAACAGTACTTGTTACATGCAATTAACCAATAACAAGTTGTAACATTTTTAGCAGTCAGTGTTAGAATAACAAATTGTAACAATTCAATTAAGAACATTTAAATATCAAAAAATAGAATGCTCAATCAAAACATCATATTAACATCAGTGTTACAAAAAGTGTATCAACAATACATGTTACATACAATTGACCGATAACAAGTTGTAACATCTTTCACAATCAGTGTTACCGAATAACAATTTGTGTAACATAATTTGTATTTTCGGGTGACAATTCAATTAAGAACATTTAAATATAAAAAATAGAGAATTTTGGTGTGTTTGAAAATAACAAAATTTTGCTTGATTTAGGGTAGTTTTTTTTTTTTATGTGCGAATTAAAAAGGTAATATATAATCAATGAATGATCAATCAAGAAAACTAATTGTTATTGATGAAGTGATGGAAATAATTACGTAAATAATCTTTTTTGGGTATTAATTACGTAAAATAGTCGTGAAGGTTAACTATAATAAGTGCAACTTTCACACCAAATATAATTGTCATCTCCAACTCGTTACTTTAAATTTTGCACCAAATAAATAGTGTAGATTCTCTTTCTTTATATTTTTAGTTTTCAACAATTAATTTATTTAAAAAATTATTTAATTGTATATTGTATTTATATTAATTATTAAATTTATAAATTAAAAATTACCTAAATTATTGCATTTATTAAAAAAATTAAAAACAAGTACAATACTCAATACCACAATTAACAAAATAAACTATTTAACATCACAAAATAAAAAAATTACCTAACATATAAATATATCCAAAAAGAATAAACATAAAATATAATTAATTGTCATTTAATTCTTGGAATTAATATATTCACTAAAAAAAAACATATAATATATCCAAAAAGATAAACATAAAATATAATTAATTGTCATTTAATTCTTGGAATTAATATATTCACTAAAAAAATATAAATTCACTTAAACCACTAAACTAATATAATGATAATATAAACTAAGGATACAAAGGGAATAACAAATTTTTGTATTGTAAATATGAGGGCAAAATTGAAATAAATATTTACCACCATTTATCTCTATATCTACCGTGTTGCGCAACACTGTTGAAATCTTCATTTTGGCGTCTTCAAATGGCGCTGGATTGGAGAAGAAATGGACTCTATTTTGGCGATTCACGCCAAAATGGAGTCTCGGTTGGAGATGCTCTTAGAACTGACAAATTGGTTGTGTTGGATCGACCCAACCCGCCAGAGCAGAGTCACACTTAAAATTGAACTGGGCTAGCCTAGCTTAGTTTTGTGTGCCCAGCCCAGCCCATCGGGCCAAACTAGTCTTAATTTTCTTTTTTTAAAAAATAAATTTTTATACAATCTAATACATTGTATCAAATACAATCTTAGATAAATTTAAGCAATATATATTTTGAGATTTTTAAAGAGATTAATTTATAAAATTGAAAATCTCATGTTGTCAATAGATAAACATCAATTTTCTTTTACAATGAAAATAATTTTTTGTTAATTGTAAACTATTTTTTGACACTTTTTTTAAAAAAAAAAACTAATAAACACCCGTGCGTTGCACATGGTAGAGTCATAATTTTGAAGTTATCAATGTAGAACGAATATTTATATTCATATGAATTATGGGTTCAATATATGAAAGAATTACTAATCTATTGATGGAAATGGATTATTATGATTGCGAGATTTAATTGTTAAGATGTGATATCTAATATTTCATAAAAAACTGATTAAGATGAAACATAGTAATATCGTTACATTAAATAATATTAAAATATGATCGTAGTTGCCCGGTTGATAGTAAATACATTTAGTGAAAATCATTACTATCATAATCAGGACAAAATTAATACATAGTCATAGAGTGTCAAATTAAAAATACAACCGAATTGAAATCAGAATGAAATGATTTATGTCTGAATCATTGTTCGTTTTGAATCACATAACTTGTATACCTTAAATGTTAGGACGTCCGTATCAATGAATTCAAAGATACATGTGTCACCAAGCTTGATATTTTTTGTTGCTATATAATCAGCCTATCTTATTGTGAAAGAGCGTAAAATGCCATTTGCTCTTGTGTTGGCACTAACGGACTATATTTGGACCGATGAATTATGGATTTGAACATTATGTAGAGATCTTGACAGGTGAATTCTTGCAAATGTACTTGACACGTACTGCCATTGATTAAAATCAAACACAAACCACAAATTAGGGATACACACTGTAGATAGCAGAATTTTGAAAAAAATGAATCTAAATGAAGAATATTGTGCAATACTTAATAGTCGCAATCTAGCGTGTTGAAATATGCGCACGAAATAATACAATCATCTACATTTATATAACTATAAACTTTAGCCGAAGAATTACATTCAATAATTTTTTCAGCAATCCTTGATATTGAATATATAAAAAATTTCAACTCAAAAGTGATTTAACTACCTCTCTTTATGACCAACCTTTTGAAGAATATAGGACACTCTATATATGAAAAAAGTAAGCTCATAATGCCATTTAGCTAAGCTGAAGTTAGAATCCCCTTTTTGGTGAACCTAATTATTGGGAGCTTCTATTGGATTGCCTTTTGAAGTTGAATCTAGAAACTTACAAGTACTTCTTTATTCTAGCTAGCTACCAATATCCAACAAGAATACTATATCTGAGCAATACTTTTTATTTATTTCTCTTTTGTTCGTGATAGGAGAACGAACACTTGAATCATTTTTTATTTTTTACTCAATTATGATATTGATATTATTGTTAATTTTATTTACTGAAATGTTCAAATTAATCTAGATTTGAGAACATCATATTTTGTAGGAGTAAATTAGCTGCCAGTACCCAAATATGGAATACAGTAGTGGGTTGGTTCAAGTTATAATATTTGAGGCTGCTGGTTGGATAATATTGGCTGATCTATTTATGGGGGACTACTTGTTGTACCTTTAATCTTGCCAAGCTGGAAAGTTGCAAAAAAGGATAAGTTATCAAAACACCTTCACCAACTGATAATAATGGTCAATTGTTTTGAATGTTCATTTTAGAGGAAACATATTATCAACCCATATGAAAATTACAAAGTTAAAATATATAAAAAGGACTGACATATACAACTTACTATTTATCACATGTGAGCTGAAACTTAAGGGAATAGGGAGATGGGGACGACAGTGTCGAAAATCTTGATGGCTATTTATCTGGTAGAATGCCCCATCCCTACTCTCTCCTCTACCCTAATGAAAATTTAGAAACTGCTAAACATCCTAAGAAAACAACAAATGTTTTCTAACAACATTACCCATATAACATGCCTAAACACCGAAATTTATTTTTTTAGACCCGAATCAAACAAACCTACAAAACACAATAATGGCCGATTAAGGAACATAAACAATAAATTAAATGAAATGTTCACCAAATGACATGGTTGAAAATTACAAAAAGAGAAACATAAATACTCGACCGATTGTAATAGTTGGAGAACACCAAAAACGAATAAAGAATAAAAACAAGAAAATAAGAAATTAAATCAAATGTTCACCAAACGAAATAGTTGAAAATTGGGGAAAAAAAGAAAGAAAGAAAAGAACCCTACGTACCTGATCGATTCCATCGCTGGAGAAGGAAACCCAAATTATACAATCTAAGGTTTGCAATTGTTGAAAGTTAATTTTGCTATTGGATGAAATTTGGGGTGAATTGATGGTTAATGAGATACATAAGTTTGCAATCGTTTGAGAAAAAAGGAATCTGCAATCGTTTTCCACTACAACATACACTACAAGATGGAAGACTTTTACCGACTAAACATTTAGTCGGCAAAATTGTAAATCTCGTCGGCGAACATTATCTCGGACTAAAAATTTTTAGTCGGCAAGTTAGTCAGGGAAAGCCTGTCGGCGAATCAAATACCGACTAAAAAAATTCTTTAGTCGGTAAATAGTATATTACCGACTAAAATATTTTGTAGTCGGTAAAAATTAACTACAACTAAAATTTATTTGGTCGGTAAATAGTATCACCGACTAAAATATTTAGTAGTCGGTAAAAATTAACTACGACTAAAAATTTTTTTGTCGGTAAATAGTATCACCGACTAGAATATTTGTTAGTCGGTAAATTGTATCTACGACTAAATTTCCTTTAGTTGGTATTATATTCGCCGACTAAAGAATATTCTAGTCGGTAAAAGTCAACACTGACTACAGAATTTAGTCGGTGTTATGTTTGCCGACTAGCATAATTTTGGTTGGTAAAATTCATCGCCGACTAATATATATAGTCGGTGTTATGTTCGCCGACTAAATTCTATTGTAGTAGGCAAAAATGGTCTCGAACCAAAATTTTTTAGTCGGGAAAAGTTAGATTCGAACTAAAATCTGTGGTCGGCAATTATTTGTACCAAGATTTTTTTTTAATAATTAATTTTATTATAGTTATGCAAAGGTGTTACAAATTGTTCAACTAAATACAATAAATGTTAAATACTAAGTTAACAATTTTGTATTGCCAAATATACGTTTAGTCACATACAAAAAGAACATGCACTACACAAAACAACGGTGCATGTTTCCCTTTCAAAATAACTACAAACCTGCGCATGTATTTACAAGAGAAAAAGAAAACAAAAGTTTATCAAAAAAAAGATATTCATTTACTATTAACAACTGCACCTGTGATGATGATCATGGATCAGCTATGTTAGGGGTGGGGCTAGCTGGGTTAGTGAGTGTGGTAAGCTTTTCAGCAGCACCAGGCATGAGCTGATCGAGAAGAGCAATAATGGCATTGTTTTGCTTCTCTAAAATTCCAATCTTCTCTCTAGAAGGTGAGCTGACTTTGTTGTGTATGGACCATCTGACGAAGTTCAACATTCTCGTGTTGGGTAGAAGAAGCTCGACATGTCTTCTTTGGAGGCTTTGGGCCCCTGCCTAATCCAATATAATAGCTAGATCGGGTGCCAAGAATCTCATTAGCTACATCATCAGCAGTTAGAACTTGTGGTCGATCACCCCCGTCGTCACTCTGACCTTCATTGTCGGTATGTTGCTGTGAAGATAAAAGCGTGACCATATCATCCTACAAGAAAAAGTATAAATGAATTAATGACATATAATTTGAAACAATTCATTATGTTTAAATTGAAAGTAAGTTACATATTTCTTTTCAGCAATTTGAGCTATCCACCCTTTGCCCTGTTTGTAGTGGGTGATCTTCCATAAATCTATCCTGTCTGGTCTACCATTGCCTGTGTCCTGAACAAATGGATAATAAGATCCACTCAATAGGAAATTTTTAAATAAATATGTAATTGGTAATATATGAAACAACACATAAATGGGTATACATTTCATTCCCAAATGTCAACTAGATAGTTTAAATTATATTGGATTTTTTTTATCGACTTCGAAACATAAATACCTCTAAATTTTGCATAGTAAATTGGTTAACAATTGTTGCTAACATGTTGTAAAATATTTAAAAAACATTAAGATCATATGATACAGACAATAGTTAAATAAACCTATTCTCAAGGTCTTCCTAGACACTTATTTTACGGCCAGATAAGCAAGCCCCAAAATCAAGAATCTCTTATCATAAGCGAGTATGGTAATTGTATTGCCATGTTATAAACATAGTTGATGATAAAATGATATATTGCCATTCTTTCCATGTTATAATCATCTGCATCATCTCTCCACAGACTTGATGGTTAATTTAAATAAATGACTTCACTCATTATAGGAAAAGGAAAAGGAAAAAAGCACAAAGAGCTTTAAAGTTTGAGCTATATTTGGTACATGGGGGATTAAATTGAACCAAAACCATGAATTTCACACAAGATAAACAATCATACTACACTCTCATTTTGTTGCCTGAGCAATTATATTACTTATAGTACTAGAATTTCATCCAGTATATAATCAGCCTCATGGAAATTAAAGATCAAGTCCAACTCACACTCTCTTCCAAAGTAGCAGTCTAGTATCTCAACAAAATAGTGCATAATTTCGAGGACCTCCAACTCATTGTCTTCCTGGTTAATACATATGCAGAAAAAAAGGCTGGCATATGTTTATAGACAACTTTATATCCTCTCCACTCCACAAAATTACACAGTTTAGGTACTCGAGTGAGAATCATACCACTAAGCTCCAGGATAACCATAGTTCTTTCCTTTTGAGAATAAGGCGAATACCATTTTGTTAACCTCACTTTCCCCTGCCAGTTAATAAGAAGAACAAAGTGGGGGTGATGAACAAAGCTAAGGCTTGTGATTTTTCTCCAAAGACGTACTTGTGTATTTGGTGTATCTGCAGGATAAATTTATGAACTCTACCACAAAAGTTTAAAAGAACAAATACATGTTGAGCAACCTTGTTTTTTCTGTGTAGTGAGTGATGAGCCCTATTTATGTATCTCTAGGCTTAAACTATGATCTCTAAAATAGAAGTAAAGACGGAAAATAGAGTTCCAGCAATTCTGTTTTTCCTTTTATGCCTGTTGAGTGTTTTTTTGGGAGACATTCGGAACAAAATTTCTTCTCTATAATTCAATTATTATTCGTCAACAACTACACTATACCAAAAGTCAGACAAAACAAAATTTTCAAGAAAATATCATACAGATATGTTCACCTAAGGAGCAAAACTAGGAATTCATATTACAAGAGGACACGAATCAACTATTTTGGTACATTTTTTATGAGCTTACAGGGTTGAACAGCAGACATAGGACCAGTTTTGATAATCAATATAATTAATCCTTCATTTCATACCAGTTAGGTCAATAACATAAGTTTGTTAATCAGCAGCCTAGACCCTATTAATTAATTAACAGCCTTTGGATATAAATATATACTTGACTACTAAAAGAAAATAACAAACTCTTTTTTGTTATAATTAATGTAGATGGTTAATTGTTATTCATGGCTCTCTCTGCATTGCATGTCCTTCAAATCCATCCCCTCACCCTTCTTTTTGGAGGTTTCCCTGATTATCCAACTCTTTTTTCTCCTCCCCTCCTCTAAACATCGGATTCTTGTCAATATTGTTTCATGACTTTGATAGATGATAGACCTACAAAACAAGGGTCTGTTATAAAATTAGACATTTACATTTTTCATAATTAATTTGTTGTTATCCTAAACATCTCTTTTTCTTTCTTTCTTGATCCATCAACAAGCCCTTCATCTCATTTGGTTTGCATACATGCTTGCTGTAATATGTATATTCCAACAATATTTTAAGATATATAGGGATGAATGTACAAGGAATCCTTCTCTGAAAAGGTATACGTCTTCATTATTTTCTTTTAATTATTTTTTCGTTGGCCATAAATATAAATACCAAAAGGTTAGGCTCTCAAACAAACAGGTCGGATAATCAGATTCATTTTCTGATTAAAGATTCTGAAATTTCACAATTTTCTTGAACTCCAGAACTTTAAATCCTTGAAAGAATATTAGTTTCATTCTACATGTTTGCTTTTGGTATAGGCAAAGGAACCTTTTTTCAACATTTGGGTGGTTCTTACTTCTGTATTTTGCCTGGAATTTCAGAAGAAAGCAGTTGAATTGGACCTTTACAGTCTCCGCAATGGGAACAAAAATGAAAGGGATCTTCCAGGTAGAAAGAGATTTTAGTGACAGAAAAAAAAAACCACTTTCAGTAGCCCTGTAAATCGAACATGAACCAAAGAATGAGAACTGTAATTTTGAAGAGAGAAGGGCCAGGTAGAAAGAGATTTTAGTGACAGTGAATCCAGTGAAAAAGCAAGTAACACGGTAACACCACTCCCAAGGCAGCCATATATACTATACTTATATATTGCCCTTCCAAGAGACACCGTATTTCCTTTCATAAAACACGTTTTGGCCAAGCGTTTTCACCAGCAGAAATCCTATATTGCTCCCTAATGAATCACAGTTTCTCCATAGTTGTAAACTAGTTGATTAGAGAAAAAAACCTTATAAAAGGTCAAAACATCCAGAAAAAAATGTATGTTCTTTAAAGGCTAAAGACATGGACTAAAACCAACACTCAACCCCACTAACCAGGAACAAGATAATACCATATAGCTGCTGCAATACTATTTTTAAAAGTTTTGTACGCGTGCACTACAATTGGCACAGAATTTCATATGTAGGAGAAAAAAATTGTAGAAATATGATACAAATTGATACACATTTTCACAAGGTATCTCCAAAAGGTTCTACTCTTACAAAATAAATAAGTTGATGAGCAGAAACTCGTATGGAAGTCACAAGTTTACATTGTTCTATCCAGAATATTGTTGCAATTGTAAGAATTTTGTATGATCAAAATTTTAAGAAGTGTTATCTAAAATATATTTAATGTTCAATCTCAACATTAGAATTCAAAGGAAGTGAAATTATAAATAGTTAGGGACAAAGGTTCTCATTTGTAACCAATGTCTGGTTCTTAATTAACTTTTCCCCTTTTCCTTATGTTTTGTTTAAATTATAAACTATTAACACAATGGATAGCCCATATCAGAAAGAAATAATAGGGTTTAAGCAGCATTGGAAAACTATTAAAAACTGATGTATAAGCCTTTTCCTCTTCTCCTCTTCCCATAGCAGCAGCAAAAACAACCAGTGAAGCCCAATAAGACAAATTATAAAAAGCCTAATTAGCCAATGTTGGAGGCTGTGCATGAGATTGCCATTTATATTCATAGATTTCACAACCTAGACCTATTTCAGCAAGGGTAATCATAATATTGGTTTGATTTCCTTTTCTTTCAAGTTCTCTTCCACTACTTGGCTATGTTGGTTAAGCATTTGTTTCCAATTTTCAGATGGTATCAAATTAAGATTACAATGAGGTGGGATGATGGTGATTATGGTTCTTTGGTAACTCCAGCTAGGGTTATTCAATATGAAGGATGAATCTTACTGGAAACATACCTCCGCAATTGAGAAATATGTCGTTTCTTGATTCTGTCAACTTAAGCAAAAACTAAAAATTCAAGGCTGTAAAAATAAAAAAATAAAAATTAGTAATAATAGGACATTTATATTACCAAATGAAATGAAATCAAGATGACCATATACCAAGAATCCAAAAGTAAAATTTTAAATAAGTGGCCTACATCATGGTCATCATAAGGAGATCATGATTGTTGGAACAAATATATTATTAGATTCAGCACCCCTCCCCATTTACCTGATTTGTAAATGTGGTCCCAATCTTCCACCATTAACTTCTCGAATTAATAAATGATCATACCCATACATACAATTATATGGTACCATATATTGCCCAATTTGCCCCCAAAGTAAGCATGCATCACAACGAATGGGATATTAAGGTCTCTCCTGAAGTAGTCATGAAGTTCATTCACATTTGTAACCCAGTTCTGATCCATTGACCAATTTCTGTTTCAGATAGTGTCAGATTTTAGCATGCTCATATGTCCAGCTAAAGGGAACAAAATGTCAGAGGAATGGACATATGGACATCTTCAATCAAGTATAGTAAAGCAAATCTCACAAGCAAGCATAAAGTAAATTATCATGTTCACAAGCAGCACTTCTAAAAAAGTAATATGTGCGAAAAAATATTAGAATGAATTTTTGACATAAGAAACTTGAAGGCAAGTCCAAGTCCTTTGACCAGTTTAGCTCCCCAATTCAAGAATAAGATGAGAAGATATTTTTTTTTTGCCACGTATCCTAAAATTTAGCCTTCTATTTAGTTCTACCCTCAGTTACCTCTTTGGGAATACCTCAAAAACAAAATGGACATAGATGATAGATTATCTAAAGAGAAGACAGAGAAACTTTCATAACATCTAAGTATGCATGCACCAACTTATTATTACCTAATACACTGTATGAGAAAAGTAGGGATAAAGTACAAATTCATAGCATGCAATATCATAGAGACAAAGAAAGAGAAAAAAAACTGATGCAGACGAAATGTGCAATTCATTTGTTAGCAGTCTGACATAAAACTAAAGAACTGTTGATGATCAAAGAATTAATCTTTCGAAACTATACATAATAAAACCTAGCAAGCGCCATGCTTGTAAAACTAAACCTAATATGCAACAGGAAAACATTGATTATTAATTCAAACTACGAAACATTCCAAATAGAAACAAACAATAAACCACCCAGTAAATTATAACTTTGTCACTAAAAGTTGCTACCTTGAGATATGATTAGACTGATGCATAAAAGCATCGAGTATGAGTAAAGAGATGTCACTCACTTGATAGAAAGATGACGAGTTGTTGAGTTCAGCACTCTTTGATGCATAGCAGCAGCATCAGCCTCTCATCTCTGTTTAATTATATTTTTAATTCACCTGAAGCTAGTGGCCCTTTGCTCATTGTTCCCTTCTCTACGCATAAAAAGAAAATATCATCAAGCCAATAAGGAGAGAACCCATTCTTAAAGACCAAATAGAGTTAGAAGCACTGTTTGATCATTATTAACAAACTAAATCAAACCATAAACAGTAACATAAGCTATTCTATCTTATCTTTCTAAAGGATGTCAAATGTTAATAGAAAGTGTATAGTTTTCAAGTTCAACCAGAAATTGGGATACTTAAGAACATGATCACTTTGCTCACAATCAATACATGCATATTCAAAAGTAGAAAAACTGTAGGATTATTGTGAATATGATACACAACAATTTTTTGTACCCATTAAAATAGAAAAAAAGTAATGATAAAATTTAAAAAATAAATGGGAAAAAGAATACTAATTCAAACTGGATGGAAATGGAGCCTCAATTGCAAAAAACTGTAAGCCATGTAATACATAACTAGAACGTTAAACTTATATTTCACTACAGCTTCCAGAATGCTCTGTGCACGGTATATCTTCACTAACTTATCTCTCCTAATTTATATGCTCATCTCTATCTTTTCTATAAGTTGCGCATATCTTATTTATGCTCTAATCTATCTTTTCCCTTTTTCAGATAAGTTGCTTCAGGAGTTATCTTTTAGCAAGTACAATTCTCAACACAAGTCATCGGATTTTAAAATGTACGTTTAATTTACCCTACCATCCAAAAACTTTAGCCACTAGTCATGAATTATACATTCTTAAATTCCAAATCCAAGAAAGCGTCAAGCAAAGCTAAAACATAATTACCTCATTAACCAGAATTTGAATATGATTATAAATAATCTTCCCATCTTAATTCAGTTATAAAAAAATCAACAAAAAAATATATTAAAAAGCAAGGTGCAATGGTGAATTGAATCATAAAAGATTGAAAACAACCATACGAAGCCACACACATTAACTCCAATCAATGAAAGAAAGAAAAAAGCCCAAAACCTATTTACTAAAACCCATTTAATCGCCCAAAAAAGACTAAAACTTCAATTAAATCAAAGCACAACAATCAAGCAATGCCCACATCAAAATGAGCAGAAAAACAGACAAGAATCAGCTCAATTTGCACAACCTACTTAAGATATGCACAAACAACAGTACCCAGACTTAAATTAGCACATACCGACCTTGCTTATGGATCAAAACCCATAAAAACAAATAAAAATCCAATCTTGCTCAATTTTTTATGTATATAAACTAATAGACATACGTCAAGTGGTGGAGTTAAAAAATGAATTGCACTGCTAACAAAGATTAAAACTAATGATCAGATTGAACAAATAAATGGGAAAAAATATCAAATTCAAACCTGATGAAATTTGAGCCTCTACTAGAGAAAGACGAACAGAGAACAAATTGAAGGGATAGATAAATTTTCGTAGCCCGATAGCGTAGATCGTTGCGAACGGATTGTGAATTTGGATGGGTATTTTGGGTTTCCAGAGCGTAGATGTAGGATTTTCGGATGTGGAATTTGGATTTTCAGTTTGTGATTTTTGGATTGTGATTGCCCACGTTGAGGATTGGAATGGAATAGAATTTGTTGTGAGGATGGTTCTTTATTTTGGTTCAAAGATAGACGTATATGGAAAAACGGGTTGACTGAGATTGAGGTTTTCTGTTCGGTTGGTTAGGTGCAGACGGAAGATGGAGCAGAGGAGAAGAGGAGAAGACAATGTACATGAAAGAGATTGGAGAGGGAAATGGGCCAAGACCGCCAAAACCTTTTATTCAGCCCGCCAGTATTTTCCACCAAAACATAAGCCGACTGACAATGTCTTATTTAGTCGGCCCATTAATTACCCACCAGCATATTTTAGTTGGCCAAAATAACTCCGACCCATTTTGTTAGTCAGAGATTAGACCCCGCCAATTTCTAAAATGCGGGAAAAGCTCCCGCGTATGTTTTGGCCGACTATAATTGTTTTAGTCGGCATTAAGACCTTCACTGACCACCTTTTTGGTCGATGAATTCTTTTCATGGGTTTGGGCAACCAAGTAATTATTTTAGTCGGTAAAAATAATTTTTGCCGACCAGAAAGTTTTAGTCGGTAAAAAATAATTTTTACCAACCAGAAAGTTTTAGTCAGTAAAATTTAGTCGGTGAAAGCCTCATTCCTTGTAGTGATAATAACCGATGCTTGAAAAACAAAAGAAACTAAAACAAAGCCTAACAAAAATCAGATCGAAACTCAACCGAAAAACCCCAATATGTGCAAGAATAAATGAAAAACATACTTAGAAAACATTTGATTTATCGTAGAAGCTCGAATGATTTGATGCACCAAAAGCCCAAAAAAAATAAAGTCCAAAATTAAATGGAAAAATCCATACAAAATGTGAGAGAAAAAAATGAGAGAATGTGAAAAGTGAGGATAGGTGTTGTGTCTCTGCAGAAAGAGAGAGAGAAAATGAAAGAAGATGAAAGAGAGGTAAATGGCTGATGGGAGTGCTGCGTGTGTTAGATGAAGGAGAGAAAAAATAAGGCGTGTCAGACTGAATAAAATTGAAAAGCAAAAATGAAAGATCACAAAATGACTTCGTATTCGTACCATCAACATGGCTCTTGTAATATAGTTTATTAAATTTAGAAGTAGGTCCAAAATGTGAATAGGAACTATGACTAATATCCAAGCTAGAGGTGTCAATCGCCCGCCTCTGATGAAGCCTGGTGACGGCCGCATTAGAAAAAGTCCGCGCCATGACGGGTTACGAGCTGGGTCAATCCAGCCCACAAAAATTGAACACGAGCCCGGCCCACCCGTTGGCCCATCTGGGTCGAGCCCATGTGGGCCGCGGTTCGACCCGGTTCGGCTCGTATGAATAAAAAATTAATTTTTTTTTGAAATTACTAAAAAAATTTAGTTACTAATTGTAATTCAAAAAAAAAATATTTACATATATAACAAAAAATGTGTTAAATTACTTGTTGACGTCTGAACCTGCACCAGTCCACGTGCCAACAGATCTCCAGTTACTCCTCTGCCAGCTCGTATGTTACCTGTACACTAGGACGACCGTTAGGCACCAAGATCTCCGGAGAAAAGGGGTCCGGCGATCGTTGGCACTCCGACGATCAAGTCAACAGCCGGTATATAAAGAATACGCGGGGGCGGGAACAAAATAGGAGTGTGGGAGAGACAAGCAAGCAGAAGTTTGAGCAGAGTTTAGGGTGGGATTCGTAAGCGTAAAAAGTGCGTCATCAAGATGGTGCGTACTAAAAAATGCGTACTCAGAAGTGCGTACCTTAGAATAGCCAGAACATGATATTTATAGGGGGAGAATCCTAATTGATTCAGGGAAGCAATCAATTAGAATTCTATTGTGATTCTCTTTCCTTATCAGATAAGGTAGGTTCCAATCTCGCCGTGATCTTCCGAGATTGCATCCTCATCTCTCTCAATCTCTAAGATTGTGTTGCTGATTTTATTGGATTGAGATATGGTTTCCTTGTGTCAATCAAATACAATCTTCCCTGAGATATCATTTTAGCTGTGCGGACCATAATAAATACGAAGTCCGGCGAAGCTCTCTGGATCGGCCATGAATGCCGAGGCCCTTCATGGGCCTCGCAATACTCTGATTCAGAAATGCTAAGATGTTCGATGGGCCTCCGAGGCCTTCGCCGGGCCAATGGAACCTTTATAGATCTGGAAGGCCTTCGCTGGGCCTATAAGGCCTTAGCGAGGCCTAGATGAGACTTTTACTAGAACTTTGCTGACGTGGAGGCTTCACCAAAATCGGGTGGTAACATTACTAAATAAAAAATAAATAACAACGATAAATTCACATTTATTAATTTTTTAATTCAATTTCTATTTTTTATTTATATATTTAAAGACTAAAATATCACGCATCTGTCACATCTTTCACTTTAAACGGCTCTCTGCTATTTGTTTTTTTTTTTAAATCAAAGCGGTTCACAGGCCGGCTCGTGAACGGCCCGCGGGTTGGCCTCCTCGGCCCGTGAACAGCCCGTCCGATTCACGGGCCGGCCTGCGGTTCCAGGTCGAGGCGGGTGGGTCGATGCGGGTTCGGCCGGTCCGCCCGTCTTGACACCTCTAATCCAAGTACATGTTTCTTTTATTATAGCACATGTTTGGTAGTGCTGAAATTATAAGTTGTTTGTGAATGTGTAGATAAAAAGTGAGTTGTAAGTTGTTGGTCCTATGAATTGTGTAGATAAAAAATATATTTGTTTGACAAAATAAAATTATAATTTAAGCAACTCGAAACATGTACAAAGTCTATACATACATACATACATACATACATACATCTACACAATGTTATAAATGGCTAATTTCAATTGCCCATTTTGAACAGTTGCTTTCCGTGAGATGGTCGTCCCAATTTTGCTACTGTTCAACTCAATTGCCACTGTGCGGTCAAATACATGGGCCAAGTGACAGTGTTCGGGCAGGCAGGGTTTGATTTGAGTCTGATTCTCAGCACTATCCTTTTCTCCATTCCATTCTCAACCCATATCAAACCCTAAAGAGGCGCCTACCTACTAAATCGGCCACACAGAGATCCAGTGTAGATCAGACATTTCAAATCCATCGTGGACCTCAACCCGTCTGGTATCTGGCAGTCCATTCTCGTTCATCTCTTTTTTCAAATGGTTACTGCTTCGTGGTATCCGGTAACAATGACTTCGGCCAGCAATTAAGACATTCATACGTTCATCCGACCCAGATCTAACCGGAATCAAAAGTTAATAGCTTTGGGTTGTCTTCTTTGTTGGTTTAGTTAGTATTATTATTAATTTTTATTTACCAAAAAAAAATCTGTGAAATATGTGGAATGGTTTTAAATTTTTTTCACGCCTGCATTCTACGTGGACGGTCCTTTCAGGCTACGTGTTACACTGCTTCATTTGTTGAGGAGTTGCAATTCCTGATTTTTTTGGGGCGTCCACAAGGTATTACTTCATTTCGGTTTCCAGTTTAATGCTTCCAAAGATGAACTTTTTCCCTATTCTTCGTGCTTGACTTTGTGCGTTAGCTTGATGAACTTGAGCAGATTTGCTGAATTTTTAGACTGTTATTTTATTAAAATCTTGACCCTTTATTCAGCATATACCGATTTTCAGCTCTCTTTCCTTTCGTTGAATTTAGTTTTATTAGTCACTATTTATAATAAAGTCATCAGCACCATAAGTTTATTACCATGAGGTTGCATCAATTTGGACTATTTTGTGTTTGAGATTGAACCCATAAACATGATGTAAATGTAGAATGTGATGAGAAGATGCAACTTGCAAGTCCACGAAGAGAGGATTACAGGATTAGAAAAGATGTTCGATGGATTATTAAAGTATAGTTGATGATTTAACGAAAAAGTTTTATACATAGCTTCCCTTGCATGAAATTTACCTGATAAAACTTTTAGAAATAAATTTTTATTTTTTATTTTTATTTTGTGGGTGTGTATATCACTACTAATATACAAGAGCCTTAAGGGTTGTAACTGTTCAAAAAATCATCCAAAATGACGTAATATTGGGTTTTTTTTTTCCTGCTAGAACCCAAAACGACGTCGTTTATGGTTTATTTTTTAATGGTGTATATAATGGAATTGGCTTCAGTTTTTGTGATATTGTTTCTAGAAAGTCAATAAATGAAAGCACATAGTTATTATTCTTTATTGGGATTTTATTTTGTAAATTACATATTATACTGAGTTTTGATATATGTTGATGTCCTCTTCTCCTGGTCATGGACATACTTCAAAACAGAGGCGTTTCAGCAACTTTGACTTAGGTTGTAATGGTGTTGTCTTTGTACAAATGCGTAAAAGCGATTGAGATCCCTGTCAAAAAGATATTGTCCAACACATGATGATGTCTCTGGCTTCATATAGGAAGCACGTGTCAAGGTTCATTTCTCAACAGCTCTTTTTGTCTCAATTAATTAACCTCTCAATAGAATTATTTTATTGTTTATTAACTAAAGGAGTCCAACATTCGGCATCTGCGGACTAAGAATATGATGGATGCAATTTATGCATCGGATGAGGAAATCAGGAGAGCAATCAAACCAGTCATTGAGCAGTTTTTCCCTGAAGAAACTTAGCAACCCGTTTGAGGTAAATGCAGTACCATTATGATATTCATGACTTCCAAAAACATAAAGATGCATACAAGTCCTACTTTTACCTTATGGTTTCATTTAATTAACTACCACTAAAATTCTATTTAGTCATTGAACTTCTATTTTTTTTTCAGTTTAGTTAATAAACTTTGTACATCACCATATCAACTTCCGATAGTAAAATTAATGGATTTACCTATGTGGCGGTTTGTCACAATGGATGATCCATTGATTTTAATAATGAAAGCTGATTTGATGATGTAGTGAACAGAAATGAAAGTTGAGTGACCAAGTTTGAATAAAAAAATTTGATGACTAAAATGAAAGTTCACTGAAAGTTGAAAGACCAACCATACTTTTTACGCAGTTAAGTAAATAATAACTGATTTCAAATTTCCTCGAAATAGGGAGATTGGCTTCTGCATTCTTACAGGTACTTCAAACTCAAAGTAGACGGGTCTGTGAATCATTTGTGAAGATTTAAGAGCACTCATTTTTCCTTTTAACCTTTTTCCCTGGGAGGGACTTTCCAGTTCACCGCATTTATTGTATTGGTTGGATTTTTTTGACATATATAGATAGATTGCATTTTGATTTTACACTTCCTATTTATATGGGGTCTTTTACTGTTCTTTAATTATATTTTCAATTTGTAAGGCGAAATCCTTCTTCACTTTGAGAAAGAAGGGCATTCTATTATTACTAAAGGTGCCTTAGCCTATCTGTAGTCTTAGACGAGCTCATAAAAATGACAAAATATTCGAAACATGTGGTGTTGATTTTTTTGTAGTTGATATTGTTTGGACTGGTTTATGCAGTTATATCCCGTACAAACTTAAAATAAATTTTATACTGATAAATATTCTATTGCAGTTCACAGTAATCTATGATGCTCGTGCAAATACTGGTGTTCGCAGAACAAAAATCATCGATGCAGTTGCGAAGAGTTGCAGAGTCCAGTTGAATGGGTTGAATAGAAGAAATAAGGTGTTATCTATTTTTTCTCTTTGTATTTCACCAATTGCTTGCCTTCTTCCTTGGTCAACATGATTGTTTTTTTGTTAAAATTTCTCTTTCAGCAATCATACACTAAGTACGCATGCTTTGGATTTTGGAATATGAATTATACACTTCATTCAACCGATAAAAGAATGATTTAGAATTTTCCACTAATGTTATTTGACCTTTACAGTGTTGTAAACTTCATCTTAGTGTATGCTAAATTTTTTAAGTGCTTATGATTGTTGTTAGCATTTGTGTATCTTTGTATGATTGATGAAAAACTGTTATATTTATTGGAGAATGCTGAACAACTTTTTTATTTGAAAGTGAGTTTACAGCACATAAATATTAGTAATGGAGTAATTAGTATATGTAGAGCATCATGAATTCTGGGACTCTTTATTTTTTATTTAATATGTATATGGTTCATAATTATTGATATGTTTTCTCGGTTTACTCTTACAAGTTCTTTCTTTCAAATATAAATTTCAAATAAGTCATATCTTGCTCAAATCAATAAATTAAATAGAACTGAGTTATACTTAAGTTCAGATTTCATGTTCAATTAAGCAGGCGAGTACACTTGATATTTGTTGGAGAAAACTCTATTTTTCCCTTTGAGGCTCTTCATATGACTTCGAAGCAAGATAGATAGAAGATTCAATGCCTTAGTCAAGGTACACTAAGATGTTCCTTCCCTCTCCTGTTGGTTTTGGCATAAAGCAAGCATTACTTAATTTATGGTCTTTGGTTATTCCTATTGAAGAATGTACATCGATGGTCACAGAAGCCATGTTAATGCCATTGGAAGAGTTAGTATAAATTTTTTCAACATTTAAGTACTTATGATTTGTTTATTATTGATCTTGTGCTTGTTTGAATTCAGTTTTATTTGTTGTTAAGTCGTGAATATATATATATATATATATATATATATATATATATATATGCAATGTTACTGTGACAAATTATTTCAAAACTTGATTTAAATCTCAATCTAATTTGATGTATCGAGTCATTAACCATTAAATATAATTATACAAGTGATTTTTTCCCTATATTTTAGCCTTCTTGAACTTTATGCAAATAGAATACAGAAAATTTGATTTTCGAGATGTTCTCTTTTCCAACTTTTATTTTTTATTTTTATACAGTATTTGAATTATATTTCCAATTGGTGGAAGTCTCGGGCCAATGAGGAGAATGGTGAGTAGTAAAAATTGTTTTGTTGATTATATGAGTTGCTTGATTTGCTAAATTTATATGACATTAATGTTACCTTTTCTAGAATGTTATTTTATTAAATTGAATCTGATGGGTTGAAATTGTGGTTTCTTGGGAAGAAATTAAAAATACTTATTATAAGTAATTTGGTTAATCGAATAAAAAGGTGCAAAGTGAATGTAATAATATAGTTCACTTGACTTACTTGCCTATGGTAATAGCTCACTTGACTACTTGCCTATGGGATTCTATAGGTTTTAATGCACTGCGTCTTTCATTTATCCATCAATATGTATTTGTAGAAATTATTTTTTTAAATCCAAGTTAAGCATAGTTAAAGATGTGTTTTATGGCGAGAGTAGATAACGTTCTTATAGAAACGAAGAAAATACTTACGAACAAGAGCTTCTATATTGGGAATATGAATTACTAACATAAGCTCATGCGCAGTGATAAATGGATAGTGACACATGAGGTATGGTTAGAACCTTTTTGCTTTTCCATTTTCATAGTTGATCTCCTTTGTTTTGTTTGTTGGTATACGACTTTTGTGCCCATGGTCAATATCATTGCAATTTAGGGTACTAATTTGTCACTCAAGCGTTATAAACCATTCCATTGGTTGACTTAATGGTTGTATTGAGTCCAATTTCAATACATTTTAGAAAAAGGGCCATTTGCCTTCAAAGTTATATGTATATCTCATTCATTCGAAGATATTTTTTAGTATCGTTTATATAGACTTCCATTAACTACCTTGTATATGCGTGTTGTTCTTTCACTCTATCTTGGGTTTGACATGGCTTTTTATTAGAATGTTGAAACAACCAGATTTTTATAGAAGTGGCTATTGTACCATACCATGACAAGAAACTTCAGGGGAAAAAGTTATTTTGTTTTGCCAATTTTGTGAACTTTTTAATTCTACTCTTGTGCGCTTGAAAATTGTAATATTTGTTGCTGTAGTTTGTCAATATTTTTTTTTTAAATATAATTTTGTTACACCATTATCGTATTGATAATAATTTTCTAGATTGTTACTGGTTGTCATGTTTAATACTTTAAACAATGATCTCCTTGAATGTGTGTAAAATGTTAAGAACAGCTTTGTAATATGATTCTTTGGAATGGAAATGTGTTCATTAGAATTTGTTCTCAATTTGGAGTTAAACGTTAAGTGAACAATATTGATTTGCATTTTGGTTGTGCCACAGTTGTGGCTTGCCTCTTATCTACTCTAATTGTTGTAGTGTTGGAATCTAGAAAACATTATTTTGTTCTTAAGTTGCAGTGGCGATAATGACCCTAATAATCTTAGAACGTAGCCTTCTATATTGAAAGTGACTGATAAACATGATTATGATAATTTGAACAATGTGTATTGATTGCTAATATATTTTTCTTGTGTTTTTGTATCATCTTTTAATTCATTGCGTTTCTAATTGGCTCTTTTCACTTTCTTCACTTTTTAGGACGACGGGATATTAGTAATTCCCATAGTGGTAGATCCTCCACCTAAACTTCGCACAAAGAAAGGTCTAGCTGTAGAGTTCCATGATAGAGTATATGCTTTGTTGACCATTGCTACTATGTCTGGAGGTTGTCAGGTAATTTTATAGCGTAAGGTTTCCCAGCTTCTTTGAGTTTTCTTGCTTAATTTTGAGTTTTTAGAGTGATAAATTCTTATTTTATGAGGTTTATAATTTTTTTTTATTATTTTGAATGAGTGAAATTCATTTTATGTGTGTTAAAATGTGATTGTGCTTGTGGAAATCTAAATCTTGAATTTCATGCAAGGAATGGTTCTGTTAATAAATATGTGAAATTTTAATGATTAATTTTGTGTATTTTTGAGTCGAGAAATGCTTTAGACATAATGAGAATTAGAATTCGTTGGTTATTTTTTGTAAGAAATACCTAATTTTCTTGCGAAATGCTCTCCGTTGTTTGAAAAAGAGTTATTGGAAAAGGAAATTGCGAGACAAAACTGCTTCTTTCTTTTAGTCTTGTTTTTTTTTATAAAAAAAATGGTATCAGCTGTCTATGAGATGTTCTCGATGTTGCATTCTTCTTGCGAAATGCTCTCTGTTTGTGATAGCTAATGCCATTTTCTGCACGAAGTCTGCTACCTGCAATACTCAACCCATTAAAGCAACAACAACAAAAATGCCACCAACCATTCCAAGTATGACTTACAATAGTTCGTTCTTATGCTGCTCTTACAGTGAATTCTGCAATGAAGAGTTATTTCATAATGTTGTAATAAGTAGTTTGACAAGCTTTATTTCTTGCATGTCACTAATCAGAGTCATGAAGCAGTGGGAAAATAAAAGTTGGAATCAATGGTAAGTTTATCAACCACGTCTTTTTTCTTGGATGCACATCACTTTTTTATTATGATGTGTTGTTCTAGGGCCTGCTATATTTTATCGCAATCGCCTAATGAATATCTTTTTGGCTCTTTAGGTCAATAATTTCCTATAATAATTGTAATATATGTTGACCTTGTAGGGTTTGGACGTATTATTGGGCGGTTAGTTCTACGAATAGCAACTTTTAGGGATGATATACATGTGGTTGCAGTCAACGATCCTTTTATTGATGACAAGAACATGGTGAGTAATGGTGTCTTACTTGAATTTCTTTTAGTTGCTTGAATAATTAGTGAGTGCCTTGGTCTAGTTGCTAAAGGAACAATAAATTTCATTGGAAGCCAAATTTGGAAATCCTTATAATGTGGATCTTAAATGCCCTGTGTGACTAATTGGTTATATACTTGTTTTTCCTTCTTGGATTCAAAGAAGTGGGTTGCCCAGAGTGTTTTGAAAAATGGCAATAACATGCGCTCATAATTCTTTCAGGCTTACATGTTTAAGTATGACTCCACTCATAGACTTTATAAGAGAACCATCAATGTTGTACATGAATCCAATTTGGAAATCAATAGGAAGCAAATTAAAATTAGTAGCAAAAAGTATCACCAGAATTTCGTGTCAAAAGTTTGATAACTGTTCTTCACCAGAAATTGATTTCTGCTAGGTACATATTTTAGCCTTTTTTCTACCTTTGCTAATTCAAAATTCCTTGTACACAGACCCACCAGGGATTCACATTCAAAAGCTTTCATTCATTCCTTTTAATGTGTAATTGTGTTTCATTTAAATTGGAGTGTTGGTAACCTGAAATTACAATAACTCAGATAAGTCAAAATCTTCAAGGCAAGAGATAACTTAAATGAGTGTTAATAAATGGAACTACTTCAAGATGACTTGGGGCTATGAAGTGTTGTTGAAGGAGACTTCACTGTTCCAAGAGTTCTTTACTTGCTTTTATGTCTTCATGAACTTGGACTAAGTTAGTATGCTTTTTTTTTCTTTTTTCTTTTTTCTTTTTTTTTTGATGAAGTTCGTGGATGTCCATGTTTTATCTTTTGGGTTGATTTTTATTTTTACGTGATGGCAAAGGTCACTTAGCTGCCTAAGGAGATTTGAAATTTTCTGTAGATCTGTTTTGATATTAATGTTGTCAATTATTGTTAACAACTAACTCAAAATCTCTCATAGGCAAGTGAATTTGAAAAATCCAGATCACAAGTTCTTCTTATGGATAATGATGATTGGCACTGCTGACAAGAAGATATTTTTCTGATCACAAATGCTTCCACCCATTGAGCAAAAGCATATCTTTTTCAGTCGAGAGATTGGCGGCTGATAAGAAGATTTTGCAAACTATCAATTAAAAGGCTGCAAATATCTTGGCCGAACAACAAGGGATGCAGAAAAAGGCTTTCCTGATGGCAAACCAAGAACAAGTTAGATTCGGGATATTGGTCTACTACCCTTTTGTTGGCACTTGAAGCATTCTGATTGCAACAGCTCATTTTGTGATGTTCTGCAACTTATATTTCGCATTATTTTCTTCCCTATTTGAGCAGCTTAAGATTATTGGATGATAATTATTTCAATTGATTATTGGCGAGTTGTAATCGAAATTACCAGCTCAGAGTTTTAGGTGCATCTGGTAAATCATTTTTTTTTTTTTTGAAATGTCATTATGTGCGCCAATGGTGGACCTGCTTGCTAATAAGAATGTTTTATATTGCACTAAGGTGATATTTCTGGATAAGAAGGTGAGGGACTGCGATCGGTATAGTTCCTCTTTCGAGGTTGTTTATGTTGACGATTGATTTGTTGAATATCAATGGATAATCAACAGCCAAGATTTTGAAATAGGTGGTTCATTGATTCATTGAATGGTATACTCGGGATAAATGAGCCTGGCTCAGTTTTTAACAACTTATTCTGTTTTCCAAAAATGAAAACATGTAGTGTGCTGGTGAAGCATTCAAAAGGACCCCTCAATCTATTTAATGATGTTGTAAGAACCTTCTATAAAGATCCCTCAAATATATACATTTACAAATTTCCTTTATTTTAATAAGACCGCAATATGTAACCCAAACTTTGGGTCTTTATTTCAATTTTGTTTACACATTTATACATAATTTATTAGGTGCTTCAATTTTTTTTCTTAATAAAACCAAAAAATGTGACCCAAACTTTTGGCCACGGGAATGAATTAGGTGCTTCAAAATATTTATTCACTCTTTAAGATTCTTTATCCTTTCGAAACACCTTTCATTTTACTATAACATTACTTTGTAAAAAGTTTTCCATTCAATTATTACTTCAACAAAAATTATCTGAAATATTTTTCAGTACTATTTTCCAAAATTTTCCCAGGTTTTGTCAAAAAATTGTCTTGACAAATACGGAAATTGCGCGCAAAGCGCGCCGCACACACTAGTATATATATAAAAGTCTATGGATCTATGGATTATAGGATGACCAAATCTTATGAATAGTGCCTTTATACATTGGCTCTTTTAATATAGTTAGAATATAAATAGTAAAGGCATACTAGTCTTAATGCTTTGAGATATAAGCATGTTTGACTTAAATTAAAAAGTTTACTTATAAGTAAATTTAAAATAAATAATTTACTTGTCACACCAAAAATAATTTGGATTGAAACTTTAATTAACTAAATTTGAAGTAAATCGAAACAATTTTATGGTGGAGCTTGGGATTCTTGGACTAATGTTTCAAAAAAAGACAATTTAAATTAGAGATTTGGGCTTAGATCATTTTAGATTGATATTATTTAGATTATGCATTTGGGTTATTCACAAAATAAGTAATTAATGTTAAAGAGAAAAATAAATAAATAAATAACATAAAATCGGGCTAGATGGGCTAGGCCATATAGGCCCAGTTTGGCCCAGTTTTGTTTGGACCAGGACTAGCCTAACCCAAAATATGGGTTATATGTAGGCCGGCCCGGTTTTGCCACCTCTAGGCCCAATAACTTTCTTTATGTCCACACGACATTATATACCAATGGATATTTGATGGGCCATTTGGCTAAATGGCTTTGCCAAACCCTCGGAATTAAAAAGTTCCTAACTTATATCAAATAAGTTTTAAATGCCTATTTTATACATAAAAGATTTAAATACCCTTACTTAATCACGACTGTTAATAGATCACCTGTTAAACGACCATCTGTTAACAGACCACAGGCCTGTGGTCTATTAAGGCCAAAAATTTGTTAACAGACTCATGGTCTGTTAATAAGTTTTTTAACACCTGTTAAAAGACCATAAGTCTATTAACGCGAATTTACTTATTTTAATTGATTTTTTGAATTAACCCACTTCAATTGAATTCAGATTTATAGAAATTTAAAATAAAAATCATAATTTATACTCAAATTTATACATATTTTCATGATTTATAATACAAAATCCATAATTTCTACCGTAAGTTAAAAGAAGAAGATAGAGACGGATGAATTTCTACTTTGAAATGAGATTTCTTACACAAATGAAATGTGTTGGATTTTAACATTGAAATGTATTAGATTCTAACTTTGAAATCTTCTCTTTTTCACAGATAGATGATTTTGAAATCGTTTGAAATAGTTATAAGAAGGGAAGAGAATGCAGGGATAAATTTGGTAATTTACAGACTAAAATGGATCAACGGCCATTTTGAAAAATTGACCGGATCACCCGGCCATTCAACACTTATCCCACTATTTGATGATGCGAATTGTGCCACAATGGTGTTCATCTGTATTAAGTTTTGCAATATTGATATAAATAACACTAAAGAGTAAACTTTTTTTTTTTAAACTCATTTTTAATTATATATTTTATGGGACTTACAACGTTTATTAACTCTTAACTACACATTTTATCAATTTTTTTAAAAATCTTCTAAAAAAAATAATTTTAAACTCCACCAAACTAAAAACACTGTAATAATGTAACACCTTTTTTTTTATATATAAATAAACTTTTAACCAAATATATCCTTACAATAATATAAGAGCCTTAAATTTGTTACTGTTCAATTTTTCGTCCAATACGCGGTCGTTTTACAACTATCATTTAATTCTATTACCTACTTCAGTCACCCACTTTCTACCTTTTTACTTTCTACGTTTTCAGAAGCCATTGTTTCCATTCCATTGCAGCTTAGAATTTAACCGTGTTCATTGTCTTTCCATACTTTATAATTCAGACTGTTCTTGTCAAGTTCTGTACGTGTATATTATTTGTATGACAATGACAAAATTTTGAAGCAGAAATTCATTCTTGTTTAACAACATTTTCATTCTATGTTGTTCGTCGTTTTTCCATCCATTGGAGTTTGTAATTCAGACGTCAAACAAGTTCTATAAGAGTATATTATTTGTATGACAATGACAAAATTTTGAAGCAGAACTTCATTCTTGTTTAACAACAAATCTGTTAATTTTTTCATAGTTTTGGGAAATTTCAAATCAAATATTTATGTGTATTTGTCTAAAGGTTACATTTCTCCCGAATTCTTTAATACTGGTGCTATGTTATATTTGTATGGGGTTGCTTGATATTTGGACAAGGTTGCAGAGCCATCTGTTTGTCGCAACCAAGCTAGCAACCAAACTAACTCGCTCGGCAACCGTGTTGGTTGCCGAGCGCTGGTTGTCGACCAACTCGACAACTAGCTTGAGTTTTGATGTGATTAGAAATATAACTTGGGTTTCTGATTTGCATTTGAAACTCTTTTTGGTGTTCAATTTTGAATTTTTTTATTTTGGGTATAAGGGATTTCTTCTATTAAACATTGTTTTGTGATCGGAAAATATTTTGGTGAATTTTGGAAGGGACTGGTCATTTTCTTCATTAGGAGATATATATTTGTACAGAGTAATGGTGGACAATTGTGGACAACTTAAGAGGCATTGCATATATTGTGGTTGTCGAGTGATGTCGAGTTACTCAACAACTAACAAATTTCAACTCTTAAACTTATGCAATTGTATAAAATAAGTGCATTAGGCAACTAAAAGGGCCTTAGAGTCAAAGCACTAGAACAATTTATCTCTCACCAAATAAAAATACAAACAATTAGCAGAAGGAATAACACAAATTAAGCTAAAAATTACATCCTGAACCTCAAGGGGAGCAGGACCTAGGCTAGCTTGAAGTCTAGCAATTTAATGTATATTTTGTATGCATTATTGAACACGACTAATCAGTATAAATAAACATAAGAAAATGGGTAATTTGCATCTATTATTAGATTCACTCTAATCTATGATACTAATCACTCAACATGGTTGGTTAACTCAACATGGTTGTCGAGTTAGCTCGACAACCATTACCAAAAACACACTGATAACTAATTATGGGACATCTAAAATATGGAAAATTAATCATTCTGAAATTATTGGTTACTCCTAAAGTAAATTATTTTCTGTATTTAATTTATTAATGTAATTATTAGCATTATAAATAACAATCAGATTACTATACTATGAATCTATGATACTATAATCACTCAACATGGTTGGTTAACTCGACAACCAACATGGTTGTCGAGTTACAAACACACTGATAACCAATCGGAGTTGCATAATCAGATACTACCAATAAGATTTCAGTTGCTGAAGTTCAATTTTGAGCCTTTTAATTGGGCATGTGGTTCCCATTAATTCATGGCACACAACACTGCGGTTCCCATTAATTCACAGCACACAACACCAACCATGCATGGTTGTCGAGTATAAAAACATTCATAAATTGTTGAGTTTCAAGATTAATGTGAGGGAACTATGTAATACTTGCAATGTTATGCATGTATTTGATCAGTCGGAAATGTTTCCAGTACCATTATTTTAGTGACAGTTTCAGTTCTCAGCACAGGTTATTGTTTGGAAAGAAACTAAATTCATGTGCTTTTTGCCCTGTTCTTCTTGAATTCAGCAAATATGCATTATAAGCATTGACATTAAGTTAATTTCTGAACTTCACGTAATTGTTGCATCTTCAGTACATTTATATTTTGGTTTTGGGAACTACAAAATACTGCATAATTGTTGCGACAGTATTTGAGAGATTGAACATATGATCATTAGGCGGCCGAAATGTAGAAACTATGTGGAATACTTGGAAGCTAACATTTTTTCTGAAGTTCACACTTGACAAGAAAAAATCTTGTCAAGTGAAAAAAAATTAGAAAAAAGACAAAAGAAATGGAAAAGTTCACAAAAAAAAAAAAAAAAAAAATCGAGTACTGTTCTCGACGATGAACAGTAGCTTTCGAGTTACTGTTCACTCAATATTTTTTTAAAGCCCATTTTCTTTATCTTTTTCTAATTTTTTTCACAATTTTTTTTTTCTTGAGTTTATTTTTCCTTATTTGTTTTTATTTTACACCTTTTCATTCAATTTTTTTATTAATCTTTTTTATTTTATCTTATAAGCAAATTGAATTTTTTTATTTTATTTTTATTTTTTATAACTCGACAACATTGAATTTGAATTTTTTTTATACATGTTGGGCATTGACCCATTTTCATTTTTTATTTTTTTTTAAGATTTTTTTTTACACATGTTGGGCATTGGCCCATTTTTTATTTTTTTTTATTTTAGGAATAATTGCATGAAAGGTCCCTATCGTTTCAAAATCATTAGGAATATACCATAATCTAAAAAAATAACATTATACATCCCCAACCTATGAAGAAATAAGTATCGTAAGTCTCTTTTCACACTTTTTGTCAGTTTTCTCCGTTAAATACTATTATTTTTTCCTTATTTTTTTCCCTTTTACTATTCCAGATTTTCATTCAATTTTTCACCAACTTTTTTTTGTTTGATGATATAAACAAATTGTACACAATTCTTTACTATTTGGCTTTTGAGTTATTAGTAAAAAGCTGATAAAGTTGTAGCCAATGAGGGTTTGGTCCAATTCAAATTCTAGAATTGGTACAATTCAATAAAAATATAAAAATGGTCACTTTACTACATCACTTTACCAATGCCGTTTACGAATCTTAGTTATTTAATTTTTTTTACGAGTTATTTAATTTTTTTATACGAATTATGTGCTTATTTGGTTCTGCTTTTCTTATTATAATTTCAATATTTTACTTAATTAATTGTATTAAATGGTATGTTCAAAAATATGTTGTTCATATTTATTATTTATGTATTATATATTTAATATTTTTTATACGTATATATTCAAGCAATACCTATGTGCAGCCTAAACATAAAATTTATTTCTACATTTTTCATGGACGTGCAACGCACGTAGCAAAAACTAATATATATCTATACTATAATATAAGTGTCTATGGCATGTTTACTATTCACCCTTCAACCAACGCGACGTCGTTTTTATGTTGTACTAGTCTTAATTTTGTCCAAATCTCACCATTTTGTCCTAATCTTTTGACACTTTTTGTATATTAAATTAATATCTATGGCCGCATTTTTTGACTTCTTCATCTTTTCTTTTCTTTTATTTGTTTTAATATACATATATTAGTGTCTTTTAGCCGCAATTATTGACTTCTTATATATTATAGTCAATATATATTCATTTTTTCCTTAATAAGTCATCAAATTTGGTGCTTTTTTATCCCCAGTTGCTATGGAGAACAAATGACGAAATACAATCGATTCTTAAAGGTTTTGCTAAATTTCATTTTCTCTAAACTGCAGTTTTTTTTTGTCCAACATAAATATTTGCTGCACTTTATACATTAAGTATTTTTACATAATTCCAGTTGGAGACGATATCCCTATGGGTTACCTAACCATTGGATTTGGTTTCACATAATTTCATGTTGTATAACTCAATGTATGGATATTTTTGTAAACTGCGATAGTATGAATCCGAGAAACTGACTTAGATGTTTTGGTGATCATTTTAGTATGCCGAAACATGCTGTCGGACTATAAAATTTTTATATGTGGTAACTACATGGGTATTCTACGTTCCTTGAAAATTTCATATTGTTCGGTGATCGTTTTCTATGTCAAATAAATTTTTTTTACTCCATGACCGGGTGAATTGTTTCTCTAAATTGTCTTTCTGTTCACCAACTCAAAAATATGTTACACCTTATATATTAAGTATTTTTACATAATTCCAGTTGGAGACGATAGCTCTATGGGTTACCTAACCATTGGCTTTGGTTTCACATGATTTCATGTTATATAACTCAAGTTATGGACAATTTTTTAAATTGCGATAGCATGAATCCGAGAAACTGCCTGTGATGTTCGGTGAGCATTTTAGTGTGTCAAAACATGCCGTCGGATTATCAAATTTTTATATGTGTTAGCTACATGGGTATTCTACGTTCCGTGAAAATTTTATATTGTTCGGTAATCGTTTTCTATGTCATATAAATATTTTTTGCTCCATGACTGGGTGAATTGTTTCTCGAAACTGCACTTTCTGTTGACCAACTCAAAAATATGCTGCACCTTATATATTAAGTATTTTTATATAATTCCAGTGGGAGACGAAAGCTCTATGGGTTACCTAACCATTGGCTTTGATTTCACATAATTTCATGGTATATAACTCAAGTTATGGACAATTTTGTAAACTACGACCGTATAAATTCGAGAAACTGCCTGGGGTGTTTCGGTGAGCATTTTAGTAAGTTGAAACATGCCGTCGGACTATCAAATTTTGATATGTGGTAGCTAAATGAGTATTCTATGTTCCCTGAAAATTTCATATTTTTCAGTTATCGTTTTCTATGTCAAACAAATTTTTATTACTCCATGACTGGGTGAAGAAATTTTAGTAACACTGCCCTTATTTTGAAATTTTTTTTTTCACTTGGTCATGGAGTAACAAAAAATTCTTTGACATAGAAAAAGATCACCGAACAATACGAAATTTTCAAAGGACATAGAATACTCAGGTACCTACCACATACCAAAAATTAGTAGTACGACGGCATGTTTAGGCATATTAAAATACTTACCGCGAAACCTCCTAGGCTGTTTTTCGGATTTATGCCGTCGGCGTTCCGAAATCGCTATTATAAACCAATCAAAAAACTTTAAGTAGTGTAAATATCTTCTTAAAATTTTGTGGACCTTGGTTTTTTGGTAGTTTTAACGGATTCCCATGTTTTGGTTACACGTTAATGATGTGAACTTGAAATGTTTTGCTAAACTTCATGTTTTTCTAAGATACAGTTTCTGTTGTCCAACTCAAACATTTACTACATCTTATATATTAAATATTTTTACATAATTCCAGTTGGAAACGATAGCCCTATGGGTTACCTAACCATTGACATTGGTTTTACATAATTTCATGTTATATAACTCAATTTATAGACAATTTTGTAAACTGTGACAGCATAAATCTGAAAAACTAACTAGGATGTTTCGGTTAGCATTTTAGTAAGCCAAAATATGCCGTCGGACTGTGAAATTTTGATATGTGGTAGCAACATGAGTATTCTATGTTCCCTGAAAATTTCATATTTTTCGGTGATCGTTTTCTATGTGAAATGAATTTTTGTTAATCCATGACTAAATGAAGTTTAGAAGTTTTTTTCCCCACGTATGTGCAATGGAAAAGTGACTGTTTAAGAATTTTTTTTTTTTTTTTTTGTAGGTGGACTTTTTCATGACAAATATAAAATAAAAATAAAAAAAAATAAAAAATTCCCTCACTTTGCCGAGTAGGCAAAGTGGGGGAAATTTTTTTTTTTAATTTATCCCACTTTGTCGAGTTACTCGGCAAAGTGGGAAACATTAAATTTTTTTTTTTTTGTAATTTGCACTTTTAGTCCACATTCTTTTCATTTTATAACAAATTTACCCATAACCTTTTTTTTTTTTTGCTTTGGCCATCCCCGACTTTTAAATTTCGTTACAAATTTTATTTTGTCCACCTCTTTAAATAATAAAAAAAAAACAAATAACAACAAAATAAAATAAAAATGTATATGAAGTCCTACAACTTTTAAAAAGTAGCCCAATTTTATTTTGACATTTTTAAAAAAAAATTTTTTCTTTTTAAATTTCTCGAGTTATTCGACATTTTTTTTTTTTTACATTTTGTCGAGTTCCTCGAATTTAAAATATATATATATATATATATATTTAAAAATTTGTTGAGTTACTCGACAAAAAAATAAAAATAAAAAAAAAATTTTTAAAATTTTGTCGAGTTACTCGATGTTAAAAAAAAAATTTTTTTTTTTAATTTGTCGAGTTACTAGCAAAAAAAAAAAATATATTTTTTTTTTAAATTTTGTAGAGTTACTCGAATTTAAAAAAAAAAAAAAAAAAAAATATATATATATATATATATATATATATATATATATATATATATATATATTTAAATCTTGTCAAGTTACTCGAATTTAAAAAAACAAAAAAAAAAATTTTCTTTTTTAAAATTATGTCGAGTTACTCGAATTTTAAAATTTTTTATCGAGTTACTCGAATTTTAAAAAAAATAAAAATATATATATTTTTTTTAACTTTTGTCGAGTTACTCGAATTTTTTTAAAAAAAAAAATTTTTTTTTCTTAACTTGTGTCGAGTCACTCGAATTTAAAAAAAAAAAATTAACTTTTGTCGAGTTACTCGAATTTAAAAAAAAAAAAAAAATTTAACTTTTGTCGAGCTACTCGAATTTAAAAAAAAAAAAATTTAACTTTTGTTGAATTACTCGAATTTAAAAAAAAAAAAAAAAATTTAACTTTTGTCGAGTAACTCGAATTTAAAAAAAAAAAAATTTTTTTTTTTTTTTTTACTTTTGTGTTGTAACTCGAATTTAAAATAAAATAAAATAATTTTTTTTTCTTTTTTTTACTTTTGTCGAGTTACTCGACTTTTAAAAAAAAAAAAATTTTTTTTTTTTGTCGAGTAACTCGACAAAAATTAAAAAAAAAATTTTTTCTTTTAAAAAATTCGAAAAAGTTTGTCGAGTTACTATATTTTTTAGTAAGTCAAAATAAGGGCACTGTTACAAAATTTTCTTCACCCGGTCATGGAGTAAAAAAAATTTGTTTGACATAGAAAACGATAACCGAAAAATATGAAATTTTCAGGGAACATAGAATACTCATTTAGCTACCACATATCAAAATTTGATAGTCCGACGGCATGTTTCGGCTTACTAAAATACTCACCGAAACACCCTAGGCAGTTTCTCGGATTTATACGGTCGTAGTTTACAAAATTGTCCATAACTTGAGTTATATACCATGAAATTATGTGAAATCAAAGCCAATGGTTAGGTAACCCATAGAGCTATCGTCTCCCACTGGAATTATGTAAAAATACTTAATATATAAGGTGCAGCATATTTTTGAGTTGGTCAACAGAAAGTGCAGTTTCGAGAAACAATTCACCCAGTCATGGAGCAAAAAATATTTATTTGACATAGAAAACGATTACCGAACAATATAATCACAATATTGTATTCGTACTCTAGATCGCTTGACATAAAAAAATATTTATTTGACATAGAAAAATTTATTTGACATAAAAAATGTATTCGTACTCTAGATCTTCAATCACAATATCTATGAGCTTGCTCAAATAAATTTTTCTATGTCAAATAAATATTTTTTTATGTCAAGCGATCTAGAGTACGAATACAATATTGTGATTATATTGTTCGGTAATCGTTTTCTATGTCAAATAAATATTTTTTGCTCCATGACTGGGTGAATTGTTTCTCGAAACTGCACTTTCTGTTGACCAACTCAAAAATATGCTGCACCTTATATATTAAGTATTTTTACATAATTCCAGTGGGAGACGATAGCTCTATGGGTTACCTAACCATTGGCTTTGATTTCACATAATTTCATGGTATATAACTCAAGTTATGGACAATTTTGTAAACTACGACCGTATAAATCCGAGAAACTGCCTAGGGTGTTTCGGTGAGTATTTTAGTAAGCCGAAACATGCCGTCGGACTATCAAATTTTGATATGTGGTAGCTAAATGAGTATTCTATGTTCCCTGAAAATTTCATATTTTTCGGTTATCGTTTTCTATGTCAAACAAATTTTTTTTACTCCATGACCGGGTGAAGAAAATTTTGTAACAGTGCCCTTATTTTGACTTACTAAAAAATTTGTAGGACAAAAAATATATATATATTTTTTTACTTTTGTCGAGTAACTCGATTTTAAAAAAAAAAATTTTTTTTTTTTTTACTTTTGTCGAGTTACTCGACTTTTAAAAAAAAAAAAAAAAAAAAAATTTTTTTTTTCTTTTGTCGAGTAACTCGACTTTTAAAAAAAAAAAAAAAAAAAAAATTTTTTTTTTTTACTTTTGTCGAGTAACTCGATTTAAAAAAAAAAAAATTTTTTTTTTTTTTACTTTTGTCGAGTTACTCGACTTTTTAAAAAATATATATATATATTTTTTGTCGAGTAACTCGACAAAAAATTTTAAAAATTTTTTTTTTTTTTTTTTTTAAATTTGAAAAAGTTTGTCGAGTTACTATTCAACTCGACAAACTTTTTCGAGATGAATAGTAACTCGAAAAAGTTACTGTTCATGATTTTTTTTTTTTTTTTTTTTTTAAATTCGAAAAAGTTTGTCGAGTTACTATTCAACTCGACCAACTTTTTCGGGGTGAATAGTAACTCGAAAAAGTTACTGTTCATGGAAAAAAAAATTTTTTTTTTTAAAAAATTCGAAAAAGTTTGTCGAGTTACTATTCAACTCGACAAAGTTTTTCGAGGTGAATAGTAACTCGAAAAAGTTACTGTTCATGGAAAAAAATTTTTTTTTTTTTTTTTTTAAAATTCGAAAAAGTTTGTCAAGTTACTATTCAACTCGACAAACTTTTTCGAGGTGAATAGTAACTCGAAAAAGTTACTATTCATGAAAATTTTTTTTTTTTTTTTTTTAAAATTCGAAAAAGTTTGTCGAGTTACTATTCAACTCGACAAACTTTTACGAGGTGAATAGTAACTCGAAAAAGTTACTGTTCATGAAATTATTATTATTATTATTTTTTTTTTATGGTGAGCTTTTACATTTGTAATTTTTTTTTTCAATGAAAAAAATCAACAACATATTTTATTTTTTGTAACTATTAATTATAAGATTTTTACCAATAATGTTACAAATATTTTTTTATACTAATTGCTAAAATAAAATAAAATAAAATATATTGTATTAATTGATTATGATATATATTCTATTTTACTATATTCTAATAAATGAAACATTAAATAAAATTTTGTATATGCTTTATTCATCAAGTTACTTGACAAATCCAAATTTAAGACTCACGAATTTCTTGAAAAATAACAGCACTAAATAAGAATAAAAAATTATTTAAATGTATGACATCATTTAAATAAAAAAGAGAAACAAAATAATGAAAATTTTAAATTTCGTTCGTTCGTCGAGTAACTCCGGCAACTTGATTTTCAGTTTGTCGAGCTACTTGAGCTATTGAATAGATTGATTTCGTATCACATTTTTAATCGAGTAACTCGACAAACTTTATTTTGGGTTTATCGAGTTACTCGAGTAACTTCAACAATGCATATTGTTCATTTTTTAGTTTAGTTTTTTTATTTAAATTATGTACTACACTTAAATTTTTTTATTTTTTAGTTTTTTCATGTTATTTTTAAACCAACTCATGAATCTCAAATTTGGATTTGTCAAGTTACTAGATAAATTAGTCATAATAAAAGAATATATAATATATTGTATTAATTGATTATGATATATATTAAATTTATATGATATATATTTTATTTTGATATCTCCTAATAAATAATCAATTAAATACAAATATGTATGTCCTTCATTTATCAAATAAGTTAACAAATCCAAATTTCATGTCAACACGTTCCTCGAATAATAATATTACAACATTCAAATTAAACAAAATAGTCAATGTATTAAATAATTTCAATAAAAAAAGATTACAAAAATGAAAATTATGCATTTTATTATTGGCTTGAGTAACTCGGGAAACTCGATTTTAACTTTGTCGAGTTATGCTCTACAATGAATAATCAGTTCTTTTATATCAATAATATTTCATATTCTATAACTTAATATAATATGTTATAATAAAATAGCTATTATAAAATAAAATAAAATCTAAATCATAAAACAAAACAATCTTTTACAATTTATTACTTAAGCAACTCGACAAATTGAAAATAAATTTTGTCGAGTTACTCTATAACCTACATGCTAAATACATATATTTTATATTATAGAAATTTTCTGTTTACAATAAAGAGAAACATAAAATATAATATACACAAGTCCACAAAATATCAAATATATAAAAAAACTATTTTACATAAATTCACACATTTATTTATAATATCTGTAAATCATTTATACTAAGTGAAATCTATAATTACTTATTCAATTTATTTCACGAAAATATTCCTGTTTTATGATTTTTGCTTTTGTATCACATTTTTCATCGAGTAACTCGACAAACATGATTTTTAGTTTGGCGAGTTACTCGAGTAACTTCAACAATGCATATTTTTCATTTTTTTTTGTTTTCTTTTTCTATTTAAATTATGTAATATACTTATAATTTCTGTAATAAATATTATTATAAATTATGTTAAAATACTTATTACAATTATTAATTAAAAAAAACACATTTATTTTCGTAATATAATTTGACATAATTATTCTAACAAAAAAATTCATTATTATAACAAATTTTTACTACAATTTATTTTCATAATTTATGATGAAATCTATTTTGTATGCATTTGTCATAACAAATTTATTATAATCACTAGATTATTATAATAATGTAATAATTGATTAATAATTTATTACTACAAAATTGCTTTTATTATGCTATAAATTTATTATAACAATTTTTAGTTATAATATGTTATACTAATTGCTAAAATAAAATAAAATAAAATATATTGTATTAATTGATTATGATATATATTCTATTTTACTATGTTCTAATAAATGATACTTTAAATAAAATTTTGTATATGCTTTATTTATCAACTTACTCAACAAATCCAACTTTGAGACTCACGAGTTTCTTGAAACATAACACCACTGAATAAGAATAAAGAATTATTTAATTGTATGACATACTTTAAATAAAAAAGGGAAACAAAATAATGGAAAATTTAGATTTCATTCGTTCGTCGAGTAACTCGGGCAACTCGATTGTCAGTTTGTCGAGCTACTTGAGCTATTGAATAGATTAATTTCGTATCACAATTTTAATCGAGTAACTCGACAAACATGATTTTGGGTTTGTCGAGTTACTCGAGTAACTTCAACAATGCATATTTCTCATTTTATAGTTTACTTTTTGTATTTAAATTATGTAATACACTTAAATTTTTTTTATTTTTTAGTTTTTTCGTGTTATTTTTTAACCAACTCGTGGAACTCAAATTTAGATTTGTCGAGTTACTAGATAAATTAATCATAATAAAACAATATATGATATATTGTATTGATTGATTAAGATATATATTAAATTTATACAATATATATTTTATTTTGCTATATTCTAATAAATAATCATTTCAATACAATTATGTATGTGCTTCATTTATCAAATAAGTTAACAAATCCAAATTTCATGTTTACACGTTCCTCGAACAATAACATTACAACATTCAAATTAAACAAAATAGTCAATGTATTAAATAATTTAAATAAAATAAGCTTCAAAAAATAAAAATTATGCATTTCATTAGTTTCTTGAGTAACTCGGGAAACTCGATATTCACTTTGTCGAGTTATGCTCTACAATGAATAATGAGTTCTTTTATATCAATAATATTTCATATTCTATAACCTAATATAATATGTAATAATAAATTAGCTATTATAAAAAAATTTATATATTATTTTAAATTAATATAATATATCATAGCTAATTTTATGAAATATAAAAACACAGTGGAGTAAAATTTGTTATAATAATTATTTTTATTTATTACAATAATTATATGAAATTATATTATGGAAATCATTTTTTATTTATAATTACTATTTATAATATTCTTTATAACAAAATTTATATTAATATTCATGAAGACAATTTATAAATAAAAATTTAATAAATTTTATAACAATTTATAAAAAAATTTATTTAATATCAATTTGTTATAATAAATTGATTACACTCATTAAATCATTATAATTAATTAATAATCTAATAGTACAAAATTAATTTTGTTATGTTATAAATTTATTATAATAATTGTTTATTGTAGTATGTAATAGTAATTTCTAAAAGAAAAGAAAATATAATATATTGTATTAGTTCATTATGATACATATTATATTTATATAATATTTACTTTATTATAATTTTCTGCTTACTATAGTCTATTATACTAAATAATACATTAAAATTATTTTGTTTTTTTTGTCTCCGTCAATTAACTAGACCAAATGCTTGCCCAATATTTAAAATTTCCCATTCTATAGCTCGACAAACGTTTTCCACATAGATAGTCTTTTATTGTTAAAGGAAAATGTTAGTTTTTTTTTTTTTTTTTTTGTGAGCTTTTACATTTCTAATTTTTTTATAAATTAAAATTTGATTAGAGTAGGTGTAAACAAAAATTAATTATATTATGACCCTCTTTCTCTGTATATTTTTTCACTTTTTAATATTTAAAATTATTCACAAGGAAAAAGGGAGGATTTTTGTGCAGCTTTGAGAGTTCATGCGTGCATATCTAAGATGATTCAGTGCAAATGCTAAGAGTTGTATTATTGTTTGTCGTTGCTTTTGGAGAACTGATTATTAAGCTTATTAGATTATTAAACAAAAAGTTAGAATTTTTTAACTTAGCAAAGGCATAAGACAATTAGAAATAAAATCCCACCATTGGAACAACATAACTTTACAAAAATTAAATCAAATTTTTTTTTTTTTTTTTTTGTTTCTCGAGTAATTTTTTTCCCTTTTTCCCCACTTTGCCTCATAACTCGGCAAATTAATTAAAAAAAAAAACAAAAATTTTTTCTAAATAATTTTTGACTTTCTCCAGAAAGTAAAAAAAGAATAAAAATTTTGGTGGCTTCCAGAGAAAGCCACCCAAAAAAAAAAAAAAAAATTACAAAACAAAAAAAAATTTGGTGGCTTTCTCGAGCAACTCGAGAAAGCCACCAAAAAAATAACTCGAGAAAGCCACCAAATTTTTTTTTTTTTTTTGTGGCTTTCTCGAGTAACTCGAGAAAGCCTTATTTAAAATTTTTTTTTTCCCTCAAGTAACTCGAAAAGTCATTTGGAAATTTTTTTTTTTAAAAAAAAAAATACTAATTTCTTCGAGTTTTAAGACAAAGTGGGGAAAAAGGTAAAAAAAAAATTATTCAAAATTTCACTTAGTCATGGATTAAAAAAAATTCATTTCACATAGAAAACGATCACCGAAAAATATGAAATTTTCAAGGAACATAGAATATTCATGTAGCTACCACATATCAAAATTTGATATTCCGACGACATGTTTCGGCTTACTAAAATGCTTACCGAAATATCCTACTGGAATAAAGAAGAAAAAAATGGAAAAAAAAATCAACAATTAATGATAATGCTTAAACTTTTTGTTTTATGTTATACACAAATTGTACACGCATAATTTGAAAAATAAATTTTTTAAGTCGATAACATTTGATTTTTATTTTTTTTCTAAATAATTTGATAACATTTTATGTTAAATTTGTTCTATAGATTTGTTGTGTAAACGTTTTATTCCAGTGTATAATAAATTGATTATTGTAATAAATTGACATAATTATTATAATAAATTTGTATTCCATTGTGTTATCATAATTGTTAAAATAAAATAAAATAAAATATATTATAATAATTTAATATATCGATCAGTTATAAGCCACCAACTGCAACTTTAAAAAACAAATATTTTATTTACAATAAATTCATATTAAGTTTTATTATAATTATTAATTATACTAAAAATTGATTATTTTAATAAAATTTATATAATTAGTATAATAAATTTGCATTCCACTGTGTTATTATAATTGTTAAAATAAAGTATATTATAATAATTTTATATCATATATAATTTATTATACAATGTTATAATAAATGATAGGGTAAAAAAACTATGCATGTGCTTAAATTATCAAAGAACTCGACAAACTGAAATTTGAGATTGCCGAGTTGCTCAATTATTTATATGAATAAAATGACACATACCACAAAGTCAAAAATAAAATTCAAAACTAATGTTGTCGAGTTGCTCGACAACAATTAAAAAAAATATTCAAAAGCAATGTTATCGAGTAACTTGAAAAAAAAAGAAAAAAAAAAGACAAAAGCCCATGTCTCACCCTTTGTCGAGAACTCGACAGACTCCAGTTACTCGACAAACTGGACAATTTGTCGAATTACTCGACAACATTTTTTTCCCCATTTGGCTTATTGTTTACTTTATTATAATTTTTATTATTTTTTATATTTTTTAATTATTTTACTGTTTACAAAAAAATGTAACTTCTTTGCAGATTTTTAGATTTGTTTTTCACTTTTATTATAAATGTTATTTATAGATTATTTGAGATTAGTCATTTTGAATTTTGAATGAAATAATGGTAGCTTTCTCTAGCTTTGATTTTGACTATTGGAATTTGTTTTTTTTTTTTCCTGACGCCATTTTGTCGAACAACTCGACAAACTCCATTCCATGGAATTAATATATATTTTTTCATTTATCCCCTTCCCTGTCGAGTTACTCGACAAACTGGGGTTTGTCCCAGTTTGTCGAGCAACTCGACAAATTCGTTGGAGTCTCACAAAAAAAAAACCTCCGTTCTGAATTAGATATTGAGAAAATTATGTGGACATGTATTCTCATCCACAATCAGATCGTCAAATATTTTTTTTTTTAAGGAAAAAAATAGGAACCGCCGTTCTGAATTAGACATGTCATCCACTTTTGTCGCCGCCGCCATTTCTGTGTTAATTTTTCTTCCACCAAAACAAAGACCATACTCTTCTCCTTACAATTTACAAATCATACGAGTAAACCAAAATTGTTGATTTGCTGCGAAATAAACAATGCCCTGGTTAATGACCCAAAAGACATTTTATGGGACTATGAAGACCCATAAAATGAAGTTTGTCAGGTTCAAATCTCTTACACACACGTGCTTTGTTTGTTATCAGTCCATTAGGAATTGTAAATTATAATTTTGTTTATAATTGTTTGTTTGATCGTGAAATTTTCGGTAAATCCGTTCCAATTTTTTAATTTATTGAACGTTCCGTTCGATGAGGATACTTCTGGAGTTTTGAGCTTTAGTACACTCAAATTTGAATTCGTTTATCTTTTTCACTGTTGGGGTCCTCCCTCATTTTACAGATATTTTCCTTGTATTTGACCCAGGTTTTGTTGTTAATGGTGTAATTAATTTTTCTTTTGGTGATTTACGTGTGGGGTATGTGATTAATGTGTAAGTCTTCGAGTAAACCCAAGGTAACAATTCAAAGAATTATTAACATTTTCATAATCCTCTATTTCATATATGAAAAGGAATCAAAAAATCAAGAAATATGCCATTATTCTACAATTTTTATATCAAGTGTATATATATATATATATATATATATATTTAAATCTTGTCAAGTTACTCGAATTTAAAAAAACAAAAAAATTTTTTTTTTTTTTAAATTATGTCGAGTTACTCGAATTTAAAAAAAATTTTAAAAAATTTTTATCGAGTTACTCGAATTTTTAAAAAAAAAAAAATTTTTTTTTTTAAAAATGTTGTCGAGTTACTCGAATTTTAAAAAAAAAAAAAAATTTTTTTTAAAAATGTTGTCGAGTTACTCGAATTTAAAAAAAAAATTATTTTTTTTTTACTTTTGTCGAGTTACTCGAATTTTTAAAAAAATAAAAAAATATATATTTTTTTTAACTTTTGTCGAGTTACTTGAATTTTTTTAAAAAAAAAAAAATTTTTTTTTTTACTTTTGTCGAGTTACTCGAATTTAAAAAAAAAAAAAAAAAATTTTTTTTTCTTAACTTGTGTCGAGTTAATCGAATTTTCAAAAAAAAAAAGAAAATTTTCACTTTTGTCGAATTACTCAAATTTAAAAAAAAAAATATTTTTTTTTTTACTTTTGTCGAATTACTCAAATTTAAAAAAAAAAATATTTTTTTTTTACTTTTGTCGAGTAACTCGAATTTAAAAAAAAAAATATATATATTTAACTTTTGTCGAGTTACTCGAATTTAAAAAAAAAAAGAATAAAAAAAAAAGAAAATTTTAACTTTTGTCGAATTACTCAAATTTAAAAAATAAATAAATAAATAAATAATTTTTTTTACTTTTATCGAGTAACTCGAATTTAAAAAAAAAAAAAAAAATTTTTTTTTTTACTTTTGTTGAGTAACTCGAATTTATAAAAAAAAAAAAAAAATTATTATTATTTTTTTTTTTTACTTTTGTCGAGTAACTCGAATTTATAAAAAAAAAAAAAAAATTTTTTTTTTACTTTTGTCGAGTTACTCGACTTTAAAAAAAAAAAAAAAAAAAAAAAAAAAAAATTTGTCGAGTAACTCGACAAATTTTTTTTTTTTTTTTAAAATTCGAAAAAGTTTGTCGAGTTACTATTCAACTCGACAAACTTTTTCGAGATGAATAGTAACTCGAAAAAGTTACTGTTCATGGAAATTTTTTTTTTTTTTTTTAAAAATTCGAAAAATGTTGTCGAGTTACTATTCAACTCGACAAACTTTTTCGGGGTGAATAGTAACTCGAAAAAGTTACTGTTCATGGAAAAAATTTTTTTTTTTTTTTAAATTCGAAAAAGTTTGTCGAGTTACTATTCAACTCGACAAACTTTTTCGAGGTGAATAGTAACTCGAAAAAGTTACTGTTCATGAAATTTTTTTTTTTTTTTTTTTAATTCGAAAAAGTTTGTCGAGTTACTATTCAACTCGACAAACTTTTACGAGGTGAATAGTAACTCGAAAAAGTTACTGTTCATGAAATTTTTTTTTTTTTTTTTAATGGTGAGCTTTTACATTTGTAATTTTTTTTTTCAATGAAAAAAATCAACAACATATTTTATTTTTTGTAACTATTAATTATAACATTCTTACCAATAATGTTACAAATATTTTTTTATACTAATTGCTAAAATAAAATAAAATAAAATATATTGTATTAATTTTTTTTTCAATGAAAAAAATCAACAACATATTTTATTTTTTATAACTATTAATTATAACATTCTTACCAATAATGTTACTAATATTTTTTTATACTAATTGCTAAAATAAAATAAAATAAAATATATTGTATTAATTGATTATGATATATATTAAATTTATATGATATATATTCTATTTTACTATATTCTAATAAATGAAACATTAAATAAAATTTTGTATATGCTTTATTTATCAAGTTACTCGACAAATCCAAATTTAAGACTCACGAGTTTCTTCAAAAATAACACCACTAAATAAGAATAAAAAATTATTTAAATGTATGACATCATTTAAATAAAAAAGGGAAACAAAATAATGAAAATTTTAAATTTCGTTCGTTCGTCGAGTAACTCCGACAACTCGATTTTCAGTTTGTCGAGCTACTTGAGCTATTGAATAGATTGATTTCGTATCACATTTTTAATCGAGTAAATCGACAAACTTGATTTTGGGTTTATCGAGTTACTCGAGTAACTTCAACAATGCATATTGTTCATTTTTTAGTTTAGTTTTTTTATTTAAATTATGTACTACACTTACATTTTTTTATTTTTAAGTTTTTTCATGTTATTTTTAAACCAACTCATGAATCTCAAATTTGGATTTGTCAAGTTACTAGATAAATTAGTCATAATAAAAGAATATATAATATATTGTATTAATTGATTATGATATATATTAAATTTATATGATATATATTTTATTTTGATATCTCCTAATAAATAATCAATTAAATACAAATATGTATGTCCTTCATTTATCAAATAAGTTTAAAAAAAAATTCAAAATTTCACTTAATCATGGATTAAAAAAAATTCATTTGACATAGAAAACGATCACCGAAAAATATGAAATTTTCAAGGAACATAGAATACTCATGTAGGTACCACATATCAAAATTTGATACTACGACGGCATGTTTCAGCTTACTAAAATGCTTACCGAAACATCCTACTGGAATAAGGAGGAAAAAAATAGAAAAAAATCAACAATTAATGATAATACTTAAACTTTTTGTTTTATGTTATAAACAAATTGTACACATGCAATTTGAAAAATAAATTTTTTAACTCGATAACATTTGATTTTTATTTTTTTTTCTAAATAATTTGATAACATTTTATGTTAAATTTGTTCTATAGATTTGTTGTGTAAACGTTTTATTCCAGTGTATAATAAATTGATTATTGTAATAAATTGACATAATTATTATAATAAATTTGCATTCCACTGTGTTATCATAATTGTTAAAATAAAATAAAATAAAATATATTATAATAATTTAATATATCGATCAGTTATAAGCCACCAACTGCAACTTTAAAAAACAAATGTTTTATTTACAATAAATTCATATTAAGTTTTATTATAATTATTAATTATACTAAAAATTGATTATTTTAATAAAATTTATATAATTAGTATAATAAATTGACATAATTATTATAATATATTTGCATTCCACTGTGTTATTATAATTGTTAAAATAAAGTATATTATAATAATTTTATATCATATATAATTTATTATACAAGTTTACATTGGCAGCTTGGCCAACTGAATTTGTCATAAGATGCTTTGTTCCAAGGACTTGTAAGCATCAAGATTCAATTCATTGACCAATATATATATTTTTTATTTGTGTGTGTGTGTGTTTGTCGAGTTGCTCGACAAACACACACACATGAAGCCACTTTTTTTTTAAAATTATAATTTGGGTGTGTGTTTGTCGAGTTGCTCGACAAACTTGACAAACACACACCCACACACATGAATAGCCCATTTTGACTTTACTTTTTTTTATTTATTTCGATTTTAATTCAGTTTATCTTTGAATTGTAAGGTAAATTTTTTATATTTTTCAAATTTTTTTTTTACAAATTATTTTAAATAAATACCAAATATGTTTAAGAATCAATTTTTTTTTTTTAACAACAAAAATAAGAGTGAATTAGGAAATAACTGTTTACGCCATCGACAACATTACTTTTGAAATTATTATTTTTATATAGTTTTATTGAGTGGTTAGACGTGGGCTTTTGTCTTTTTTTTTTTCGAGTATATATAATATTATAATCTTAAATTTTTTCACTTTAGTTTTTTCGTCTAATACGTGGATGATAAGATGACTATGTACTTATATGTGGATGATGTAGAAAATTATTTGAACATCTCATTAATTTATTATTTGTATGGAAAATGTATATATTCCTACAATATTATAATAATATAAGAGCCTTAAATTTGTTAATGTTCAATTTTTCATCAAATACGCCGTCGTTTTACAACTATCGTTTATTTTTATTACCTACTTCAGTCACCCACTTTCTATCTTTTTACTTTCTTCCTTTTCTGAAGCCACTGTTTCTATTCCATTGGAGTTTAGAATTTAGCCGTCTTCGTCGTGTTTCCATACTTTCCATTGGAGCTTATAATTCAGACTGTTTTTGTCAAGTTCCTGTCAATGCTAGAATGATTTTTCAGTAATATTTAATTGAGTTGTGTAAGTTGTTATTTGTCTGAAGCTTAAATTTCCTGAGCAATGTTTGAGGACAATCAATTACCCGAGTAATTGAATTTTAATTAGGATCAGTAATGGAGATTACATGCGTGGACTCGACAACCATATTAGTTGTCGAGTTACTGGACAACCAACATGGTTGTCGAGCTAACTCGACAACCTGGATGTCGAGTAACTCGACAACCATGTTGGTTGTCAAGTTACTTTTGAGAACCAATGTCCATCCCTTTTACAATGATCATTAAGGCATGCTATTTCATCCTATATGAACACTTCTTCGAAGTTTAGATGTTCGAAAATATTTCACTAATAACGCTATGAATCATTACAATAATAAAGAACAACTAAATACATCAAGAAGTAAATGGTTTTAGTTCTTAGCTATAGCTTTCATAACAGCAACCCCATCCAGGATCCCTGCAGACCTGTAAGTATTCGAATGATCAGGTATCGTATACATACAAGTGCCAAATGGGGAAGAGGACTAAAAGCATGTTGCCAAATTTACTTACTGCAATGCAGGGTGAAAAAGCATATTGGATTCCGGTGGCTCTAACTTCAAGTGCAGTGGCAGCTCCAATCCTCTTCACAAGTGCCGGATCTCTGATCCAAATTCAAATTATTATACATGTAAATATGAGAACATACACAACTAATTTAAGTAAGCGGCCAAAAACTTGAGAAATGAGAGGACTCTCAAGTTTCAACACTCATATTAATCTCATTAATTAAACAAGAGGTTACCATAATCTTCAGAGAAAACGAGACAAAGACAGAGTTTCAGGTTCCATAAAGTATCTGGGGGATTTGGAAGTAGGACATAATTTGCATTCATTGTGTACTTCTATGTTCAATTTCAGCTAAGTTGTGACTTTATCATTTCTCCCCACCATAATTCTAGGAATATGGTGCAACTATTGAGCTAGAAGGAACACTAGATCTTAAATAAGTTGTGAGTTTTCACAAACATAATATAGGCAATTTTACACCCTAAAAACAGCACTATACCTATAAAAACCTTTGCATATTCTCATTTCAGTTAGTGTTAAACTTGCCTGGTGACCCCAAGTCCAACATTGTGAGGAAAAATAGTAGCCCTGTGGACATTGTTGTTGCCATGAACTGCATCAATCCCATAAATCATAGGAATTCCAAATCGGGTCGAAAGAGCACACTTTTGAAGTTCATTCACCATATTCACCCAAGTCTCAGCAGTGGCCTTAGGTGCTGGTACACTCCCCCCTCCACTCAATACACTCCCTGCCCATAATCAATACTTCTTTATAAACAAACAATATTCAAATTTCATATATAATTATTTAGCATAAACATTTTATGAAAGTTATGTACCAATAAAATATTTCTTCATAACGTCAGGGAAGGCATCTTTTCTCTCAATCTGAGTCATCTGTCCAATCTTTTCTTCAAGAGTCATTCTCCCCAGCAAATCCCTAATTCTAGCACTCAGTGACTTTATGGGGTCCTTGTATTTCAGGTACTCTCCTCTGTAACAGAAACTCGACAACCTGGATGGTTGCCGAGTAACTCGACAACCTGGATGTCGAGTAGTTGTCGAATTAGCTCGACAACCATTGGTTGCCGAGTAACTCGACAACCATGTCTGCAGAAAGATCATCTGCGCCTCTGATATTGGTCTGTCCTACTCATTCAGTTGGTTCTCTGCAAGATCTATTCTCAACGCACAACAACTTTTCTTTTGATTCTGAGAAGGTTAGATACATACTTCATCGGATCATTGGTTCTCTAAATATTTTTGAAGCTTCCAACGTTTTTATTTTGGCCTTGGCCTTTGCCTTTGCCTTTGTTGGGTTATTCTCTTCTTACGTGGCTTTTTTATTTTTTATTTTTTATTTTAGTTTATGGTATTTGGTTGTACCGAGAAAAGCGGACGTGAAAATGGTATTAATCTCTGATAAGAATTTACGGCGTGGCTGTGTTTTGTCCGTTTTACCCTTGGATAATAAAAAGGTAAAAGGGCAAAAGTAGTTGCGTGTAACATGGCTTCTAGGCTGGTTTTGTTCCTTATTTAATCCACCCCACCCCACCCCACCCACCCCACCTCACCCCACCCCACCCTACCCTCTTCTTTTTTTTTTTTGTTTTCTTCCTTCCCCTTTCTTCACATCTATTCATAATTTCTTGTAAATTTTAGTAAAAATTGTATATTTGATCTACAACCTTTCAAAACGTTCAGAATATACTCTTAATTTTTTAAAATAGTACCAAATATCCTTAACGTTTGAATAAATAGACATGATAGGTCCTTTATGGCGAAACTATCCATTTTTGAAATAAACAAGAAAAAATAAAAAATTACGTTGATAGAATGAGAGGAGCGACGGTGGTGTTCTTAAAAGTTACGATATTTTTTTAAAAAAAAAATATGAATGAATCTTTATCCAAATAAATATTTTTACTAATAATGTTATAAATTAAAATTTGATTAGAGTAGATGTAAACAAAAATTAATTATATTATGAATCTTTTTACCTGTATATTTTTTTCACTTTTTATTTAATATTCGATAATTTCGGAAGAATGTCAATTTATAGAAAATTGGAGATTTACTTTAAAATGGCAAAAACAATTCAAGATAAACTTTATTCTTGGATTGACTCCTCTTACAAAATGTGTAGCATTGTCAGATTGTGTGCCTTTTTATACGATGTTCAATGAATATGTTTATTCCAATATATGTATCTATCAATTACTACATTCATTTACTTAAATAATTCATGTAGCGAGTTTATTAAATCACTTAATTTTATGTGAACGTTACATGGCTTATTATAGAATTTTCAATGAACACATTTATCTCGATACATGTATCTTAGTATCTATCAATTACAACATTTATCTCTTTAAATAATTCATGTATGTAGCGATTACACGAAATTTTAATTTCATGTGTCTAATTATTAAAATATATAAATGGTCACTAATTATTCAAAATGAAAAAGTCCACATACAAAAAAAAAAAAAAAATAATAATAATAATTTGAACAGTAACTTTTTCGAGTTACTATTTAACTTGAAAAAGTTTGTCGAGTTACTATTCAACTCGATAAACTTTTTCGAGGTGAATAGTAACTCGAAAAAGTTACTGTTCATGCAAGTTTTTTTTTTTTTTTTTTTTTTATTTTTTATGGTGAGCTTTTACATTTCTAATTTTTTTTTTCAATGAAAAAAATCAACAACATATTTTATTTTTTATAACTTTTAATTATAACATTCTTACTAATAATGTTATAAATTAAAATTTGATTAGAGTAGGTGTAAACAAAAATTAATTATATTATGACCCTCTTTTCTGTATATTTTTTCACTTTTTATTTAATATTCGATAATTTCAGAAGAATGTCAATTTATAGAAAATTTGAGATCTACTTTAAAATGGTAAAAACAATTCAAGATAAACTTTATTCTTGGATTGACTCCTCTTACAAAATGTATAGCATTGTCAGATTGTGTGCCTTTTTATACGATGTTCAATGAATATGTTTATTCTAATAGATGCATCTATTAATTACTACATTCATCTACTTAAATAATTCATGTAGCAAGTTTATTAAATCACTTAATTTTATGTGAACGTTACATGGCTTATTATAGAATTTTCAATGAACACATTTATCACAATACATGTATCTTAGTATCTATCAATTACAACATTTATCTCTTGAAATAATTCATGTATGTAGCGAGTACACGAAATTTTAATTTCATGTGTCTAATTATTAAAATATATAAATGGTCATTAATTATTCAAAATGAAAAAGTCCACATACCAAATATATATATATAATTTGAACAGTAACTTTTTCGAGTTACTATTTAACTCAAAAAAGTTACTGTTCATGCAATTTTTTTTTTTTTTTTTTTTTTTTTTGTATGGTGAGCTTTTACATTCCTAATTTTTTTTTTCAATGAAAAAAATCAACAACATGTTTTATTTTTTATAACTTTTAATTATAACACTCTTACTAATAATGTTATAAATTAAAATTTGATTAGAGTAGATGTAAACAAAAATTAATTATATTATGACCCTCTTTCCCTGTATATTTTTTCACTTTTTATTTAATATTCGATAATTTCGGAAGAATGTCAATTTATAGGAAATTTGAGATTTACTTTAAAATGGCAAAAACAATTCAAGGCAAACTTTTTTCTCGGATTGACTCCTGAAAGTTTTTTTTTTGTTTTGTTTTGTTTTTTTTTTTAACTTTCCCGAGTTAGTCGAGAAAGTCAAAAAAATAATTTTTTTTTTTTGGGTTTCTCGAGTAACTCGAGAAATTCATTTGGGGAATTTTTTTTTTTTTTTTTTTTAATACTAACTTTGTCGAGTTATGAGACAAAGTGGGAAAAAAAAGGAAAAAACAAAAATTTCAAAATTTCACTTAGTCATAGATTAACAAAAATTCATTTGACATAGAAAACGATCACCGAAAAATATGAAATTTTTAGAGAACATAGAATACTCATGTCATCCACTTTTGTCGCCGCCGCCATTTCTGTGTTAATTTTTCTTCCACCAAAACAAAGACCATACTCTTCTCCTTACAATTTACAAATCATACGAGTAAACCAAAATTGTTGATTTGCTGCGAAATAAACAGTGCCCTGGTTAATGACCCAAAAGACATTTTATGGGACTATGAAGACCTATAAAATGAAGTTTGTCATGTTCAAATCTCTTACACACACGTGCTTTGTTTGTTATCAGTCCATTAGGAATTGTAAATTGTAATTTTGTTTATAGTTGTTTGTTTGATCATGAAATTTTTGGTAAATCCGTTCCAATTTTTTTATTTATTGAACGTTCCGTTCGATGAGGATACTTCTGGAGTTTTGAGCTTTAGTACACTCAAATTTGAATTCGTTTGTCTTTTTCACTGTTGGGGTCCTCCCTCATTTTACAGATATTTTCCTTGCATTTGACCCAGGTTTTGTTGTTAATGGTGTAATTAATTTTTCTTTTAGTGATTTACGTGTTGGGTATGTGATTAATGTGTAAGTCTTCGAGTAAACCCAAGGTAACAATTCAAAGAATTATTAACATTTTCATAATCCTCTATTTCATATATGAAAAGGAATCAAAAAATCAAGAAATATGCCATTATTCTACAATTTTTATATCAAGTGTACTCAAGAAAAAAATATCAATATATTTTAAATAAATGGCCGAAAATTAGACAAAACATTTGAAGAAATTTTGACCTTTCTTTATTATTTGTTAATTATTTATTTTTTTGGTGTGTATGAGCAAATTGTACACAATTCGCTCTAAATTTGTTACATTTTTCAAATTTGTTTAAAAATTTTAATTTCATATTTTTTTTTGGTCATTTCAATTACATTTAAAACTTAAAATTTTTTCCTATATTTGTCACTTACGTGCAACGCACGGCTTTAAAACTAGTATATATATATATATATATATATTATGTTATTCTTTGATTATTTAATGTAATTTAACCAAAAATTGATTTGGTGTCCAATTACTCAAAATAATATTATATTATATAAAAATTTAGTTTAATATTGTTTTTTTTTAAAAAAAAATTCTACAGAAGTTTAAGGAATACTTTTATTAATATTCAATAAATCCATAAAAGTCATTTAAAAATCCACAAATTATACAAAAATTACCCAAATTCCTAACTATTCTCTCTCGTATGCTTATCTATTGTGTCAATATGCATAAAAACTTCATAATTTACATTTTTTCCCTAAAAAAATCTCCATTGTCATTAATAAATAGATAAATTAAATGAAAATTTGACCATTGCCACCCTATAAAAATAAGTTTAGTTCAATTTTTACATAAATAAAAAAAAATTAATTATTATAATTGAAACAATAAATTTTATTACGTTTTCTTGATATACCCCTGCAATGGTAGTTCAATAACAATGCACATTAAAAAACTAAGAAACTAACTGATAATTATATGTCTTCTTCTCCTTCAAGTGCGACGACATCAGTGGTGGAGACCTGCAAAAGGTGGTGGGGCTTTGTCCCCCGTTTCCACTCCGGCGTGATAATTAGTATAGTATAAACTCAAATATGCAGGATAACAATATTGAGTATGTATGTTGTGTTTGTACCTGGAGGGATGATCTCCTATTTATAGGAATGACCCGTAGCTGTATCTTCAATGGTCATTAATGGCGGGTGCCTTTTCATCTTCTTCATAATTAGGATTTAATGTGGGACGTTTCGTCTTCTTCAACTGCTGGTGTTTCATATTCCCAATGGATGTGGATGACTGTTGTTCTATCTACTATAGTGACTGTTGTTCTATCTACTATAGGCGGGTATATGAGGACAATGAGGTGGGCGGACCGATGAGGCGGGCAGGCGTCCACAGGAGAGCAGCAATCATTTACCAAAATGTAATCATATTTATCATCATAAGTCCCTCTACTTTTCATGGACTATTGTCAATGAGAAGTAGAAATATTGCCTTTTAATTATCTACCTTTGACCAAAACTTTTGAAAAATAATTCGTGTAATAAATAATTCATTATTTATTTATAATAAAAATATATATGGTAATTAACTGACCAAATACAGAATAAATATTTTGGGCCTAATTTGAAATTGATATGGGCTTAAATCTTAGCCCCATTTAGAAGATTTTATATATATATATATATATATATATATATGAGGTAGAGGGGATATTATTTGTAGTATTCTCATATCTCTCAGTTTGGCTGGAACTCTCTTCAGACTGGTCTCCTCTTTTCTATCTAATTCATAGAGGTTTTTTCTTCTTTCGTCATCTAAGGTAATTTTTTTCATTCTCATGCCTTTTTCTTCGAAAAAATTTCGGCCTTCTTCTTAGATGTATAAGACGGTGGTCACCTCTAGTAGTGGTTCTTCAACCAATAATTCTAACAACAGTCCCTCTTATTGTGCCCTATCTATAAGAATAGATGATAATTTTCCACCAATTGAAGAATGGACATTTGTTAGTTCTTTAGGACATGGTGGGCCTCGATATTTGAATGATCTTGTTGATGAACTTGACGCAGGTCCAGACGAAGAAAATTTATTTATAGTTCAAAATTATTCTACCCGGAACGAAAACGGGACGGGGTGGCACTCAAGCCCAATGCCTGCCGGGGGTAGGATGCCATGCCCGCCCCCAGCTAGGGGCGGGCGGTCACCCCCAGCTAGGGACGGGCGGCCGCCCCTGCCCCCGTCCCCGCCCCCGACTAGGGACGGGCGGTCATGCTCGACCCCAGCTAGGGGCGGGCGGCCAAGCCCGCCCCCTGTTGGGAGTGGGCGGCCAGGCTCGCCCCCTGCTAGGAGCGGGCGGCCTCGCCTGCCTTTACCTGATACTGACCCTATAATTGACTTTTCATCCTCCAATGGATTAGTAGATTCTGATGCCGATTCTTCTACAGTGTCCTGCCCACTCAATATTCAAACTGAACATTCTCTAAGTGGCAATTTGATAGAATTAGATATACCAAACGATGCCAGTATTTACAATTCAAAAAGTTTTATGAAAATGTTGAAAAAATATGAATTACCTCCCGGCCATATATACCGAGTTCTCCATTCTAGTGAAAGAATTCTAGGATCGGACCCTTTGGAGGTGGTAGTTTACCGTGATAGCATGACAGCTGGTTTAAGATTTCCTCTTCATCTTTTATTTGTTTATTTCCTCAACGAATTTCATGTCACTCCTGGCCAATTGACTCCTAATTCTTGGCGCATATCAACTTACTTCTTATATTTGTGCCTTACAAATAATATCGAGCCGTGTTTAAGGCTTTTTAGAAGTGTATTTGATATGTATCCTGTGCTTGGGAGTAACTGTTACGTGTATATTCAACTTAAGGTAAAATTGTTAATACCTCACTTTCCCAGTTCAAATAGCGGTTGGAGGAGACGTTTCTTTTTTGTTCGACCTGAGGTAGGACAGTTCCCCTTTAGAACTTGTTGGAGAACTCCTTTTTGCAAACACTTTAACGAGCCCCTGGATCTTGATCATGAATTGAAAACACGATTAGATAAGCTTTTACGCTTGACGTCTCCGGGATCACAAATGAGCGAGGTGTTATCTAATGAGAACTTGAGGCGGGTTCACATTGGATCACCTGAGGGTAGACTACTTTTATGTCTTTATTCTTTTTGGACTCTTCATTTTTGCCTGCATTTGTTTCATCAATTTCTATTTTTTTCACAGATATGGATAATTTTGACTTTGGAGGCGTGATGGATGTGGCAGGATTCGCCACTGATGCTGAATACCCGTATTTATCTCCTTTAAACAAAAAGAAAAGGCAGGCTAATAAAGGAAAAGCTACTGCTGAGATAACAGTTGCCCCTCGCTCTACGTCGCGTACTACCAGGGGTAATGATGCCCATGTTTTCAAGGAGTTTGGATTTCCTCTTGTTGATTCGACTGTTGAAGCTGAGATCATGTTAGGCTGTGTGAATGAGAAGCTCATTGATAATTTAAAAAATAAAGAAGCAGCTGCCATGCGTCGTATTATGTACACCAACCACCGCATGGTAAGCTGTTATATTTTGATAACACTCTATTGCTTTCTCACTTAACTTTTATTCTCCATTTAATTTCGATTTCTTCTGTTGTACAGATGCTTGTTATGGAGGAGAAAGTATTGCGTGATTTGGAGAAATTTGAAAAGTGTGCAGCCGATAAAGACCACAATAAGAAAAAAGTCGTAGCAGAGATGCAGTTTTTGTTGGACAAGGCAACAGCTGCGTCTAAGAAAAAAGATAATGAGAATTCTCTCTTTCAAAAAGAGGTAGACCAACTTCGCAAAAAGTTGGAGATTGCAGATGATAAGGCCATAGCATGGTGCAAGTTGTCTGCCGAATACAAGGGTAACTTACACATGTATGACGTAGAGTCTTTGAAGGCCGCTATCAAAATGACCAAGGAGTGGTTGGTTGATGATCATCCGGAGATAGATCCAGATGAATTTGATAGGTATCTGAGAAAATGTCGAGCTGCAGACTTAGCTGCTCAGAAAGTTAAAGTAGCTAACCATGGAGAGGTTGGATCTCAACCTGCTGGCTCTCGTGATGATTAAACAATAGTTTTATTTATTTTAATTTCATGGCGGTTGTCCCGCTTAATCATGAAAATTTTAATATTCAGTCTATTTCCTTTCAAATACCGTTGATTACTGCGAATTTCAGTTTTGTATGTTCGTCATCAAATATACATCATTAATAAAATTGTTTTTCACTTTATAATTTGTTGGTTGCAATGTATAACATATTATTTATACCCTCTCCCAAACAAAATAAGAAAGTGAAAAACACGTTGAAAATAATTGAATGTCTAGGGACCAATGTCGGGGCGGGGGACTTTAGGAGCTGATAGGGTGGGTTTTCGGGCGCCCCAGCCCCCAATTGCTAGGGGCAGGCGGGCGCCCAGCCCCCTGCTAGAGGCGGGTGTGCGCCTCCCCCCCCCCCCCCCCTTTTTTTTTGGAGCGAACTTTTGATTAAAGATCACTACCTGAATAGGCTTATCACCTTTCTTTTCGAGCCATAGGCATATCGCCGTGTTATAGGCTTATCGCCTTGTTCTTTTGATTAAGGTTCATCACCTTAATTTGTAAGATATAGGCTCATCGCCTTGTTCGTCAAATTATAGGCTTATCGCCTTGTTCTTTTGATTAAGGTTCATTACCTTAATTTATAAGATATAGGCTCATCGCCTTGTTCGTCGAATTATAGGCTTATCGCCTTACTTTTCGAGCCATAGGCTTATCGCCTTGGTCTTTTGATTAAGGTTCATCACCTTACTTTTTGAGCCATAGGCTTATCGCCTTGGTCTTTTGATTAAGGTTCATCACCTTAATTTATAAGATATAAGCTCATCACCTCGTTCTGGTTTGATTGTAGTAGCAGTTGGAGAGTATTTGTATTGCTCGATTAAACGTTGATAGAGACTATGTCAAATAACAAATGATTGCCGTAGGTCGAGTTCAGTAAGTGCACCAGGACTTTCCAGCTAGGCTGATGCTTCCGTAGCACCCTCACCATTCATCCGCCTTGGCATTTTATTGATTTGGTAATTAAACATAGGAATACTTATGCAATACAACTTCATAAAAAAAACTGATAAATTACTGATAATATTTCTTCAAGTGCTCTACATTCCATGGTCTTCCCAAGGGTTTGCCGTTTGCATCTTTTAGACTGTATGCTTCTTTCTCTATCTTCTTAATAATCTCAAAAGGACCATGCCAATTAGGCTCCAGTTTAGACGGTGGATGTCCGGCAGCTGCACTGTTCCTTAACACTAGATCATGTGGTTGGAAACTTCTGGGCTTAACTCGGCAATCGAAATATTTAGCAGCCCTACGTTTGTAAGCCATTGTCTTGATAGCGGCTCTTTCTCTGACTTCTTCAAGTAGGTCAACTTCTGCCCTTGTGATGTCGTCATTCGTCTGTTCAACCTGCATTCTCAAAGTTGGATTTACAATTTCAGCGGGTACCACTGCTTCCATACCAAACGATAATTTGAATGGTGTCTCTCCTGCTGGTCCCTTAGGAGTGGTGTGATACGCCCACAATACATTTGGTAATTCATTTTCCCAAGATCTTTTTTCTTTTCCCAGCCTCGTTTTTAGATCCCAAAGTATGATACGGTTAGTGACTTCAGTTTGGCCATTGCTCTGAGGGTGTGCTACTGAAGTGAGTCGGTGCGAAATTTTATAACTGTCACAGAAATTCTTAAAGCTGTGGTTATCGAATTGCCTTCCGTTATCTGTGACCATCACCTGTGGTATCCCAAAACGGCATATTATATATTTCCACATGAAACTCTGTATCTTGGCTGTAGTTATAACAGCTAGTGGCTTGGCTTCAACCCATTTTGTAAAATAATCTATGGCCACCAACAGAAATTTTCTTTGACCTCTAGCAAGCGGTAAAGGACCTAGAATGTCCATCCCCCATTGATAAAATGGACATACCGCATAAATTGTTGATTGTGGCTCGGCTGGTTGATGAATTATGTTGCCAAATCTTTGACAAGTGTCGCATTTCTTGACCAGTTGCTTGGCTTCCTATTTCATTGACGGCCAATAGTACCCTTACCTTAAAACTTTAAAAGCAAGGGCGTCTCCACCCAAATGATTTCCACACAAACCATTGTGTATTTCAAACAAGACCTCAGCTGCTTCTGTAGGCCACAGGCACTTCTGATAAGGTACAGAGAATCCCATTCGGTATAGTTTTCCATCAATCACAGAATACATAGCAGCTCGTACTCTCAACCGTTTTACTTCAATTTGGTCTGTTGGTAGTGTACCTTTCGTAAGATAGTCCAAGATGGGGTCTATCCACGAAGGTTCATTATTCACTTCCAAGACAGCAATCAACGATACCATGCTAGGCTTACTAAGCACTTGAACACTAGCAGTGGTTAGAAGATGTTTGTGATTGGCTGATGCTAACTTGGCGAGAGCGTCAACCCGTTCATTCTCTTTTCTTGGGACCTTTGTAATCTTGAACTTTTCGAATTTTTTCTACAGGTCTCTTACTTTCATCAGATAGGCGGCCATACGGCCATCTCTGGCTTCGTATTCTTCCAAAATTTGCCCAACAACCAATTGTGAGTCGCTGCGAATTTCTACAACTGTCACTCCTAACTGTGTGGCGAGTCCCAGCCCTGTTATGACTGCTTCATATTCCGCATCATTAGTAGTGGCTGGAAATTCAAAGCGAAGTGAGTATTCAAGTTCTTCAGCATCTGGTGAGAGAATTATGACCCCTGCTCCTGAACCCTCTCTGTTGGAATATCCATCTACATATATTACCCAGGTTGCTTTGTCGCTTATAGGTGGTTCTGCAGGAAGAGTGAGTTCTGCAATAAAATCTGCCAAGGCCTATGCTTTTATAGCTGTGCGTGGTTTAAAATCAATATCAAACTCACTTAGTTCAATAGCCCATTTCAAGAGATGCCCAGATGTTTTCGGCCTATGCAGTATCTGTTTAATTGGTTGATCAGTCATCACCTGTATCTGATGAGCCTGGAAATATGGTCTTAACTTTCTCGCTGCCACAATCAGAGTTAGAACCAATTGCTCAACTAAGCTGTAGCGTGTTTCTGCCCCTCTCAATACTTGGCTACATAATAAACAAGTTTCTGCCCCTTTGAAAGGTCTTTCACCAATACCGCACTGACCGCGTGAAGAGATACTGCTAAGTAGAGACTTAGCTTGTCCCTAGGGTTGGGACGTGCCAATACTGATGGTTGTTGCAGTGATTTCTTTAACTGTTCAAAAGACTCTTCGCATTTTTTTGTCCATTCAAAATTTTTGGACCTTCCTACAGCCTTGAAGAAATGATGACATTTATCGACAGCTCGCGACATAAAACGATTGAGAGCTGCTATCCTTCCAGTCAACTATTGAACTTCTTTCTTGGTAGTCGGGCTTTTCATGTCTAAGATTGCTTGTATTTTGTCAGGATTTTCTTCAATACCTCGGTGTGTAATTATAAATCCTAAGAATTTTCCACCCGATATGCCAAACACGCATTTCTTAGGATTTGTTGACGTCTGAACCTGCACCAGTCCACGTGCCAACAGATCTCCAATCACTCCTCTGCCAACTCGTATGTTACCTGCACATTAGGACGACCGTTAGGCACCAAGATCTCCGGAGAAAGAGGGTCCGGCAATCGTTGGTACTCCGACAATCAAGTCAACTACCGGTATAAGAGTGATACACGGGGGGCGGGAACAAAAAAGGTGTGAGAGAGACAAGCAGGCAGAGATTTGAGCAGAGTTTAAGGTGGGATTCTTAAGTATAAAAAGTGCGTACCTTGGAACAACTGGAGACGTTGCATTTATAGTGCAAGAGTTCTAATTGATTTAGAAGACAAATCAATTTGATACTCAATCGGATCTTCATTCCTTATGTGATAAGGATATTCGAGATTGCCTTTCCTCATTGGGCTTATCATGTTGCATGATTTTAGGAGATCATGATTCGGTTTCCTTGTGAGGATTCGTGCGCCCAATCCAACGTGATCTTTCCTTAATTACTTCTCTGGCTGTCCCGGCATGTCGAGTTGCTTGCTGGTTACGAATGATGCGAGGCCTGACGAGGCCCTATGGTTCGCATGTGAGTGCCGAGGCTCTCCACATGCCTTGCGAATTTTTGGTTGCCGAAGGCCCAAGCGTACCATGGGCTTTCCAGAGCTCTAGCAGGGTCCTTGTAGGGTTCTTGGTGGACCTCGAACTGGGTCCGTAATGGGCTTGGATGGGGCCCCCTGCTTATGTGGCAGCTATATCGTAATCAGGTGGTAACAATAGTCCCCCAAGTCCAAGCCTATTATTTATAATGGGCGTGGGACTTAATGAGGATAAACAGAATGTTGATGTACCTCGCAGAAACAGAATGTTGATGCGCTTCGTGGGAAATATAGTCTAAAGGTGGTTCAGCAGGAAGTGGTTCAACCTACCCAGTATAGTCCCCCAAGTCCGAAGCCGAACATTCATGATGGGTGAGGGCTTCAAGGGGCCATGTGGTGGAGAGCATCATGGAGTTCTATCCGAAGTGGGACATTTCCTTCGTCGGCAGGACTCATCTGAGGCTCAGGTTCGCGATGCTTGGCCTAGTTTAGTAGGCGATCGAACACCCCCTCCAACTGAGGAAGGCCCGCCATGTGCCGACCCTTAAAGAGGTGGCGGAGGACTCATACTTTGTAATCCTTATTTGGTTTTGCCTAAGTCAATTGAAACAGAATTGAAATTGACTTTTTGCTTATCCGACGTTTTGATTCTGTGTACGCGTGGGGGGAAAGACGCTTTAAATCTAAGAATCATTCCCCTAGCATTGGCGATGCAGACACCTGGTAGAATCCGAAAGGTTGGCGTTTTCAATGCCTTGGGGAGGTAGAACGTCCGTGCGTCGTTCCAAACCCCCTGTTATGACTGTATTCATTGCATTGCACCTACTCTCAACGTAGTCCCTTATAAATAGGATGCAAGCGCACTAGAACTCTTCCACCGTGAGCCTCTTGTGACTAACCTGTCGTTATCATGTGATCGAGATAGATATAGCAAATGTGTGATGGTGGTGTGGCTGGAAGGCTGGCATCCAAGATGCCCGTTAATCTGAGAATCAACATTCAGAGGACCAAAGACCTGGCCAATCAACGTTCAGGGGACCAAACGTTCGGGGTCGGGATTTAGGCTCAACAGCCTTAGCCCGGCTCTCTCCTGAATAGATGACGGGGCTGGGGAGTCTCCCACTGCCAAAAAAGGCGTCAACGGCCTTTTTTGAGCAGTATGGTCTAATAAGCCATCAAATTAACTCAAGTTGTCTTGGGAGACTCCCAATCATGGTAAAGTCAGTTTCTCCAACCTGGACGATGCCAACATAGGCCAGGGGATAGGGCTAGTAGACCTAGTTACCCCATTCATGTGCGGCCCAATGAGGTGGCGGGGTTTTAGAATATATTGCAGTTATATCTGCTTCTGTACTATATTTCGTATTTAATAAAAAGGTGACGAGTTACCTTCTTATTTACGTGTGTGTGCCCTTATCGTGTTTGTGATACCCATGTTTTACATACTTGTTTCGGGCCTTGTTGATGTTTAGTGTCGCTTACGAAGTCACCGGTATGAGTCAAAGGTCGCTAAACGCGCCCCCGGTGGCGCGGAGTGGATCGCAAGTCATGATCGAAACTCCTTCGCTACGTAGAAATTTTGACGAAGTTGGGGTGAACGTCTAACAAATTTGACCTGGCATGGGCGGGCGTCGGCGATATTGTTATCATGCTTTGGCGTTCGCATAATCACGCCCCCCACGCGCTTAGATGTCTTCTCCTAGGGTTTATTAAATGTGCTTTTAATTTCATGCCACGTGCTGGCCCATCTGACTGCTGGTATCTCGTGGGGCCTATATAATGTGATAGGGCATTCCTAAATCACCATCCTCCTGCTATTTTGCCGTCGAATCCAGACTCCTGATCATCTCCGGTTATGTCGGGCTTCCATTTTCCCAAAGTTCCCAAATTCAAGATAAGGCGTGGCAAGAATAGTAGAGGATGTCTCCCCTCCCCATTTGGAGCCATCCACAGTGTCTGGTTCTAGGCCCACCGTGTTGCAGGGACCAGAGATGGTGGTGGGTAATCCTCACGTTCCCCATGCGCCGGAGGTGAGAGCGGACATTCCGTCCCTGTCCAGTCCTGCTAAACACGGATCTTCTCCCGAGAATGTCAGGCCGTCCGTAAAAAGAAAACCGAAGGTCGAAAGTGAGGAACAAGCGTTCCAGACGCCTTCCTCTCCTCCTCTTGGCAGGCGTGAGTATATCAACATTGGGGCCCGCCAAGACGAGCTGGATCCATCAGTCATAGAGAAGTTACCTTCAGCGGTTGCCCTTGCGGCTACCTCGGTCCACAAATATTGGACATCTTCTTTCGAGAAGGCGGTAGATACCGCGGAGGTGGCGGAGTTGATGAAGCTGGCTGAAATGTACACCTCTCGCAGTCACGTTTTGAACTGTGAGTTGTACAAAATGCTAGAGATGAAAGTTGATGAGATACAGTTTGCCCTGAGGGCCGAAATCAAACGCCTTCAGGCACGACTTGCGTTTTCAGAAGACGCGCAGAGTCGTGCCACATACGATGTTACGAAGGCCCAAACAATTCAGAAGGCGTGTATCGTTGCCCAGAATAAGGCCGAGTCGCAGCTGAAGTCTTGTCAGAATATGATACAGGCCAAAGACAGGGAGCTGACCGAAGTTTTGAACGAGCTAGCGAAGGCTAAGAGCTTGCTAGCCAAGCTAGGAGTCCCCGGTTACACTGAAACGTAGGATTGTGGGTCGCATTTCCTTAGCCACGCTGTTGCATAATCATTTTATGTAATCGAATAAATGAGATTTTAGTGGAAGCCTTTACGTTTGTTCCAATTGTTGGTGTGTCTGACGCCCTACCATGTGAGCTTAATAGATTTGATCATGAACCACACTCCCTCGCCACAATTGTACACATATGCGTAAAATATTTACCCAGCGAGTCGGTCGAGTTGGTTGTACTTGATTAACAGTGCGTAAAATGTCTACCCAACGAATTGATAGAGTCGACCGTGAACCGCACTCCCTCGCTGCCGAGTTGGTTGTACTTGATAAATAGTGCACAAAATGTTTACCCAGCAAGTTGACAGAGTCGACCGCGAACCATACTCCCTCGCTGTCGAGTTGTTTGTACTTGCTTACTTACGCGTAAAATGTTTACCCAGCGAGTTGATAGAGTTGACCGCGAACCACACTCCCTTGCTGCCGAGTTGTTTGTACTTGCTTACTTACGCGTATAATATTTACCCAGCGAGTTGATAGAGTCGGCCGTGAACCACACTCCCTCGCTGCCGAGTTGTTTGTACTTGCTTACTTACGCGTAAAATATTTACCCAGCGAGTTGATAGAGTCAGCCGCGAACCATACTCCCTCGCTGTCGAGTTGTTTGTACTTGCTTACTTACGCGTAAAATGTTTACCCAGTGAGTTGATAGAGTTGGCCGCGAACTACACTCCCTCGCTGCCGAGTTGTTTGTACTTGCTTACTTACGTATAAAATGTTTACCCAGCGAGTTGATAGAGTTGGCCGCGAACCACACTCCCTCGCTGCCGAGTTGTTACACTTCGTATGGGGAACACTTTGGTTTCGTAAACGAAGAATATTATTAAACGGCGCCAAATCTCTTTGCGCCCGTCAAAGAATTATAAGAAGATCAGAACAATGCAAAAAATGGTATCATTGGTAATATGGCCTCAGGTGGGTGATGTTCCAAGGGTGTCTTATCTCTCGTCCCTCGGGATCTTCTAGTCTGTGAGTTCCGGGGCGGATTTCTTCGATGACCTTATAAGGTCCTTCCCAGGTGGGCCCTAGGGTTCCGGCCCCCACTTCCCTATTAGCTTGAAATATCTTTTTCAGGACAAAATCATTGACACGAAAACTTCTGCCTCTGACCTTGGAGTTGTAATATCGGACCATCTTCCGTTAGTAGACCGCGAGGCGAAGTTGCGACTCCGTATGTTTCTCATCTAGCAGGTCGAGGCCCGCTCTTTGCAAATCCTCGTTGGCCACTTCGTTGAAGTGCAGGTGTCTGGGCGAAGGTATCCCTATTTCGACGGGGATCATTGCCTCCGCCCCATATGCCATGGAGAACGGAGTTTCACCTGTGGCCGTGCGAGATGTGGTTCAGTAGGACCACAGGGTCTCGGGTAGTTCTTCGGCCCATCCCCCTTTTGCGGACTCTAGTTTCCGCTTAAGGGTGTGCTTAATGATTTTATTCACGGCTTCCACCTGGCCATTGGACTGTGGGTAATAAGGGGTGGAGAAATCCCTTCGGATATCAAGATTCTCACAGTTCGCGTTAAACTTCATCCCAGCAAATTGCGTGCCATTGTCGGAGACGAGAGAATGGAGAATGCCGAAGCGGCAGACAATATTTTTCTACACAAATTTCCAGGCATTTTCCTCTGTGATTTTGGCCAGAGGCTCGGCTTCACACCACTTGGTGAAGTAATCTACTGCTACAATCGCGAACTTGACCTCACCTCTCCTTGTCAGGAGGGGACCGATGAAGTCGATTCCCCATTTGGCGAAGGGCCAAGGACTAGTAACTGGAGTAAGGTTCTGAGCGGGGAGCTTTGGCACTGCTGCGAACTTTTGACATCTGTCGCATCTCCTTGCGAAGTTGTGGGAGTCTTTCTTCATGGTCGGCCAATAGTACCCTTGTTTCAAGGCTTTCTGTGTCAAGGCCATTCCTTCCGAGTGATTGCCGCAGATCCCTTCGTGTATTTCTTTTATCACGTATACTGCTTCCTCCTGTGTTAGGTAGCGTAAGAGGGAGTGGCTGAATCCCCTTTTATATAAAATTCCGTCTTGTAGTATGAACTTTGCGGCCCTTCTGCGGAGTTTCTGTGATTCTAGTTTGTCTTCGGGCGACACCTGGCTAGTTAGATATTCGACAATCTCCTCCATCCATTTCGGAGAATCAGAGATGGTTAGGACGGAGGGTGCGGTAGCTTCTTCGGCTGAAGGTCGGTTAAGCTTTTCAACTGGGATGGCTTTCATTAAGTCGGAGTCCCTACTGCTTGCCAGCTTTGAGAGGGCGTCTGCATAGCCATTTTTCGCTCACGGGATCTGGAGAAGTTCGCATTCTTCAAAGTAGGACAATTGGTCTTTAGCTTTTGTTAAGTAGGACACCATGGATTGTTCACGCGTCGCGAAGGCCCCATTAACCTAACTTACGACAAGCTGTGAATCGCTATGAATTCAGAGCTTCCTTGCCTTCATCTGGCGTGCCAGTCTCAAGCCTGCTAGTAGGGCCTCGTATTCTGCTGCGTTATTGGAAGCTTTAAATTCCAGGCGAAGCACGCAGTTGAGATTATGGCCATCTGGACTGACTAGCAGGATCTCGGCTCCAGCCCCGGCCTCCCCCGAGGATCCATCGACATATAACTTCCATGTCGGTACCTCCAAGGGTCGGGCCTCAAGCGGACCATCGGGGATATGAACGAATTCAGCCACAAAATCCGCTAAAGCCTGTCCTTTTATCGAAGGCCATGGCTTGTAACTGATGTCGAATTGACTAAATTCCACCAACCATTTCATCAATCGTCCTTACGTGTCTGGTTTCTGGAGTATCTGCTGTAGAGGGAGGTTCGTCAAGACATCTATGCTGTGGGACTGGAAGTATGGTTGAAGCTTCCTAGAGGCGACGATCAATGACAGAGCGAGCTTTTCCATGTCTGGATATCTGGTTTCTGCGTCCTGCAGGGCTTTGCTTACGTAATAGACAGAGAATTGTGCTGGACCCTCCTCTCGGATTAGCACCGAGCTAACTGCCTTTTTTTAGACGGCGAGTAAATGAGTAATGTTTCTCCATTCTTGGGTTTGGATAGCAGTGGGGATTTTCCGAGGAGGACCTTGAGGTCTTGGAAGGCCTTTTCGTACTCATCGGTCCATTCGAACCGCTTCCCCCCTTTTATGGTCTTAAAAAAAGGTTGACAACGATCGGTTGCCTTGGATATAAATCGATTCAGAGCTGCTAACCTTCATGTCAGACTTTGGACTTCCTTGGGAGAGGACAGTGACCGCATCTCAATGAGCGCTCTAATCTTTTCGGGATTAGCCTCTATCCCCCGCTGATTGACCATGTAGCCGAGGAACTTTCCGGACGCCACTCCAAACGCACACTTCAAGGGGTTAAGCTTCATGCGATATTTGCAGAGGACTTCGAACATTCTCCTTAAGTGATCTATGTGGTCCTCCGCGTTGATGCTTGTCACTAGCATATCGTCAACATATACCTCCATCGTGTTCCCAATCTGTCCGGTGAACATGCGATTTACCAGCCGTTGATATGTGGCTCCCGTGTTCTTCAAGCCGAATGGCATCACCTTATAGCAGTACAGTCCTCGGTCCGTAATAAACGACGTGTGATCTTCGTCCCTTGTGAACATCGGGATCTGGTTGTAGCCCGAATATGCGTCCATGAAGCTAAGCAACTTGTGGCCGGCGGTCGCATCGACGAGCTGGTCGATGCGCGGTAATGAGAAGCTATCTTTAGGACATGCTTGGTTCAGATCAGAGAAGTCGATGCATACCCTCCACTTCTTGGTACTCTTCCGAACCAACACTGGGTTAGATACCCACTGGGGGTAAATTGCTTCTCTGATGAACCCGCTGGCCAGTAGCTTGTCAACTTCTTCTTTCAACGCCTTGTACCTCTCGGCACTTAAAGGCCTCATTTTTTGAATCCTGGGGCGTACTTTCGGATCTACTTTCAAAACGTGGCACGCGACCGATGGGTCGATCCCGACCATGTCGTTGTGTTTCCATACAAAGACGTCTGAGTTCTCCTGGAGAAACTGCTTCAGTTCTTCCTTCACCCTTACCTCGAGCTTCTCTCCCACTTGCAACACTTGGGTTGGTTTTGAGGGGCTCACCGAAAATGTTTCCATCTCCTCGACCGGGGAAGCGAGAGAGTCCGAGGCTATGATTCGGGGATCCAGACCTTCGTCCAGTATTAATTCCTCATCCAATCCTTCGCCGTCAACTCCCATCGACTCTGAACGCGTGGTCATTACCATTAGGGAGACGTCCTCGCGTTCGGCAGCTTCCTGTAATGCGTTCATGTCATAGGAGCGGCGGTAATCCAGTAAACCAGGTTGCGAAGGGCTTCTCCAGGTACGACTGCGCTTGGGTCCCTACTGGAGGGGCTGATCATCCAACAGTCCAAGCGCAGCCTTCATCCAGGTGTCATCCAACTCCAGGTCCTGGTTCTCCTGTCCCACCATCCGTTTCTGTCGATATTCGGGTGTCGTGCTCATTTGGGTAGAAGACACGTTTTACCACAAGCACTTGGTCGTGTAGTGTTTTTCGTTTCCCACAGACGGTGCCAATCTGTTAACGTCTGAACCTGCACTAGTCCACGTGCCAACAGATCTCCAGTCACTCCTCTGCCAACTCGTATGTTACCTGCACACTAGGACGACCGTTAGGCACCAAGATCTCCGAAGAAAGAGGGTCCGATGATCGTTGGCACTCCGACGATCAAGTCAACTGCCGGTATATGAGTGATACACGGGGGCGAGAACAAAAGGAGTGTGGGAGAGACAAGCAGGCAGAGATTTGAGCAAAATTTAGGGTGGGATTCTTAAGCATAAAAAGTGCGTACCTTGGAACAACCGAAGACGTTGCATTTATAGCGCAAGAGTTCTAATTGATTTAGGAGACAAATCAATTTGATACTCAATCGGATCCTCCTTCCTTATGTGATAAGGATATTCGAGATTGCCTTTCCTCCTTGGGTTTATCACGTTGCATGATTTTAGGAGATCATGATTCGGTTTCCTTGTGAAGATTCGTGCGCCCAATCCAACGCGATCTTTCCTTAATTACTTCTCTGGCTGTCCCGGCATGTCGAGTTGCTCGCTGGTTACGAATGATGCGAGGCCTGACGAGGCCCTATGGTTCGCACGTGAGTGCCGAGGCTCTCTACATGCCTTGCGGATTTTTGGTTGCCGAAGGCCCAAGCGTACCATGGGCCTTCCAAGGCTCTAGCAGGGTCCCTGTAGGGTTCTTGATGGACCTCGAACTGGGCCCTTAATGGGCTTGGATGGGCCCCATGCTGATGTGGCAGCCATATCGTAATCGGGTGATAACAGGATTTAACTTCAGTTTAAGTTTTCGAGCAACACCGAAGACTTCCTTGAGATCCGTTATGTGATCTTTCGCTAACCGGCTTTTGACCACTATGTCGTCCACATAGGCTTCAACATTACGATCAATGAGCCCATGAAATCCCCGATTTACCATTCTTTGATAAGTAGCCCCTGCATTTTTTAGCCCAAAAGGCATAGCGTTGTAGCAAAAAGTTCCACTATCAGTTATGAAAGAAGTTTTCTCCTAATCACCTTCAGCCATAGAGATATGATGGTAACCAGAAAAAGCATCCAAGAAGCTTAGCCTTTTATACTCTGAAGTTGCGTCTACCAAATGGTCTATCCTTGGAAGAGGATAAGAATCTTTGGGACAAGCTTTATTCAAATCAGTGTAATCTACACACATCCGCCATTCTCCATTTGATTTCTTTACTAAAACCACATTTGCCAACCATTCAGGGTAGTGTACTTCTCGAATAAAACCAGCTTCTAACAATTTTTTTTATCTCCGTAGAAATAGCCAGTTGTCGTTCTGGAGCAAATTGTCTTTTCTTTTGTTTTACCGACTTTAATCTAGGAAGAATTGTAAGTCTGTGCTGGGCAATCATGGGGCTGATTCCATCGATGTCATGGGGTCCCCAAGCAAATACATCTATGTTGTCAGATAAACATGCCACTAGTTTGTGCTTTTCCTTAGGATCTATCCCGCCTCCGATTTTCAAAACTTGACCTTCAGCTATCACCACCTCCTCAGTGAGTTCCAACGGTTCTATTCGCCCCTTAGGCTGCTCAATATCAAGCATCATCACCGTATTTTTGATATGTATGCTGTCTACATAACACATCCTTGATGCCTACTGATCACCTCTTACACACCCTACTCCCCGACTAGTGGGAAATTTCATCACCTGGTGGTATGTGGAAACCACGGCCCTAGCTGCATTCAAAAGTGGGCGACCATAAATTGCATTGTAGGCTATAGGAGCTTTTACTAACAAAAAGTTAGTCATTATCACCACACTAGTTGGGTAAGTACCCAAAGTCACTGGTAATTTAATTGTTCCCTCTGGTATAACTGTAGCTCCTCTAAAACCATGGAGGGGAGTGGTGACAGGTCTGATCTTACTAGGTGATATCTTCAATCCTAGGAAAACTTCCCACGACATAACATTAGCTGCACTATCATTGTCCACCAACACTCTTTTCACGTCGAAATCTGCAATATCATCGACTATCACTAGAGCATCATCATGTGGACAGGTAACACTATCCAAATCCTCATCACCAAAGGTGATATTCTGGCTGAACATTTCATTCTTATCTACCGAAGTAGATCTATTGACTAGAGCATAGTTCTTCCGTGCTGAATTTGAGTCACCTCCTGCAGCAATGCCACCCACGATGACATTTATAACTCCAGCGCGAGGAGGTGGTTGTTGTCGGTATTCAGCCTCTTTTCCTTTCTCTTTATCTATTTTTACAAATTTGGACAAGTGTCCTCTTTTTATAAGTCTTTTTATTTCTTTCTTCAGCTGCTGGCAATCCTCCGTATCATGTCCATGATCTCGATAGAATTTACAATATTAAGTCTCATCTCTCCTATGTGGTGGTGCCCACATCTTTTTTGGCTATACGAGCTCTTTCATATTTCGGATTTCCATCAAGACATTAGCCCTGGAGGTGTGCAGTGGTGTACTATACGCCTCCTTTCCAGTACTATGCCTATTAGGGCCTGGATGAATCATTTTTTGCTTGCCTCTATCTTCACGGGGCCTTGGTTCATCTCGGGCCTTCCTTTTGTTAGACTCCGGCTCTTTTCGAAAAAGGCCTCTTCTGCATCTACATATTTATCACCCCTTCTTAACAACTCATGCATCGTATCTGGTGGGTTTTTAGAGAGTGACATTTTAAAGGCATGACTACGGGTTCCATTCATCATAGCGGTAACTACAGTAGACATCTGTAGATCCTTAATTCCCAAAGTGGCCTTATTGAATCGGGCTATAAAATCTTTCAACAACTCATCTTTGTCTTGGGTCAATTGCATCAGGCCAATAACAGTTTTCTTAGAACGTTTGCTACTGGCAAAGTATGCAGCAAATTTCTTAGAAAAATCATCAAACGTGCGAATTGACTTTGGAGGGAGAGTAGCTACCCAATCCCTGGCTTCACGCCTGAGTGTGGGCGGGAAGGCCCTGCACATGATTGCATCAGAGGTAGCCCTCAACCTCATCAAATCGACAAAAGCTCTGAGGTGATCGACAGGGTCAGCTGATCCGTCATATTTCTCCATCTTCGGCTGTTCGAAATCCCGTGGCAATGGAACTGCCATCACTTCTGGAGAAAAAAAGGTCTTCTTCCAACACCATAGATTGTTGTCTACTGCCTTTTTTCAACATAGCCTCAGCTATTTTGTGACTCATCATGTCCTCCAGTCGCTGTTCTAGAGTTAACACAAGTGTCTCAACCAGAGTAGGCGTTGGAACCCACGACGGTTGTCCCCAAAGTGGATTTGGACCAGATGCCAGTGAATTGAGGTGAGGTGTAGAAAATGGAGCTAATGAACTCAGAACCAACGGTGGAGCTGTTGTCGGCGGTGTTTCCATCGCTGGAAAATTATGAGCCAACGGAGGGGCTTGCGGCGGTGCTTCCGTTGCTGGAAAATTATGATTCTGGGGAGGAGCCTCCGGTGGCGAGGGTCCTAAAGGCGAAGGGTTGGGACCCTGGGATGGAACGTCCAGCGGTGAAGGTCTTGCCGACGAAGGGCCAGGACCTTGCGGTGACTGAAAAACCGTAGTGTTACGACCCTGGAGCAAAGCCGTTAAGGCCGCCACTTGAGCTTGCAACGCCGTAAGTTAAGCAGCAGAAGCAAACTCTTGCTGTAGATGATTAGTGGCGGCATTAGACTCCGTATCTTCATCCCTGACAGGGGCTGCCGGGGCCGTTGCATTTTAGTTCTTCTGGTTCGAGCCATGATTTCTTGTACGGTTTCTCACAGACGGTACCAATTGATAATTATATGTCTTCTTCTCCTCCAAGTGCGACGACAGCAGTGGTGGAGACCTGCAAAAGGTGGTGGGGCGTTGTCCCCCCGTTTCCACTCCGGCGTGATAATTAGTATAGTATAAACTCAAATATGCAGGATAACAATATTGAGTATGTATGTTGTGTTTGTACCTGGAGGGATGATCTCTTATTTATAGGAATGACCCGTAGCTGTATCTTCAATGGTCATTAATGGCGGATGCCTTTTTATCTTCTTCATAATTAGGATTTAATGTGGAACGTTTCGTCTTCTTCAACTGCTGGTGTTTCATATTTCCAATAGATGTGGATAACTGTTGTTCTATCTACTGTAGGCGGGCATATGAGGACAATGAGGCGGGCGGACCAACGAGACAGACAGATTACTTAAGACAGGCGTCCACATGAGAGCAATAGTCATTTACCAAAGTGTAATCATATTTATCATCACTAACTATACTCTCCACCAAAAATCTAAACTATAATTTAAGGTAAATATAGAAAGTAGACTTATCTTTATGAAATAAGAAATAAAAAATTCTTAGTATTCCAAAAAGGACCAATTTTGAATTATGAAATTAATTAGAGAGAGAAAAACCCTCGAGGAAAGGTTAATTTTTGTCCACCTTAATCTTATCCTCCCTAATCAATATAGTGTAACAGACGCACCTTTAATTTTCATGAATCCTTACTGACCTACGAATAGATTGGACATTTTAGAAGCCGTGTGACCCATTCAAATTCAAAACATCCTAGATATTTCTCAACAACACAAAATAAACTTGAGAAGGATTATTCATAATCTAGTTGGTGTTCACCAATTTAGAACTTAAATTCCTTCACAAGAAAAGAAGATTGCAGTGGCAAACATTCTTGGATCAAACTGAAAAATATAAAAAGTAAGAACGGAGAAGAGGAAAGGCCAATGTGTAATCTCCATCGCCCTTGACTTCGATTGGCCCCTGAAGAAGAAACCAACCCTCTGAAAAGAGGGGTTCTATTGAAGCTGAAAAGCTTCAATCAGTGCTTTGCATCTTCTTCTTCACAGAACTTCGCATATCGATCAGAGTCCATCAATGAGTTCAATTCGTTGGAGTTGTTCACCTCCACCTTTATGATCCATCCATTTTCATATGCGCTTGCGTTAACCTAAATGAAGAAATTCTTAATACAAAGCTTATATATATAGGAAATAAGAGCAAGGATATAATTATCATAAAGGCACACAACAAATAATGAATGTGGAAGTCGAAATGAAATGTGAGATTCCAGGCACAGAAAAGGGACCAGCATTTGAAAGTGAAAGTAGAACTTTTACGAGTACAAGGTAAAACTCGAATACCAAAATCAACCACCCATAAAGAGGTTTATGGGAGTTATAGATTGAAAAGATCATAGAAAGGATGTGCTGTTATGACAGAAAACGTATAGCAACCATACAGTCCATACCAAGTATTGTAGTAAAGAGAAATAGGTGTTTAATCTTCTCTCACGAAAGAGAGAAGCAAAGATCTCAAAGTGATCATGACAAAAAAAAAAAAAAAAAACAACCATCCTGATAATGGAATCCAGAAACTGCATTACTAAAATTATTTTTTAAGTTCTCATAAGTTGTGGGTTCTATGTAATGTGTGGATAATTAGTGGATAGTAAGTTGTGATTCCTACAAAATACGTAGATAAAAGGTATGTTTGACTATGGGACAAAGGATAAAGGATCTAAGGTGAGCCTGGAGTACGTTTGGAGGACCAGTAGACTAAAGCCCTGTATTTCTAATCCTCATCAATCCTTTACTCCCTCATAACTTTTAAGTGGCACCCCGTTTTCTTTATTTATATAGCATACTAGTCTAATTCGAATGATTATTGAAAGATTGAAGAAATACATTCTGAGAAGCACAAGCATGTAGAAGAATACACTATAACCAACCTTTTAATATGGTCCTTTTGCTAGAACAAGTAGCCTTTTAGTCATCAGCTAAATTGAATGATTAAGAAATTATCAAAACAAAAGCCCAAGGAGTAATGTCATGTTTGGTATAGCCAAAACATGTGACTCTGGCTAGGCGTTACACTCTCACAGTAATCACAATAAATTTCTACACCTTGATAAATAAATAAAAACTAACAGCTTCAATACAAATGACATCTAATTTCTGCTGCTTGCTGAAGAAAAAGATTAAGTGAAAGACGAGACAAGGCTAATCTGAATTAAAATCTACGAATAGAGCAAAAAAAAAAAAATGTTCCCACATTAAAAATTGCAACAATTAATTTGATGGATGATATAGCTAATTGGCCTTAAAGGACTCACCAAGCCTGGAGAATCATGGAGCTCTTTGTTAATTTCAACAACTTTCCCTGAAATAGGAGAGTTAATGTCACTAGTTGCCTTGACACTTTCAACAGCTCCAAAACTTGCACCCTGTTTTACTGCTGCTCCCACTTCAGGTAGTTCAACATACACAACATCACCCAAGTGGTCTTGAGCATGATCGGTAATGCCTACGGTAGCAGAATTACCCTCAACTTTTACCCATTCATGAGAATCAGCATACTTAAGATCCTTGAGAACTGCAATTAGTTCCATAAGAAAATACACGGATTGATAAGTTCATGCATGATTGACCAGTTACACTCGATTTGATCTCAAGTTAGTCAAATGTTGAGTGCTATAATTAGGTGGTATACAAAGAAATGTTTTATGATGTGTTTAGGTTCTCTTGGTAGCTCAAAGTCTACATGCTACATGCAAAAATTAACAAAAATAGAACTGAGAAAACTACTACTAGGTCTCATATATTACAAAAATGAAAGGCTATCGAATGCCATTTTATGAATAACACAAGTACAAGAGGGAAATTGGCATAGAACAGTATCGAATGTAATAGGTTGATTCCAGTGAGTAACCAAAAATACTCATTTCGGCCTTCTCCTTAATTCCAATTTCAATTCACAATTTTTTCATTTCAAGCCAGTATACCATTTTGAAAGGGATATCAAAACCCAGCTTTTGTATCAATACTCACAGTAGCACATTTCACAACATACTCACGCTGAGCCAAGAATTTTATAGCAAAAACACAAATCAGCACACAGCTTTTTACAAATGAACATGTATATATGTAAAAGGTAAGAAACTATAATACAAAGCAATAAGCTTTAGAACCCACATTGAAAAATCAGATCTTAATTCAAAAGGACAACAGATCACGCAATTTTCATGTAAAATCACCCAAATAAGATTCATTTACCCGAAAAATACGTGTTTATGTGCAGAAAAAATACCAGTTGCAAAGCCTCTATGGAAGACAGAGATCCTGAGGCATGAAGCAGCCCTTGTTGCCCACAATTTGGAGGCCATGTTTTAATCAATGGCAATAACACCCCCCACAGCCCACGGCTTACTATCTTTGATGCAGTAGTGCACACACACTTTTCCACTTTCTACCAAATGTTGGGCTTTGTGTCGAGGGCTCGAGGCTACCAATTATGGTTTAATTTACAGAATGGGGCCGAAGACAAATAGTAGGGTAGGTTGCACCCATGTACTTTGAAAGTCTCGATTTGACCAGGTTCTATTATGATCACGGTTCTAAAAAGCTTGCATAGGTGGCGCCTAAGCTCCACCTAAACTTAAAGCTCGATCTCGATGCCTAGTCACGCCTCACACCTCGCTTTCATATCGCCCTTGTCTTGCAATTGCCTAGGCCTTACCTAGGTTTGAAAAGCTTGAAGCTTGGCCTTCATGGCTAACCAAAATTTACGCTTTTTATAACACTGATTATGACGATGAATTGAGGCTGTGAACAAATTTTGGAGATAATCGGTAGAGAGAGATGATCGATTAAAGGAGATGGATTAAGGAGGTGAGCAGATTTTGGAGATGATCGGTTGAGTGAGATGATTGAATTAGGGAGATAGATTGAAGTGATTAGAAAATTTTGGAGGAGATGATTTTGTGATGGGTGAAATTCAAGAAGTAGTGACATATGGATATTTAAGTACTTTTTTTTCCTAGCAGAGAAAACTTATACGGTCGTGATTAGATAGATTGAAAAATATTTGAGATTTCCATTCCATCGAGAAGGATCAACTAAGAGTATACTAGTATACTGTTTCTTTTACAGTAGAATCCGATCTTAGGCTCTATTATTATAATGGATTGAAGTGGTGAACAGATTTTGGAGATGATTGGTGGGGGGAGATGATCGATTGAGGTGGATGAATTGAGAAAATGAGCAAATTTTGGAGATGGTCCATTGAAGAAAATGATTGAACATGGAATTTTGGAGATAGTTCATTGAAGAAGATGATTGAATAGTAAATTTTGGAGGAGGTGAATAGCAAAGACGTAGTGAGACACATAGTACTTTTTTTTTATCCATGTAGCGGAGAAAACCTCCATACGGTCGGTGATTACTTATTTTTTTTTATCACATTATTTTTTAAGAGCATCTCTACTGCATTCTATGAATTGCTTTTTATATGACACAAATGTTAGAAACACTTCTAATCTACGTGGTATTGATTTTTAATGAATAAGCATTTAAGATGTATTATATGGATTATTATTTAGGTGTATTTTATTTTATGAAAATAAAAACAAAATTACATTTAAATATTGGTAAGAAATTTAAATTTTGCTGAGCATAACTTCTGAATTTAGACGAAATTCTATACATTGCTAATTTTTCCTACCATGTCAGTTTGACAGAGTTTTTAGCAGCTTGTATTGAAGATGAATTTTTTTAGACATTATCTATTTTACTCACGTAACAAATTTTTTTTTTAGCAAATCACAGTTGCACTGGAGATGTTCTTATTATATCTTATCCCTGATGATGATTTTCGCCAAAAAATATGTTAGGATGAAGTGAAACGTCTATTAGTTGCTTCTCATATTTTTAAATGAGAAAAAAAATACAAAAGTGTGACAATAATTGGTATTTAAAAGAACACTAAAAGAATATTTAGACAAACCATTATAGGATCAAATTTTCTAATTAATTGAAGATTGAATAGGATCAAAATATAGTGAAAATTTATAGGATTATGTGAAAAAAATGAAATTAAAATTAAAGAAATTTTTTTAGTTTTCCCGACTTTTTCTATCGGGAAAACTAACAAAGAACATCGGTTTTCCCGATGTCAATGTTGGGAAAACCGACATAATCCCAACATTGAAGTTGGGAAAACCGACTGACATTTATTGGGTCATTTATGTCGGTCAGTTTGACTGACATAAATGACCTTCTACCCACTTACCTATCTCCATTTCATCCCAATTTCATCACAGTTCTTCCCAATTCTGAAAACGAAAACACACACTAACATACATAGTGAAATCTCCTCAATCTGAATATTGTGAAATCTCCTTTGAATATTTCCTATACTGTGAATTTTCACTGAGCATCAGATGCTACTTTCTCCTTTTTTTCATTAAGCTAAACTAATTTTTTTTTATTTATATTGTATTTATTTTGAATAGTAATAGAACATTTGAATGATTTTATGTCTGAATTTTTTTGTAAATATTATTAATTCATACAGAATTAATTTTAATTTTAATATGTTAGGTTTAAATAATATTGAAATAAACTACATTATAATTCGGATTGTATAAATTTGTTCCTAGCTTTATATACATCATATACATTTTATTAACTCAATTTAAAATTGGATCTTATAACACTGTTTTTTGTTTTTTGCATTGTATATGCTAGAATAAATAGATAATTTGATTTTTTTTTTCCAGATATGGATGTTGATTATGTTGTGGCTGAAAATGATAGATTTGGTGGACAAATTACACAAATTAGTAACATAAGATATATAGATGTCAGTATGGAAAATTATAATAATCACCAGCTTGCTAAATTTAGGAATAATTATTTTTCATATTTTGAAGATTTGCAACGTAGGCAATTGCAGTTTAGTGGTAAATTATTACATCAATTTCTTTTGAACATAATACATTCTAATAAATCAAATGGGGTTTGGTTTAAAGTAAATGGCCAATTAGGTAGGTTTGGGATGCATGAATACTGTTTAATAAATGGACTGCTATATCATGACAATCCTAATAATTTGAATACATTAAAATTGTTGGAGAAACGCAGATTTCATAGGAGGTGGCTAAATAATTCCTCACATATATCATTGAATGAATTGGAAGCTGTTTTCATTAGTTGCGATCACGAGTGAGATAAGTATAAGTTATAATTGACTTTACTTATAGAAGGAGTTCTAAGGCATGTGGATAGGAAGAGAATTAATATAGAAACACTATAATTGGTAGAAAATTTGGATGTATGTTATGAATATCCATGGGGAAGACATTGTTTCTTTATATTGCTCCATTGTTTATTAACCTCCTGGGAGCGCCGAATAGCTAAGGCCACTGATAAAAATAGCGGAATTTTGAAGTATACCATATATGATTTTCCTATTGCATTTCAGATGAGAATATTTGATTTTTAATTATTTTTAATGTAAGATAAGTTTCCTGAATATATTATCACATTTATTGTATCTATTCTATTTACAGTTATGGATCTATGAGGCATGTCCTTAAATAGGTCAAACTTTTGCTGAGAAATTGCAAAATGCGTTTTCACATATTTTGAACTGGGATGCACATCATCAAACACGAGGAACTACTATTGCTAGTTTTTTGCAGTCTACCGAGGTTTGTTAATACATTTTTCAATAAGAAGAATTGTTGTTTGTTGTTATAAGAATTGTTGCAATTTCTTATTTTTTTTAGAGTATGATTCTACCAATACTTCAACTAGCTGAAGAAGAAGTGGAACAACCATATGTTTATATAATGGCTATATTAGAAGACACGATAGACACTCGTTTTGATGTAGTTGTGCACCAATTGGTGTATGGGGGACATAAATTTGACCAAGCTGGAGAAGAAATTAAACAGAGGGACCAACCAGATATAAGTGAACCGGTTTTACAGTCAGACCTTGGAAATGTTGGTGATTCCCGTAGTTGGTCGCCATATCTATCTCATGGATTACCTAAAGATGACTAGTCTGCTTGGACACAAAATGTTCCCTATATGGATTACTCACCGGAAGGAAACATCCTTGAAGGCCCTTTACATTCAGGTTATGAGTATGCTCATTCTCGTGATTATGTTACTAATGAGCATTTGAATTTTCTATTTGCTGACCAACATTCCTACTTTGATCATCAACTTGCTAGTACAAGAGATGAGTTATTGTAGCGGTTTGATCATCTAGAATCTTTGGTATTTAGTAGTAGCAAAGATGTTGGTGATAAATATCAAAAAATACGGAAATATGTGGATACAAAATTTAATTCATTTGAGGCTGAACAGAGTGCTCATTTTGGTAGTCTACGCGATGACTATTGTTCTGATTTGCAAAGAGAAATGTAGAGCACTCTTGTACAGATTCATGGAATGTTTGAGAGGATGATGGTGGACAAACATACAACTGGTGGTGGTGCCGATCAAATGGAATATGAAGCGGCACATGTTAACCATGTGGTATATCACCAAGGTAGGAAGCAAATTGTAGCCTCCTCGTCTAGCTCTGTTCATATTCCTGTATTATGTGATCTTGATAAACGGAAGGAGAGTAATTTTTTTTAGTTGAAGCATGGGTAAGTTATAATGTTTGATATGATTATTCATCTTATTTATATACTCTCTATTTAGCTAATATATAATTATTTGTAATATTACAGAGATGTTGTAGAATTGTCTGGTTAGCTGTTTACAAAACAGAGATTACAAAATATTAGCATGCCTGATTTTCCATTGGAGTCCGGGGTAAATAATATTTATATTGTTTGATTTAAAATATATATTGTATGGTAATGAATTGTGGTTATATTGTTACATTTGTCTGTATAGGATCTAGACAATGCAATGTTCTTGATAAGAGCAAGAGCTCTTAAATTTCCAGACATATTTTCACAAAGTTATACAGTTTTGGACTATTGTTTTGGAGCACTTCTTGGATATGCTTGGGCTAGAGTGTTGGATCCTAAAGGACAATTGGTGCAACATGTTGGGGCTGACCACCGTGGATTAATGCAAGGATATGCATATGATGCTATTCCTAAAAAATGTGCAAAAAAATGGGAAAATTGTGATTACCTATTGTGGCCACATTTGATCCAAAATAAATTTTGGGTCCTCTTCCATGTTGATTTAAAAGCTTAGAAGTTGACAATTATCGACAATAACCAGGGTTTTTACACTGATGCGGTCATATATTCCCATTCCGAACATCATTATCTTTTGATAGGCCAGATCTTGGAAAAAAGAAGAATAAGTCATTAGAATAATGGAGAAAATCATCTATTGATATACCACAACTTCGACGTTATAGGTAATGAGTTCAAATTAGTATAAATAAATATTCTAAGTATACTTACGACATTTTTAATGATATTTGCAGTAATAGTGGAATATTTGTGATTAAATATGTGTAGTGTCTTCTAACTAGAATACCTCTAGACGCTGTTACAGAGGATAGAATAAAAGTCTACAGACAGAAACTTTTACTTAATTTTTTTCATAATGAATTTTTCTTCTTCCCAAATGAACAAAGTTAATAGTTAAATGTTTATGATGATTTGTTTAATAAACTAATAGTGTACTGTTATTTGAATATTTTTTTTATTATATATTGTTGAGATACACTAAATTTGTTTAGTTGCTTCAGGTTTAAAAGGCTGTCATGTTTTCAGTTTTTTCATTTATACATGATGCAACTTCGTTAAAAAATGTGATCATTTTGATAGATTATGGCATGTTGTATTTCTTGCTCTACTATTATATTAAATTGGTTATATTTTCTATTAGGAGATCTATTTAGTTATGCATTATGCATGTGTCTATATGAGTTGTTATATTCATGTCAAGTTTGCTTGCTGATGGAGTCATTGTACACAGTTTGATTTGTTTGTTAAGAAATGATTGTCATAACTAAAATTGAAAAGCTCAATTAACAAGATTTGGTTGCCTCAGGATTATCCATTGAAACAACTATTGGTATAAATTTAATGAGTAAAAAAATGACAAAAATGGTAAGTATACTTGTTAAAAAAGATTCAGTTGCCCTAGTAATGCCTTTTTGTGAAAAAAATAACTTGTCGAGCAACTTGACAATGCTATATTGTCAAGTTGCTCAACAATGTTTTATTGTCGAGCAACTTGACATTGTTAGCCTTGTTGGGTTGCTCGACAATTCTTCATGGAAATAAATATAAAATTATCTAAAATAAATATAGAATTGATGACAGGAAAAATGATATGTAAAAAAACATCTTATATTAAACATTACATTAAACATTGGTAGTCAATTGGCAGTTCAAATATTACAGAAATTCATCCAAATATTACAGGATTAGAATTAGACAAGCTATGGAAAGAAAGTTTCATAAAAGATCATCAACTCATGCTGAAAATTAGTGTTAAATACAAATTTGAGTTTTCGGTTTGATTTGTTGAGAAATGATTGTCATAACTAAAATTGAAAAGCTCAATGAAGAGGATTCAGTTGTCTTAGAATTATCCATTATTACTTTCTTGTGAAACAACTATTAGTAAAATGGTATAAATTTAATTAGTGGAAAAACGACTATTAGCAACTTTTTCATAAAAAGGATATTGTCTAGCAACTGGGCAATCAAACTGTCTAGTTACTCGACAATTGTATTATTGTTGAGATCCTTGACAATGTTAGCCTTGTCAAGTTCCTCGTTAAAATAATTATAAAATTCGTTCAAATAAATATAATATGGATGATAGGAAAATGACATTTAAAAAAAAAAAAACATCTTATATTAAACATTTAGTAAAAGACTGCACTTGGAGATATGTATGGAACCAAAGAGCATTGTAGTCAATTGGCAATTCAAAAAGAGTTCAAAAGTAAATCTCATAGCATAACTATGAAAACGGTACTATCTACAACGATTGGAGCTTCACATTTTTTTTTGTCCTCATTTCCAGCCTTCTCAAATTTTTTCTTGTTTGCAACTGGTGCATCATGGGAATGGAATAGAGATCTCTTTGCTGGTGGTGATTCCATGAGGTAGGTATCAACTGGGCTTCCATCCTCGTGTGCTGGAGCCTTTCCTTTGATGTTTTCTCTCTCCTGTTACTTGTTGTTGTGCAGAATTGAGGATAAAAAGTACTTCAAATTTGCATTCATATGATTGTTGTGATATAGCCTTCACATAGAATACTTCATCTTCATCCATTGCCAAACGTATTGAATCAACAATGCTTGCATTTGGTTTCTGTTGAAGTAAAATTTTCTAGGTTGTTGGAGCTATAAATGCTTAAAATTTATAACTTAAAGTGTAAAAATTAAAAGTAGCAATGTTTGTTCCATCAAAGCTTGGGCACTAGATTGCAAGAAATATTTAACTGAATTTTCAATAGCTGAAGCATTAATGTATCCAGTCGAATCTATTAATTGTATGTATACCTTGGCTCTGTAAGTAAATTTAATAATTTAATGTTAGAATATTATCTGAAGCATATGAAAATATGAAAATGAAGTTTTAAAAACAATGTATGAATAAATATAATTTGGTAAGTAAATAGAGTCTTGTTACCTTGGAATTGCCTTTGCATCAGTACACTTACAGAACACACACTGATAGATATCGCCATAATTTTCACTTAAAATTTTGTTGCAACTATTACAACTATGTACCAAAATGTTTGGTTGAGAACTTTAACTGATGTTTTTCCTTTGATCCAGAAAAATTGTTTCTGATTGCATGGCACAACAATGTATAAGTAATTATATTGAGCATGGTTCAAGAAATTAATAAATTTGTAATATATATGAGTTTAAAGTATAAAGTTGAGTAACGCACCACGCTTTTTAGTCCTTGAATACTCCTAATTTCGGTAAGCTGGCTTTCATCACTTGGAACATATAGCTTGGAAGGTATTAAACTTAAGTAATATTTCTATGATATAATATCACCAATCATTTGAATTTTTGTGTGTGCCCTATATTAAAGTAGTACAATAATTTCAAGATAAGTTCTACTGTTTAACAAATGAGTATAATAAATGAAGAAATAAATATTATGAAATATTCACCAAGATTTCAACTTTTCTACAATCTCAAATGGTCCATCAACGAAGAAGGAACTATCTGCCTTTGTTGACAATGATAGACCTGCAATGAGATATATTTAGAAGTATTTGAGTGTGGAAATCTGTTGGTTATGCAAGTGATAAGTTTTGTAAAGAGGACGGATTACCATTGAATGATGACACTTTTAGATGCTTTCCAATAAGAACTGGTTTCTTGCTTAGATTTTCAGATATGTATTTGCATTCATTGTCAACGAATGCTTCCCATATTGTTAACAAAATATTGTCCAACCTATTATGTATTGGGTGTAGGTAAGAGAAATCACATAGAATTAAAATATGTTTTGTGGATTGTAATAAATGAAGTGGTAAATAAAGCTATACCTTTTGTTCATGAGTACCAAATCTTGTACTTGACATTGTTTTCCAGAACGTGTTTGAAGAAGCCTTCGAGGTCTGAGATCAATTACCATTGCAGCTATACCTGAAAGTATATTATATATAATATCAAAGCAAAAGATATCCTCTTTAGTTAAATCTTTGAATTAAAAAAGTTTAAAAGTTTGTAGTAATTACTTATATCTATGTTAGAATCCATGTATTTTGGAAGATCTTCGAAGTCAGTGAAACTATATGTAGACATCAACATGTTGATGCTGTTTTCTTCAATATGGTGTACTCTAGTTCGTCCTGAGATTGTCCATTGTACCTCTCCTGATTTTGCTCTATACTCTGCACTTGTTAGTTTGACCAATGTATTTGATATCAAATAAGTTTTTTCCAATATTAATTCATTTTGAAAAGTTGTGATGTTTTGATCATATAATATTGCTTGAACTGTTGATCCCTGGTGAATAAATAAATTTGATAAAGTTTTTGATATTCAATTTCATCAATAACATCATTTTTATCATTATTTACACAAAAACTTACCCTATCATGTTCCTTCTACACATATTTATATAAATATTTTACTGCTTTTACAGTTGAACAAATGTCTACATTGATACGACAATCATATTTGGCAGATAAATATGGATTATAAGGATCAACCCATTTATTATCTAATAAACTCCCTCTAACCGTAATTGTTTGATGATCATTGCGACGTTTATAATTTGGGTAAGAATTTTCTCCAAGAAAAGTTTTCATAACAAATTCATTTGGATATTTATTCTTACACTATCCTTTTTTATTCATACAAACATTATTTAGATTTAATATACCACATGGACCATGCATCATATGTTTAAGGGTTATTACACTAATGGTCCACAATCTTTCAGGTTTATAACGATTTCATACTCATTCAATTTTGTTAGCAGATATCATCATCATCCTTTCATTTATTCGTACAGATGGTCCCTAAATAACTATTTTAACAATATTTTGATAATTTTGCCCATGACTTAAATAAATTAAAATGATAGAAAAAAAATACAATGAAAAATTTGCAATTGAACCCCTAACATTCTCAAAAGTACAAATAAATCATAAACCTTTATATTATTAAAAATGATTAAAATAAAAAATAAAAAAATCAAACCCCATTCCATCTTCTCCAACCCATCCCCACTCATTTGTCAAGCAAAATGTTGACTATCCCCATCTCTCTCTCTCTCTCTCTCTTTCCATCCATAATTTAATAAAGACTAAAGTGTTGTCTTTTTGGCATATACTTTTACCTACATTTTGGAAACTAGTGCCCAGACCCGCCTTTGGATTCTAAATACTTTCCTCAGTTTAAAAATTACGCAGTAAAAGAGAGAGAAAAAAAAAACCCCATTAACACAATTCTCCCTTATACATACATATATTTCTATATTACACACATATATATACACATTGATTATGACTATATTTTCTTAAACAATTATAATTGTAGTAAGAGGGGGAGAAATTCAAGATTTTCATATTTAATTTCGTTATTCTCGCGGGCTATTAGAATTCAGCATAAATATGTGTTTTTAGGGTTTTGCTTAGCAATCGGGGTCAATGTAGGTAAAAACTCACTCTGTAGCACTGTCTTTTCATTTTGTTGGACTATTAGTTAGTTGGGATTTTTCCATTTTTTTTGTTATGGTTGAAGTTCTATAATCAGCTAAGCAACTACCATAAGCTCAAATTCAAGAATTTGACTCTAATCCAGCTCAATATTGCAAGAATTTCAATATAATCATCAACCTTAATAACAATATAATATGTGTAAAATTAAAATAAAAAATGAGGAAAGAGCAGAGATGAATGGATGAAGAATTCAGTGAATTCCGTTAGAATCAAATTTCACAATTCTGGCAAAAAATAATTAGAAATCCATGTGCAACAGTATATAAAGGAAGTTGGGAAAAAACGTGTTTTCCAACTTCTTACTGAAAATGAAATGCAATTTTAAGAAAACATAATCTAACTTATCAAACCCAAAATGACAACGTTTCTTCTTGAATTAAACATTGTCGTTTGCTAACGGCTAATTTGAAATTCAGTTTGAATTTCACTGTTCTTCTTCATCTTCTGCTGCTACTGTTCTCCTTCTTCTTCCTCATGACAACCTCCCTGCTTATCTTAACTTGTCCCCAAGGTTTAAACGTTGGATACTTCTGCTGAATTTCTTCTGAATTCTCTCACGTAGCTTCTTCTTCCAACAGATCAGCCCACTTTACTAACCATTTAACTCCAGCCCTTTCTCCCCTTTTAAACATTCTGGCATGTAGTGTCTTCAAGGCTTGTTTGTCCAGGTACTCAGCACTTGCACCATATAGAAGTTCAGTTATACAAACAGCCTTGTCTCCAATCTTCTTCTTGAGCAAAGATACATGAAAGGTGGGGGTGAATTTTAGCTCCCACTAGAAGTATTAATCTGTAGGCAACCTCTCCAATTTTTTCTTCTACTCTAAAAAGGCCATAGTATTTGGGGCTTAGCTTCTAATTTTCTCTTCCACTGTCTGTTGTTGATATGGGTGTGATTTCAAGTAAACCCAATCACCAACTATAAATTGCCTTTCAGTTCTATTTTTATCTACATAATGCTTCATTCTAGCATTTGCTTGAGCTAAGCTTTCTTTTAATTGTTTATCCATCTTAATATCCTTAGACATGCCTAGCCAGTAAAAGTGTTGCTTAGCTCTCATGATGCTGGCCTATACCCCAGAATGACCCCCTTCTTGAGATGAATAAATGCGTTGAATAATCTTCTGTCTAATATCTCCTCCATTATCAATGAACAATTTGCCCTTATGTCTAAGTACCCAATTATAATACTAGTATGCCTGGTCAGATGCTGGATCAATTATCAGGGATTGAATCTTTTCTGTTGCCATACTATCTCCCTCATAGCTATTCGTAACTTCTTGTTCTGTAATTGCACAAAGCTACCCAATTATTTCATAAGCTTGCTGAACCGTTAATGAATTCATTTGTGGTCCAGTGATCATTTTGAATTCACTGGAGGTGTGGAGGTGAATTCACTGCTGATGGTCACCTCAATTCCTTCATTAACAAAGCTGATATGCCCTTGAATAAAATCAAAAGTAATTGGCCCGAATTGGCTCAACCAATTAAACCCTAGCACCTTATCACTTCATCCAAGCTTCAATGACCGAAGCTTGTACTAGAACTCCATCCCCTGCATTTGCCAAATTAATGGAGGGTAAATGGAACCACTTTCTAACCTCTGACCATTAGCCACAATTACTGCCAGTGGCTTGGTAAGATCACAAATGTAGCCCAAAGACTTAACCAATTTTTCATCAATAAAGCTATGGGTATTCCCACTGTCTATCAGAATAGATATCTATTTGCCTTTAATTCTTCCTGGAATTTGAATGGTTTTATGTTTCATACTCCCCATCAAGGCATCTAAGGAAATTTGTGTGACTTATCTTTCATCTTCTTCATCATTCCCTTCTTGTAATAGGGCTATTTCAAAAGCTTGGGTTAAGGATAAATGTTTGATCATCTTTTCCATGGATCTAATCTCCTATTTCAATCCACTGATAAACACACTAATATAATAGGATTCTGGTAGGTGGGGTAATGATTGCATAGCTTGGGCTTTAAGGTCCTCAAACCTCTCCAGATAATCGGCCACTCTACCATATTACCTAATTTTGCTAAAGGTTTCTACCACTTCTTCTCCTATTGTTTCAGAGAATCTCTTGTACACTTCAGTAGTCAGTAAACCCCATTCTGCATTTGGATGGCTGGCCAAAAATCCATGAAACCAAATTTCAGCTTTCCCATTTAAATACATTCCAGCTATACCCATTTTCAATTCATCAAGTATTTGATGAAGCTGGAAATATTTATTAGCCCTTCTCACCCATTCCCTTGGGTTATCTCATCCAAATATCAGAATATCAATCTTAGGAAGCTTAGTGTATGCTCTCCATTCTCCATACCCTCTCTGGTTGTTAATGTTTATGTTTTCCACATCACCACTGCCTATCACAATTCCATTACTATCTCCTTCAATTTGTTTATTGCTCTGTTCATTCTGGGTTACACTAAGCCTAGCCAACATGGCTACTATAGATTCATATTTAAGATTCATATCTTACATCAACTCTTTCATCCTATCTTGTTTACATCACATATTCTTAAGAGTCTTATCAGAGGAATCATTCTTACTAGATAGTGTTGAATAAGCAAGGGCCAAGTCACTGATGTATTTTTCCATTTTTCTAAGGTGATCTTCTGTAGCTTTCTGTCGTGTCTCCATGGTTGGGTTCCCAGAATCTTGTATGCTCCGATACTAATTTGTTATGGTTGAAGCTCTATAATCAGCTAAGCAACTACTATAAGTTCAAATTCAAGAATCTAACTCTAATCCAGCTCAATATTGCAAGAATTTCAATATAATCATCAACCTTAATAACAATATAATATGGGTAAAATTAAAATTAAAAAAATGAGGAAAGAGCAGATATGAATGGATGAAGAATTCAGTGAATTCCATTAGAATCAAATTTCACAATTCTGGCAAAAGATAATTAGAAATCCATGTGCAACAGTATATAAAAGAAGTTGGTAAAAAACGTGTTTCCCAACTTCTTACTGAAAATGAAATGCAATTTTAAGAAAATGTAATCTAACTTATCAAACCTAAAACGACATCGTTTCTTCTTGAATTAAACATTGTCATTTGCTAACGGCTAATTTGAAATTCAGTTTGAATTTCACTGTTCTTCTTTCTCTTCTGCTGCTGTTGCTGCTACTGTTCTCTTTCTTCTTCTTCATGACATTTTGAAGGAATTATGATTGTTTCCTTATTAGCACAAAACTGCCTTATGGTTTAATACTGTGATGTTACTCTGTTTTGGGAACAAATGTGAGGGGTAAGGTTTTGATTTTTTTAGTTTATGCTGTCTGGGATTTGTATGTTTCTGTTAAAAAGGAAAAAACATTAAGGTGCTTGTTTTGGTTTCTTGTTCAGATGGTTTCTAAATAGGCCAGGATTTTCTGTTTAATGACAGAAATTCAAACTTGAAAAAGTCTTTGTGATTCTTGAAGAACGATGGTGAGGGTGAGGGTGAGGGTGAGGGTGAGGGTGAGGGTTGGTGGGTGGGGTGGGGTGAAGTGAGGTTTGATTTTTTTTTATTTTTTATTTTAATCATTTTGAATAATATAAAGGTTTAGAATTTATTTGTACTTTTGAGAAGGTTAGGATTCCAATTGTAAATTTTTTATTGTATTTTCATTTTTCTATCATTTTAATTTTTAAGTCAGGGTCAAAATTATCAAAATATTGTCAAAATAATCATTTTGGGACCATCTGTGAGAATAAATGAAAGGATGGGGATGATATCTGATAAAAAATTAAATGAGGACGAAATCGTTACAAACTTGAAAAAATGGGGACCATTAGTATAATTAACCATTCGTTTAACTACAATAGAATGTAAATGATGATTCTCATTTTTGTTAGGTATTTCACAAGAAACATTTTGATCAATTAAATCAACATTATTAATTTTAAAACCCAGTTTTAAAATTAACAAGAAGTGAGCATGTGGAAGGCCTCTTTTTTAGAATTCTATTATGTAAATATAAGCAGCAACTTCTCCAAAAATTTGTCTTTATATTAAATCAATTTTTAATTCTTCTAATTTAGCTCTAAATATACGAGCAATTAAATTAGGTCTATTTTGACTAATATCATTATGTTTTAGCTCATGTTTTATTTCATCCCAATCAGGGTTACAAGTTATCGTTAAAAATATATCTGGTTTACCAAATCTTTGAACTAAAGTTATTGCATCTATATATCTTTTTTTTTTTTTTTATATATCTCTAGGACCACCAACAAAAAAAGATGGCAAAATTTTTTTTCGACCTATTTTATAATCTCTATTTTCATCATTTTCTACACTATCAACAATTCTTTGATAAAGCTCAGCACGTATTTCATTTTGGTTTTTCCTAAAATAATCTAATCTAACCTACTTGTTTCAATCTTAACATACATATCAAATACATATTGTTGAAAAAGATTTCTAGCATGAAGCATAACACATTCAATAGTATTTGTATTTGTAACATTAGTATTCACGACAAGAAACTTGTGATCTCTTTTTGGTCCTCCTCATAACTACAAAAGAAATTAAAAAAAAAAAAAAAAAGCGAACACAATCAACTTTGAATATGGAACAATAAAACTACAAAATATAATGGATTATGTTTGGAATAATAACCTGTATTCTCGATTTCAATTAATTCGTTTGCAGAATTTATAACATTTATATCTAACAAATTTTCTATAACATTATAAGTATCAACACTATTTGGTTTACACTTTTGAATACCTTCGTGCCATCCAGATTTACCAAAAGGAATTAACAATGGATATTGAAGTGGATCATAACAACCAAAATAGTAATGTATTTTATGTAAACTATTAGAATGACAATGTATTGATATATCTCGTGCTCGAGTGGTAGCAGATGGATCTTCATCAACCCATATTGCAGCAACTTGTGATGCCAAAGATGTGTTGTATGATAAGTACATTTTGTGCACTTATTCGGGTCGGGCCTTTAAACTAAGTTTTTGTCTCGTTATCTTATGAATTTTCTACTTAATTTAGTGTATTATTCTTTCTATTTCATTTTTGGATCCGTCTATAAGAAATTGGAGAAGAATGAATGAAAGGGCAATAAATTGGAAGATGTTTCAGAAGTATGGGAACTCAATTGCACTCAATTGGAACTTGAAAGACCATTTTGGAAACTATTGGAAAGTTTGAGGATTAAAATGATCAAGATCCAAAGTTGGAGGACTAAAAAGTACAATTCAAAAGAAACTAAGCTGGGAGAACGCCCAGCTGCATTGTGCATTTTGTGTACTTATTCGGGTCTTTAAACTAAGTTTTTATCCCGTCATTTTATGAATGTTCTACTTAATTTAGTGTGTTATTCTTTCTATTTCATTTTTGGATCCGTCTATAAAAAATTGGAGAAGAATGAATAAAAGGGCAATAAATTGGAAGACGTTTCGGAAGTATGAGAACTCAATTGTACTCAAGATCCAAAGTAGAATGACTAAAAAGTGCAATTCAGAAGAAACTGAGCTAGCCGATTGCCCAGCTGCATTGTGAACCACCAGAGAAGATCAACCATAACTAGGCGATCGCCCGGGAATGGCTATTTTCTGGCCGCGGGATTTTTTATTTCCTTTTATGAGTCCTAATCCAATTAGGTAACTTTTGGCCTACAATTTTAATGATTTTTGGAGATCTTTTAGGCACGAATTAGGAAAATATAAATAGGAATTATTAACTTATAATTGAGAGCTGAATTTTGGGGAAAAAATAAGAGACCACTCAAGAAACGAAGATCAATATTCATCATTTCACGAATTAAACGAAGATCAAGTTCAAGATTTTGTCTTTTGCGTTTTCTTCTTCTCCAATTGATGAATTATCTAATTTTCTTATTATTAGTATGCTAGGTTAAACTATTTTGTGCTAGGATTATGATGAAACTTGTAGTTTAAATTCTTCTATTTAGAAACTTGATTTTTGACGATTTACTCCAATATAGTTTTGAATAATTAATTTTGATTTCTTTTCATATATAATTATATACGTAGTAATTGTATGAGTGTTGTGGTTTATTTTACTATCGAGAGATTGAAAGCAGGCTAAACATTATTTTAATTATCTTAAAGTCTGATAGGAGATAGAAATATACCGCCATACTTTATGTGATCTTTAATTATTCATAGAAATTTAATGCATTCTTGTGTATTCGTATTCGTCATAGAGATATAGTCAGGTCATACATTTGAATAAGTTTGATTTTATTCGAAAAAAATTGTTAAACAATTTAAGAATATTGATCTTCATAACTAATGTAATTTGTCAAAATCAAGAATCAAGATAGATGAATCAACAACTATAAGTAGATTCGGGATCCTAGTACTTTTCTTTTCCAAAGTTAAAGTAATTTTAATCAATTTAATCTTTTACTTATTTGAGTTATAATTATTTAAGCGTTCTTAATTTAAATTTTAATTAGTTTTTAGTTACCAAATTTCCAAAGTTAACAGATTCAATTAATATTACTATAATTGCAATTGAATTATCTAAATCCTTATGGGTACGATACTTGGACTCATAATCTACTTTATTACTTATGCGACCCGTACACTTGCATAATATTAAATACATAAAATCACTGACAAGTTTTTGGCGCCGTTGTTGGGAATTTAGTTTTAGTTCTTTGTCAGTTATATTAGCACTAATTCGAACTTTATATAATTGTTTAATTATTTAATATTATTTTTTAGTTTATTACATTGTTTGATTTGTCTCTTTTCAGATCGTTTCATGCGAAGTGTGAGACACGAGTCTCTAATTCCAGATGACCTAGAGATCGAACACACTTTTCATCGTAGGCAAAGAAAGACATGAAAAACACATACACAAAAACCAAAAACAGCAAGACAAAATGAATAACAACGAGATCGCTCAGGCAAGACAGGAGAATGATGAAGACAATATGCTAGTTGGAGACTTTTTGACTATACAGATCATCCAGAGTCAATCTAGCATTGTCTACCCACTTTTTGGCCAGTCGAACTTTCAGTTGAAGACTAATGTAATTCATCTATTCTAGAATGGACATCAATTTTATAGCAGGGCCGATAAGAATCCACATACACATTGTTTCACGATTCTTAGAAATGTGCCAATATTTCAAATATCAAGGAATTTCAGACGATGCCATCCAGGTACGTTTGTTCCCACATACTCTCCATGACAAAGCTCTTGAATGTCTGGACTCACTGCCAATTGACAGTATAACCACCTGGAATAATTTAGCCCAAAAATTTTGCATAAAATTTTTTCCACCACCCAAGATTTTGAAGTTGAAGGATGACATATCTATATTTCAACAGTCAGAAACAGAATCTTTTGATGAGGCGTGGAACAGTTTCAAAAATCTACGAAGGAAGTATCATCATCATGACATTGGCAAGGGCAAACAAATTCATTATTTTTATGCTGGACTACTCCCCTCATTTAAAAGCATGATCGACTCTTCATCTAACGGCTCTTTATCTACCAAAATTGTTGTTAAAGCTTTAGAGCTGTTTGAAAAAGTAGCTACCACTACTGCCATGTGACCATCAAATAGAGTCATACACAAGAGAATTGCAGGAGTACATGAAATAGATACTTTAACGGTGTTATCTGTAGAGATAGACTCATTGGTACACAAAGTGGAAAGTATGTCACAGTCAGCCAATATAGTGCAAATAAAGAAATCAACATGTGAAGAATGTATTGCTAGTCATAATACATCAGAATATTCTATTCTATCACTGCAACCTGAGCCAATCGAGTATATTCAAGGTGGTCAGTGCCAACAAAATAACCCATACTTTAACATATTTAATCCAAGTTGGCGAAATCATCCAAATTTCTCTTGGATGGATAATCAGAATAATATCAGACCACAGGGTCCTCAGTTTCAGCAGCTAGAAAAGAGAATATCATTAGAAGACATGTTTGGCAAATTTATGGAGAAAACTGAACAGTATATAGAATCTAATAATCAGTTCACGAAAAAGACGGAGATTACTCTTCAAAATCAAGGCGCTTCAATAAAGAATCTCGAGACATAAATGGGTTAGATGGTAGTTGTTATATCAGGCAGAGCACCAGGTACTTTACTAAGCAATACAAAGGTAAATCTCAATGAACATGTTAAAGCTATTACTACCGGAAATGGGGTTCAATTACCATAAATCCATGTAAAGAGACCAGTTGCAAATAAAGAAAAAGGTACCGTCCACTGATGAGGAGCATGTAGAACAGACTGAGCAAACATCAGTTATTAAAGAGAGTTCAGGTACACCACATATTAAGGCAAATGTTCCTATCAAACCATATGAACCTCCAATCCCATTTCCTCAGAGACTACAAAAGCACAAGTTAGACAAGCAATTCGCAAAATTTCTTGAGATCTTCAAGAATCTACATATCAACATCCCTTTTACAGATGCACTTGCTCAGATGCCGAGTTATGTCAAGTTTATTAAAGACATTTTTTCAAATAAATGCAAGATGGAGGAACATGAGATAGTGATGTTAACAGAAGAATGTAGTGCTGTTTTGCAAAATAAGCTACCTCCTAAACGAAAATATCTAGAGAGTTTTACAATACCTTCTACCATTGGAGATTTTTTTTTGAAAAAGATATGTGTGACTCAGGTGCCAGTATTAACTTGATTCCACTTTCTATTTTCAAGAAATTAGGTTTGGGGAAGGCTAAAGCAACTACGGTAACTCTACAGCTAGCTGAGCGGTCTATCAAACATCCAAGATGAATTGTTGAAGATCTTTTGGTAAAAATAGACAAATTTATCTTTCCAGCTGATTTCATTATTCTTAACATAGAGAAAGATAGAGAAGTGCCACTTTTTCTGGGCCAACCATTTTTAGCTACCGGTAGAGCTCTAATTGATGTAAAAAAAGGCCAACTGATTTTGAGGCTTAGTGAAGAGAAGGCCATATTTGATGTCTTCAAGGCAATAAAATATCCAACTGAGTCAGATAGCTGCTTCAAAATTGATGTGGTTGATAATGCAATTCATCACACTTTTCAACTCAATAATCCATCAGAACCATTGTAGGCTTGTATTGTGCATTCTCAATTCACTCACACTGATTTTGGTGAGATTGAGATGTGCGCAAGATATCTTGAAGCTAATCCTCTATATATACGTCGACCACGCTTTGAAGAGTTAAGCACGGGTTCTACAAAGCCTTTATCTTTTGTTCAGCAGCCTTCAAAAATAGAGCTCAAGAAATTGCCATCTCATATCTGTTATGCTTACTTGGGAGAATCATCTACTCTGTCTGTGATAATTGCTAATTTTATTAGTGAGCTTGAAGAGGAAAAATTACTCTAAATGCTCCAAGAACACAAAACAGCTATTGGATAGTCTATTACTGACATCAAGGGCATCAACCCTACATTTTGCATGCATAAAATCCTCATGGAGGATGATTTTAAACCAAGTGTTGATAGTTAGATGAAGTTGAATCCTAATATGAAAGAAGTAATCAAAGCAGGGGTAATGAAGCTAATGGATACAAGAATTATCTATACAATCTCAAATAGTACTTGGGTGAGCCCAGTTCAAGTAGTGCCAAAGAATGGTGGTATCACAGTGGTTCAAAATGACAAGAATAAATTGATTCCAACCAGAACAATCACATGATGGAGAGTTTGTATTGACTACCACAAACTCAACACAACTACTATGAATGATCACTTTCTCCTTCCATTTATTGATAAGATGTTGGAGAGACTGGCTGAGTAATCCTATTACTGCTTTCTAGATAGATACTCCAGATAAAATCAGATTCCAATAGCACCTGAAGATCAAGAGAAGACCAATTTCACGTGTCCCTGTGGTACTTTTGCTTACCATATGATGCCTTTTGGTCTATGCATTGCTCTTGCCACTTTTCAGTATTGCATGATGGCCATCTTCTCTAATATGATGGAAAAATTCATTGAAATATTCATGGACGATTTCTCAGTGTTTGGGTCATCTTTTGATGAGTGCTTGGAAAAATTACGCCTGGTTTTACAATGGTGTGAAGACACAAATCTAGCTCTTAACTGTGAAAAGTGTCACTTCATGGTTCAAGAGGGTATCGTGTTGGGACATCGAATTTCAGCCAAGAAAATTGAAGTGAATAAAGCAAAGATTCATGTTATTGAGAAATTATCACCACCAACTTCTGTCAAAGGTGTTCGAAGTTTTTTGGACATGCTGGGTTCTATCACCGTTTCATCAAATACTTCTCTAAAATCACAAAACCCTTGTGCAATTTACTGGTCAAGGATGTGACCTATGTCTTCTTTGAAGAGTGTTTTTTGCATTCAACACTCTAAAAGAGAACCTGATTTCAGCGCCTGTGATAATTGCACTAGATTGGAGTCTACTATTTGAATTAATGTGTGATGCAAACGATTATGCAGTAGGAATAGTGTTGGGACAATGAAAAGATAAAATTTTTCATGTGATACACTATGCTAGCAAGACTTTGATTGATACACAGCTCAACTATGCGAAATGAGCTCCTAGCTATAGCTACGCCTTTGATAAATTTCAATCATATCTCGTTGGATCAAAGGTGATAGTTTACATTGATCATGCCATCGTGAAATATTTGTTGGCAAAGAAATATGCAAAACCGAGATTGATCAGATGGGTTTTACTTCTCCAAGAGTTTGATCTGGAGATAAGAGACAAACATGAAAGTGAGAATGTAGTAGCTGATTATCTGTCCAGACTTGAGCATGGAGAGCAGACTATGACCAAGGATATTAATGAGGTGTTTCCAAATGAACATCTTTTTAACTTGGAGAAAGCATCATAGTATGTAGATATAGTGAATTTCTTAGTCAAGTCCATCATCCCACCAGATTATTCAAGTCACCAAAAGAATATGTTCTTCTCTAACTTGAAATACTATTTTTGGGAGGATCTCATTCTTTATAGATGGGTCTCAGATCAAATAATTAAGCAGTTTGTTCCTCAAGAAGAAGTTTATCAGATACTTGAGCATTGACACTCCTCAACCTACGCTGGACGCTTTGGCGCATCTAAAACAACTGCTAAAATTCTACTGTTCGGGTTCTATTGGCCTTCTGTCTTCAAAGATGCATATATTTTTGTAAAAGGATGTGATCGATGCCAGCACATAGGAAATATCTCAAAAATGAATAAGATGCCTCTAAATAGTATCCTCGAGGTCGAGCTTTTTGATGTATGGGATATTGATTTCATGGGACTATTTTCCTCTTCATTCTCAAATCAATATATTTTGGTTGTTGTTGACTACGTCTCCAAATAGGTTGAAGTAGTTGCATTACCTACCAATGATGCGTGGGTTGTGATAAATTTCTTAAAAAAATGCATTTTTACTCGTTATGGCACACCCCGAGCCATTATTAGTGATGGGGGGTAAACACTTTTGTAATCGTCAATTTGAGTCATTATTGGCTGAATATGGCGTTCGACTTTGTATTTCTATTCCCTATCATCCTCAAACCAGTTGGCAAGTTGAAGTCTCTAACCGGGAGTTGAAGCGGATTCTTGAGGTGACGGTGAGTTCATCAAGAAAAGATTGGCCAAAGAAACTAGATGAAATTTTATGGGCCTACCGGACAGCTTTCAAAACTCCTTTAGGTATGTCTCCCTATCGGTTGGTTTTTTGGATAGCATGCCATTTACTAGTGGAATTGGAGCACGGGGCATATTGGGCAGTCAAGAAGTTAAATTTTGATTTAAAGGCGATCGATGAAAAGAGACTACTTCAATTGAAAGAAATAGATGAGTTTCGATTGGAGGCTTATGAGAATGTAAAATTGTATAAGAAACAAACTAAAAAGTGGCATGATATGCATATTCAAAGGAGAAATTTTGAGATAGGGCAGCAAGTATTATCGTATAATTCTTGCCTCAAACTTTTTCCGGGCAAGTTGAGGTCTAGATGGTCGGGTCCTTACACAATTACAAAGGTCTATCCATATGGAGCGGTATAAATTAACTACGAGAGCAAATGCACTTTTAAAATCAACAGACAGCGGTTGAAGGCTTATTGGAGCGGTGGATTTTCAAAAGAAAAGTCAACCATTCATCTTGCACTTCCTAAATGATCAACCCAAAAAGTCGAGCTCTAAACTATAAATCAAGTGCTTAATGAGAGACAACCCATTTTTCTATCCCTTTCTACTTTTTCATCATAATTATTTGTAATTGCATGTAGAAGGGATTGCTTTAGTTTTTGTTTTTAGGCACACCGTTTTTGTTTTTCCAATTTTTTGCACTTAGGTGATTTTTTAGCAAGGTTTAGTTTTTCTAGTCCACAGTATTCATTTTGGCATGTATTTAAAATTTAACAGTTTAAGTTAGGTCTAAATAAGTTTAGTTCTCTTTTCATTATAGCTATTTAAAATTGCATGCAGTTATAGTGTCTGCCATAGATTTTAGACATATCTTCATTCCGTTTTGGTTTTTAACTACTTTTTATTGCTTATTAATTTTAAAAGTTCATCGTTGGCTCCTTAACACTAATATGACTTTAAACATACTGAAATAGTCCCACATACACTTTGGCACGCATCCCAAAAAATAGTTTCCTGGTAAGCTGGGCGGTCGCCTCGGGTACTTAACACTTGGGTAAAACGCCCAGAGCTAACCTGGGCAATCGCCCAGTCTCACACTGGGGTTAAATAACCCCAGCTGTGAGCCACTTAGCCAAAACCAAGAAATTTTTGTGTGCTCTCTTCAACCAATGGATTTCTTCTCTTTTGCAAACACATTTTGTTCTCCATCCACATTCCTCTTCCTAATATATCAAGTTTCAATCCGAATCACTTGTCATCACATTGCATCCTCTTCAAATTTATTCTTTTGGCAAAGATTTTTCCTCCAAGGTATGTTTTTTCTTCCTCTTTTCTTGTTTATGCTTTTGGCTTGCAATTTTTTCGATTTTGTCTTGATTAATTGAGAATGATGGGCTTAGGTAGATGTTGGATTATTGATTCTATGCTTTTAAGTATAAATTTTTGGGTTAGATTCAAGCCCCCAAATCATTTAAACTCTAGTAAAATATTGCTGCCTTCCAAGTGTTCGATGAAATACCTAAGGAGAAACTCATATGCATATGGTTGATTTCTTGACTTGGTCAACTTTAATACTAATGTAGAATTTTTATTGTGGTAGAAATTCATTGCATTGGTATTAGAAAACCGAGCTAACCACTTAGCTCCAAAGTAGGACGCAATGACATGCCATGACTAAGCACCGGCAGCTCTACGACCCCACTTTTGTTTGCCTCAAATGACCTATTTTATTCCTAAATTTTGAACATGATAAAGATCATTCTATGTAGATACATGTGTCCAAAGATATCTTGGGAAAACTTCAATATTTCTTCAAATTTTTCGGTGGTGAAAAGTAATGTCGGTCTAAGTTTGAAATACCAAAATTCACTACTTTTATTTTATTTTGGGATGTTTTGTTTATTCTTGAGTTTATTATGATGCTTAATGATGTATCTTTTATCTTCATAGGTACTAATGGCGCCAAAACAAAAAACCATAGCTCAGGAGAAGGGAAATGAAAAGGTCGGTGAAGGTTCTACTCGTCGTAGACGGGCCGAAGAACCAACAAGTGATGGCGGCATACCACGGTTTTCAACTACAGAAGTCCGAGAGAGATATGACGACATGTGGAAAGGTAAGAACTACCACCAAGAGAGAATAATACAACGGAGAAACTTTTAGGGGTATCTGTTAGAACACATGATACATAGTGTGGTTGGAGTAAGGTGGCTGAAGGTCCACATTTGGGATACATAACTTTGGTTAGGAAATTCTTTGCCAACTTCAATAAAGAAATTGATACTCCAGAATCATCTCATAGGTACAAAACATGGGTGAGAGGCAGTGCATCTAGTTTAGCCCTGCTATTATTGATCGATACTTTGAGCTGACCCGCATAGGGATAGATCCTCAACCAAATGAACAAGACATGCAATCAGTGGCACGGTTCTTGTATGGTAGAGAGAATGCATGGCCGTTGACCACTTCGCACTTCAAACATGATGAGCTGACTCAGGAGCTGAGGGCTTTACATATTTTTGTCTGTACGAATATTAATCTTACTACTCAGCAAACGAAATTTACCAGAGAAAGGGCTCACATTCTTTACCATTTGGCACAGGGTCGAAAAATGGATTTAAGGACACATATCTTTGATTTTGTTAGGACAATTGCAACTTAGGTAGAATCCAACTTCCATTGTACTATTATGTTCCCATGTCTAATTAGTAGGATCTGTCTGGAGGTCGGAGTGCCCTTATTACCATTTGAGAAAGTCGACACTCCTGATGCCCGCTCAACTATAAGACTACTGACAATTCAGAGGCCAAGATGTGAGCCAGAGAGAATAGAGCACATCATGCTCCAGTGGTACAGCCTGATGAGGAAGCTCATGATCCAGCACCCTAGCCAGCTCTCACCGCTGAGCCCAATCTTGGCAACCAGTTTACTCAGATCCAAGTAGCCGTGACGGAGATTAGCAGACCAGTGAATAACATGCAAAACACATTGGTAGATGTGCAACCCACACAATATGACATGCATCAGGAACTGCTAGTATGCAAGTACGTAGCCTGCAGCACGAAGATGTCAGCATTAGGTCGGACCAGTGTACTATCACTTATGCATATGATGAAGTAAACAGAAGGACGATTCACTTTGGAAGCCGACTCGAGATGATTGAAGGGACAATCTCTCTGATATCTGAGGCCATTGACTCTTTGCGACCTTCTACTTCAGTTATACCATCCGATCAGCCAATACCTTGTTTTCCACATTTACCACCGGGAAGTATCTGATCTTTTTCTCCTTTATTTTTGCTCTAATTTGCTCTTACATTGGAGACAATATAATGTTTTCGTTTGGGAGTAGGTTAAATATCAAGATAATTAATTTTGAATTTGCTTCTTATTCGAGTATGTATAACTGAAATAGTTGTCTAAAAAAAATTTAATTGTCTAGTTATTGTTGAACATCCTACCACCAATAATGATATTTGTTTAAAGTTGAGTACATTTTTAGTTAGAATATTAGACAACACTTTAACTCGTACTTTTACATAAATACTTATCCATGTTAGACTATATTAATGGAGCACGTATCTACTATTGACTTACCACTATATGAAAACATGACTTGAGTGTATGTGTTGATATTATTGACTTAGGATTATTGTGAAAAATCTAGTTCCCAAATCCTTAAACAAGTAACCAAACTTTTTGAGAAGAGTTTTAGGATGTTAAAGTTAGTGCATGTGTTCTGAGAATTTTAATGGTTTGGATTTTTCTGGGTCTTATCTTTGGTTGAATAGGTTGTAGTCAAAGAATCTAAACCGAGCACTACTCACTGCTGATAAAAATAAAATGTTTGACTCTAGCAATTAAGCTTGTTAGGGTATTTTAAAACATGGAGCCCTATGGTAATTTGACTTGGGAGTCATCGGCCCAAAGCTCACTACATGAGTCACTTAAAAAAATTAAATTTTACATCTTCACTTCTCTTATAGCATGTGGGACTCGAGCAATTAAGTCTGTTAGGATATTTTAAAATCTGGTGCCCTATGGTCATCTATCTTGGAGTCATTGGTCCAAAGCTCGCTACATGGGTCACATAGAAAAGCTTACGGGAGAGAAATATTGCACACAAGATGTAAGACTGTTTATATTAATTAAATAAATAAAAAGAGTTATAAGTGCTCGGTAAAGATTGTTAGGTTAGAACTTTAGAAAATGGAAATGAGACTTTAGAAATAGCTCACCATCCTAGTTCTAGGAATACAAGTTTTTAATTTTTACCACTTTATTTGAAAAAATATTGTATTGTTAATAGAAACCAAATTTGCTAGACCTCGGAATTTGAGAGAAAAGTATTAGAAGTGTGATAATTTACGAGAGGTGTAAGGAATAAATGACTTCAAAGGGTTCGAAATTATAAAAATATCAACAACACAAAATTGGTCGTGGTCTAATATATGTGTAAGTTCAGTTTTTGGTTATTCGCACACTCATAAAAGATCGAGCATCGGATAGTGAAAATTTTTTGTATTGTTGTTTAATATATTTCTAAAAGTGTTGCTTTATATTCAACCATAGGGCATATGGTAAGAAATTTAACATTAACTCAACATCTTGTAATTGTCTTAGCTTAGTTTAAATTTGAAGTTTAATTTTGTTTTTGTTTGAGGACAAACAAAAGTTTAGTTTGGGAGTATTTGATAAGTGTATTTTGTGCACTTATTCAGGCCGTTAAACTAAGCTTTTATCCCATCATTTTATGAATTTTCAACCTAATTTAGTGTATTATTCTTTATATTTCAATTTTGGATCCATCTATAAGAAATAGGAGAAGAATGAATGAAAGGGCAATAAATTGAAAGATGTTTCGGAAGTACGAGAACTCAATTGCACTCAATTAGAACTTGAAGGACCATTTTGAAAACTATTGGAAAGTTTGAGGATTAAAATGACCAAGATTCAAAGTTGGAGGACTACAAGTACAATTCGGAAGAAACTAAGCTGGGCGAACGCCCAGCTGCATTGTGAACTAGTAGAGAAGAATAACTATTTTCTGGCCGCGGGATTTTTTTATTTCTGTTTTGAGTTCTAATCCAATTAGGAAACTTTTGGCCAACAATTTCAATGATTTTTGGAAAGCTTTTGGGCACGAATTATGGAAATATAAATATGAATTATTAACTTATAATCGAGAGCCAAATTTTGGAAAAAATACAAGAGACAACTCAAGAAAAATAAGAAACGATTCAAGAAACGAAGATCAAGATTCATCATTTCAAGAATTAAACGAAAATCAAGTTCAAGATTTTATCTTTTATGTTTTCTTCTTCTCTAAGTGATGAATTATCTAATTTTCTTTTCTATTTATTTTCTTATTATTGGTATGCTAGGATAAACTATTTTGTATTTGGATTATGATGAAGTTTGTAGTTTAAATTCTTTCTATTTAAAAACTTGATTTTTGGCGATTTACTTCAATATAGTTTTAAATAATTAATTTTGATTTCCTTTAATCTACAATTATATACGTAATAATTGTTTGAGTGTTGTGGTTTGTTTTACTATCGAGAGATCGAAAGCAGGTTAGACATTATTTTAATTATCTTAAAGTTCGATAGGGTAATAGAAATATACCGCTATGCTTTATCTGATTTTTAATTATCCATAGAAATTTAATGCATTCATGTGTATTCGCATTCGTTATAGAAATATAGTCGGATCATACATTTGAATATGTTTGATTTTATTCGAGAGAAACTGTTAAACAATTTAGGGATATTGATCTTCATAACTGATATAATTTGTCAAAATCAAGAATCAAGATGGGGAAATTAAAAACTAGAAGTGGATTTTGGATCTTAGTACTTTTCTTTTTCAAAGTTAAAGTAATTTTCATCAATTTAATCTTTTACTTATTTGAGTTATAATTATTTAAGCGTTCTTAGTTCAAAATTTAATTAGTTTTTAGTCACTAAATTTTCAAAGTTAACAGATTCGGTTAAGGTTACTATAATTGCAATTGAATTATCTAAATCCATGTGTGTACGATACTTGGACTTATAATCTATTTTATTATTTGTGTGACCCGTACACATGCGAAATATTAAATACATAAAATCACTGACATTGTACACCCTCTGATCAAGTCCCGAGTCACATCTAATATGTATTTTACACAATTCTAAAGAATTGATATTACTCAAAGAGCAAAACAATTTAGAATATGGATTAATCTTTAATATATCTATTAATTTATGCAACATATATTCACAAAATCTATTGGATTTTTGTAATCTATGTTGTATTTCATTTTTAGTATCATAAAAGTACAATTGTAAATATGAAGGATTGTTATCAACATGTATAATTAGATTTATATAGTGATAAACTTGTCTTTGAATTCTGAATGTATAAATACCTTTATACGAACTCCCTAAATTTTTATCATATTTTATAACTACTGATGTAAATGCAAAGTGGTTATTATAATTGTGTGCATTACTTTTAAAATGTAATGCTTCAGTGGAATTGGTAATATATAACTCGTACAATTTATTAGGCACAGAATTTATTTGTAGTTTAACTTTGCCGTCACAACAATAAAAAATTTACTTTCTTTCTCAAATTTTTTAGCCTTACAATGCTTAAAAATTGTTGGTGTTTACAATACATGTGTTTTTGTAGAAATCTTTGTTATGTGAAAATCTTTGCAATATTGATTGTTTGACAATTCATTATGTATATAGGAATTTTGGTAAGAATTGTCATTTCCTAAACCATCATCAACTATATTGTCATCAACATTTAAAATTCTTTGGTCACCAACTACAATAAAAAAATAACTTTGTTATAGTTGATATAAAATAAGTAGATATATATAGCATAAAATTAAATAATACTTGCTTGGTACTTCTGTACTTGAACTACCATGAAATATATGTACTCTTCTTTTAGTGGGTTCAAACTTTTTACGCTCAACATATAACTCTTTTCTGCGTTTATTTCGTAAGTCTTTTTGTGCGTCCCACTATATTTGCATAAAAGCAAATTATAATCCAAGTGGAAAAAAATATTATAAAAACAGCCCAATTTGTCGAGTTACTCGACAAATGGGCCTCTGTGAAAATGACAAAAATATTTCTCCAACATATTTATTTAATAACATATTTAATCACTAATCTCAAATAATAAGTAATAAATAATTAACTAAAAGTAAGAAACAAATTTGAAAAAATGGAAAGAACTTACAGCATAAAAGAACGAAGGGATTTGGAATGGGAGATTTTTGAAAAATTTAGAGTGGGAGTTAGTGGGAGAAGGAAAAAAAATTTGGTGTGAGATTGTGACAAATTTATAATCTTCTTCGTAATATATTATTCTTCGTAAGTTTTTTGTGTTTCCAAATTAGTCTCTGTGTCCACCCATTATACGTGCATAAAAAAGCAAATTATAATACGAAAAGAAAAAAAAAATTGAAGAAATCGACAAAATGGAAACAGAGTCCAACATTGTCGAGTTACTCGACAAATGGACTCTGTGTTCATTTTGGCAAGCTGTGAGAATGACAAAAATGTTCGAAAGAAACTACCATTTGGAGAATGACAAAAATATTCCAAAGAAACTACTATTTTTCAAAGCTGAAACATGCCAACATATTTATTTAATAACATATGTAATGACTAATCTCAAATAATCTATACATAATTCATTAAAAGTGAAAAGCAAAAACTAAATTTGAAAATATGCAAAGAATTTACAGGCAGTAAAGATTTGATGAGTTCCGAGCTTTGATAATTTGTAGTTGGGGATTTGGAATGGGAGATTTTGGAGAAATTTAGATTGAATTCGTATGGACAAGCAATTGGTGTCAGAAAGTATATAAGAAGAAAACATCACCAAAACTATGTCGTATTGGACAAAAGTTTAACATTAAAATAAATAAGATTCATATATTATTGTAGGGATATAAGTGGTTTGAGCACCCTCAAAATTTTAATAGATTGCTTTGACCATGTTAAGTTTACCACGAGTAATATAATAAGTGAAAATTGTCCACATTCCATTGCACTATTGTCAATGATCTCGAAAGACCGTGTCGGGGACGTTGAAGTGCATTGTGGCATAGAGCAAGAGGAGCGTGGGGTTGTGCACCTAGGGCATACCCTTTCTGGGTACTGCTCATCTGTAAACACAATTAAGCGCAACCTAATTTGACCTTGCATAAAACAGCTTCTACTCGACCAAGCTATTCCAATGTTCGAGCCGATAAATGTATCGTTCCCCGGTTTTGAAGCTTGCTAGCTGTTGTGTGAACCTCTTATGGGAAACTATAATGAGAATACGACAGCAAAAGCAAATATAACAACAATGTTTTTTTTTTAATTAAAAAAATTAACATCCTTGAAAGACATTTGAAATTTGTGTAATTAGTTTTAGTAGCATACATTACAATTTTTATTCCCCATTAACATGAATAATTAACAAAAACCAACAACTATAACATAAAAATATGAACTCGTAATCATAAAGCCCAACATATAATTTAGATTTACTTTGTTTGATATAACTTTTGTTTTCGTGAAAACAATTATATATTTTTCTAAAAAATTATTAAGAAACTGTCACGTGGCATTACAACATTATTTGTTCCAAAAAAATTTGTTCTTGATTTAAGGGCTTATAATCTTAGATTACTTATAAACTTGGAGGAATGTAATAAACTCAATCGAGGTCGAGTAAAAACCTTGGGATGATAAATTGATTTCCTCTATATAGAAGCCTATATGTGTAAATATCAAAGAAACAGGGTGATACTGTAATTTTATCTAAATGTAATGACTACACAATAAAATAAGGGGGTAGTGGCTGATGTGTCAAAAAACCAATATGTCAGAAGTAGGTGAGACTGTGAGAGTTGGGCTGTTGGTCTTCTTTTTCCAAGGGCTGTGATCGGCTACAGCAGAGTTTACCAAACTATCTTGCTACCTAGCTATTATCTTGACACGTGCCTGTTATGCCTTTTCCATTTCTTGTGATCCATTACACGAGCCATTCCAAACTTACCTATCAAAGCATACGATTCCTATCATTACGAAAAATATCACGTAACCCTCTTTACTCTTCAATTAAACACGCATTTAGTTCGTTATATATATACACTAGTTAAACGACATGCATTGCACGTTTGGTGCTCTTAGAACATCTTCAATGCAACAATATTTAGTTGATGTGGCGATTAGATGGAAGAGACAAAACTGATACGATAGTACTTATTATAGAAAGCCGTTCAACAGGCTGTCTAGTTTTGATATTCTGTTAGACACTTTTCACTTATTTTTTCATTAAATAGTGTCTATCTTTTTCATCTATTTTTTTTTTCTCTTTTCTCTTTCTACACTCTCTCTCCTCATTTCTTTTCTCTCTCTTGTCACCTAGATTTTTTTAGAAAATATTGCATTAGAGATGCTCTTATATTTTATTTGTTTAGTATGCGTTGGCAAGTAACATTATAGGTAAGGTTGGAATAATCATTTAGTACTTAAGAAATCCGAAATTAAATGAAATGTGTTGCAATAATATGTGGGCAAACAATTGGAGGCAATTAAATTTAGAGGGAATTGGCCAAACTACTTGGTGAAATTGTGTTTCCTTGTTCTTATTATCAAATATAAAAAAATTACCAAAAACAAATGGAGAAATATTTTTGGACAATTTTACCTTCATATATTACAACTTTGGACTACTTTACCCTCTTACATTAAATTAAAAAATCCAAAACTATTTCATCTCCCGAATTATTTTACCTTACTATATTAAATTAAAAAATTCAAAACCCTTTCACCTTTCGAACTATTTTACCCTCCTACATTTAGTCAAAAAATCCAAAACTCTTTCATCTCCCAACATTATCGAACAAAATAAGTTGTTTGGGATATTTGGACAATTTATAAAAGTCCCTTAAATGGAAAAATATTTTTGGACAATTTTACCCTCATATATTACAACTTTGGACTACTTTATCCTCCTACATTAAATTAAAAAATCCAAAACCATTTCATCTCCCGAACTATTTTATTTTCTTACATTAAATTACTTCCTACATTAAATTAAAAAATTCAAAACCCTTTCATCTTTCGAACTATTTTACCCTCCTACATTAAGTTAAAAAATCCAAAATCATTTCATCTCCAAACATTATCGAACAAAATAAGTTGTTTGGGATATTTGGACAATTTATCTTCAGTTTTTTTTCAATGCGGAATACAAATGATTATATGATGATTCCAAAAACCTTTCATTTTCCACCATTATTGAACAAAATAAGGGGTTGTTTGGACTTTTGGACAACTTATCTTCAGTTTTTTTAACTGCAGAATACAAAGGGTCATATGATGGTTATGTAATTCCTAAATATGTACTTAGGATCATAAAAATGGGACTATTTTACCTTCATACATTACATCTTTGGACTATTTAACCTCTCATATTAAATTAAAAAAATTCAAAAACCTTTCATCTCCAACCATTATTGAACAAAATAATGGGTTGTTTGGATCATTTGGACAACTTATCTTCATTTTTTTTTCACTTCAGAATAGAAATGTTCATATGATGATTATGTAATTCCTAAATACGTTTTTATAACACAATCTCGCTAATATACAACACTCTTATAATATTTTGCCCTCTCATATTCAAAAATCCAAAAACATTTCCCATACCACCATTAATAAACTACATAATACAATCTCATTTATGTAAAATTATTTTATAATAATTCCCATATTCAAAAATCTTAAAACCTTTCACCTCCTATCATTATTAAACTATATATAATCCGCGTGTTGTGTGTTTATGTGTAGTTACTATATAATTTTTGTGAATAGTAATTGAATTGAATTTGAATAAATTGTAATGTTGAAGTTAATCCATTGGTATAATTGGAGCTGGCGGCTGGTGCAACTGACAGTGATAAAATGTGTGAACTGTGAAAAGTTTTTCAAAAAATTTGCAGCTATATGATGGGAATTCAAAACTTTTCCTTTGCTTATTAAGGTTCATGTTCAGAAATTATGAATTTTGGGATTCTAATGTATTTTAACTATTCAGAAGCTAACTAGAATATTTTAAAAAAATATTATGATAACTACTTGAGAGGTCTCAGCTCATATTTGATCAATCGGTAAATTGAAATTTTTTATGATGACCTCAATGTAGTTCTCTGAGAAATTTGGGAGGATAATTAAAATAAATATGGATGATTTGATATAAGGGATTGTTAGAAATACTATGGTAAGTGACAGTGCGAAGGAAACAAAGTGTCGAGGCCTTTATCGGTTAAATAATATAGTAATCTCTATGGATCACACTATTTGTGATATTTATTGTGAACTATTTTGCAGGTTGGAACTGAAAAGCAGTGAAGAGTTTCTTGAAAATAAGTCAGGGAAGCGGATGTTGCAGAAAGGATTGCTGCTAGAGTTCAAGAAAGATCCGAAGAGAGTATTGATGGCAGTTGCACAGAAGCATGGTGGCAAGAAGAATTGGATGGTTTCCTAAACAACTAATGCGGTATATTAGATAGGTTGCTAGGTGTTGGATTCTTGTCATTTTCTACACTGCTTAAGCACTTTATGCTTCGGGTCTCTCAAATTGTCCTCTTGGTTCTTACTTCATGACCTCCATTAAGCCACATCAAATTACTTTCATTGTTCCTGGTGTTGAAAATTTTGACCGCATAGAAATATTAGACTTTGTTCAGAGAGCTCAAAGTAATTTGGTCTGTTAATCCTGTCATTTGGAGTAAAATTGCAGCTGTTTTGGATACTATTCTTTCTCTTCTTTGTAAAACCACTCGCTTTGTTATTTGTTTAGGATCTAATGTTGCTTGAATTTGCCTGGATTGAGCTTTTTGAAAAGAACAAATCAGTAAGAGTGGAAGAGCTGGCTAAGGTAAACTTTTTGCATTACTAAATTTGTATTTCTGTGTTCCTCTAATGACATTAGTTCATTCTAACAGATGATTTTTAGTAGTGCCGAGCCTCTTGAAAGCTATTGTGTTCATCTATTGCTTTCAAAAGATGACATATATTTTACTGTTTTGGAGAGTAAAGGTTCATTTTCTGTTTATGGGCCTCGACCTGCTGTTCAGGTATGTTGCAACTTCTTATAGGGACACAAATGTTTTGTCAATAATAATGCAGATTTTTTGTTTCACTTGGTCTGTTTGGTATTATATGTTATGCTCATTTCCAGTTGGTGTTCCCTGTTAACTTGTGGGCGATTAATTGATTTGTAGTGATGTGCTCCATTATGATACTTATTTGCTTTGTTGGCTTGTCTACTAGCCATGATTTAGTGAACATCAATTGCTAGGTTGACGAACTTCTACAGAGAAAGCATGCCAAAGAGTCGCTGAGAAGGAACTTAAAGAGTTTGTGAAGTTACTGAAATCTGCCACGGAATTTCCATTGCATTCAAAACCCGCAAAATCTTCATGGAGGACTGAAGAGAAGATCCGGCATAGAATTGAGTCGTTGGAAGCATATGCAATAGACAAACATTATATTTTACCGTATTTTCTAATGTCAGATTTTTGTATTTTAATGCACTATTAAATTAAGTTATAATTATTTAAATATTTGAATAAACATATATCTCACAACAACAATATTAAATAACATGCGATGCACGTTTTACATACTAGTGATTACAAAGGTCTCCTATTTATAGAATAGGTTCAAATATGCTGACTCTGCTATTTTCATGTATGCTGACGTAGCGAAGTAAGTTGGAACACTCGGATACAGAGTGATATTGATATGTGACTGTAAAGCATCAACCGGTTCACTTGGTGACTGCCCTTCTTTCGGATGTTCTTAAGTCGGTCGATGAGTGTCTGGAAAGTGAACATTCGTCCATAGTCAGTCGAGTTATTCAACATCATTAGTCCTCTCACTCTCGAGTTCATAATTAACATGATTCGGCAGTGGACTTTGCAACCCACGTGTCTTTATATCATTGGCGTCGTGACTGCCAGAATCAATAATAATGGACATCCGTATTTTGATGGTTGAAAAGATGGCTTAGACATCACACATTTTCTGAGGGTTGACGCATCTTAATGATTTAGGTCTTTTCAACTTCCATCATGACTGGTGCATTTTCAAATTCCAACGTACTCTTTTCTAGGGGTTTATTCCTGCCTTTTCTTCCATGCTTTTACTTTCTCATTTGTCTCTTCTAATATTCTTTCTTCCAACCCCTCCATTTTTCATCTTAATATGATATTATTCTGCATAAATGTGATTATATTGGATAGTTCGTCAGAAGAACAAGTTTTCGTAACTATCTCGAGGACAGATATTTCATTTGATTCTTTGGGATCTATTGAATCATTGGGTGAACCAGAAATAGGAGAAGTGAACAGTTATCCTCGTTTGGATAATTCTCAGATCCCAGCCTTTACGATAACTGGTAGGTTTTGATCTCTACTCTCTACTCATTTTTCCTGAGTCTTCTTTTTTTATCTCTTGTTCTACAATCTTCTCCATTTTATTTCGTATATTCACGCACATTTTCATCGTCTGGAGTAGGGGCATTTATCTGATCATTCTAGAAAAAATGGTTGGCATCGATCTAATTTATTTCCCAGCCGTCGTGTCTTCGTCTAGATCGACTGGCACTACCCATCCTTTAGGAACTATTCCTCGTCACCCTAGCACGTATAATGAAAAAATGTTACTAAGGATAGTGGACAACTTTTTCTTAAGTCATAATCATACATATCGGGCTCCTGGATTGACTGAATATTTGCTGGTTGGTCGTCCAAGAGAGGTAATTTACCAAGACAGTCTGAAAGCTCGCCTTAGGTTACCATTACATCGTTTTTTAGTCGACTTCTTCTGTACTTTTAACTTGGCTCCAGGACAATTAGTTCCCAATGCCCTTAGGATTTTGAATTATTATCTCATGATCAGCTTAAGAAACAACCTTGAACCATCACTAGACATCTTTCGCATCCTTTTTAAGATGAAATTGCTCTATCGGTATGATTGTTATGTGATTTTTTTCCCATCGTGATTGGGTTACCATCTCATGAACATTTTAGAATACCTAACTGCCCTTCTTCGAACAGTGGTTGGAAAAGTAGATATTTTTTCATGAGTCCAATCAATGGTATGTTTCATTTTCCCGTTGAGTGGAGCCCTTTCCCACTAGATGATTTAATAAAACCCCCACCCTCTCTGAGTTCGAGATTGATTTTCTGATTATCTTACGATTCCTTGAACCTCTCAGTCGGTCGATGAACGATGTCTTGATTGATGAAGCATTGGTTTATGTCGGCATCGACTGTCCTTATGGTAGGTTTTAGCAGTGTTCTGAAAAATTTATATTTTTTGCGATCTATTTTTCTCTCTTGAAACTGATGTTTCTTCATGTTGTTCTTAGATATGTCTGTCGATCAATTCAACGAAGAATTTTTGGAAGAATTGGCTCGAAATACTGATTGATCAAAACGAAAGAAAAAAATGGGCCATTCATCCTCTGATGACCCAGAATCCTTTCTACCTCTTCCTTCTTCTACTCATTCTCAGTTTCTGAGAGACAAAGAAGATTCTCCTCCTCCATTAGCTCAACTTCCTCCTATTCTAACTCCTCCACCACTCTCTATTTTTCTTCTCCTAATGTGGGCCCCTCGTGTAATCTTCGTCGACTGATCAACAAGGTCAACAAGGATTGTCGTGTAATAGCCAGCTGCCTAGACTGGGAGGTGATTGACGTAAGTAAGGACAAGTCTTTCCAGATTCTGGAAAGGTCGCTCATGATGTAGGAGATAAGGGTACATCCTCCACATTATACTTGTTATCTCTGAAATTTTTCTTTTCTTCTATAACTTCTTTATTGATATGTACTTCCTTAGATCCTTTCGTTTCATCATTCAATGTTTTAGAGGGAGAGGGATGGACAAATTTGAGCAAACCAGCCGCATTTTTTAATAGAAAGAATAAGCCTTGCAGGAGAGTTTGAGGACCATTTTAGAACTAGAGAATGTGGCTAGCATGAGGGAATGTCGTCTTTAGAACTTGGTAAAAATAGTTGAGGATGAGGATAAGTATTTGAATAATCGTGATGAGAAGATTCGGGAACTGTAAGAATCCCTCGACCGTCTTTGCCTGGAGATAGAAAGAAAATGTAAAGTGGTTGTTGAAGATTTTAAAAATAGTGATGAATATCGCACAACAGTTGGCATGGTTGGGGTTCGCGATCGATAGATGGCCTATAGGAAGAGCCGTGAGTGGTTGGCCGAGAAACATCCCAACTTGGATTTGACCAGGGCCCATTTTATGCCAGAAAATGATGATGATGACGACGAATATGATGTTGATGATAAATGATAAGAATTTTTTCGTGACAATAATTTTTGAACAGATGTTTCTTTTTTTTTTAACAACATGGTTGTAGAGGTAGTTTATCGTTGCCCGACATACTTTGCATTTGACTGAATACTTGGATACATGTATGTTTGAAACCTGGTGGAGAGGTGGTTTATCCTCGCCTGATGTACTCTTTCTTTTGATCCTGCATGTGTATGTGTGTGTGTGTGTGCGTAAACACACACACACACACACACACACACACACACATATACACATGTCATCTCATTTACTTTTGAATCGTGATAATTTTCCATGACCTTCATTTTGCTTTGTATTCGATCGTCATTGATTGAACCAAACATTATGTACCTAGTTTTACTTGAAAATTTGGAAAAATTGTGAGAATGCGTCAACTGTAGTTGTCGTGAAGTAGGATTTCATCAACCGTAGTCGATGTAAAGTGAGATTTCATCGACCGTATTCGAGATGAAATGAATATTTCTCGAGGTGAATTGGTATTTCATTGATCGTAGTCAAGATGAACTATTGTTTCCTAGACCGTAGTCGAGATGAGATGAATATTCCTCGATCGTAATTGAGTTTCTTTGCCGTTTATTCAACTATAGTAGTCAAATTTAAAAAGAAAAACTTTGCGAATTGGGACGAATCAGGGGTGCACCTGGTAGGATAACTTACTAACCTCCTTAGCAACCTCATCATTTGTCCCTCCATTCCACTTATTTAATTGCCTGAAATAGTAATTGTTGCATTATCGTGGAATGAAATGATGCTACTGTATGTAGATCATTGGTAATATTTCTTTTAAGTGTTCCATGCTCCATGGTCTTCCGAGTATTCCATTAATGATCTTTCAAACGATATGAACCTCTTTTGTCTTCTTGTATGACTTGAAAAAGCCCTTTCCATTTTGGATCCAGTTTTCCTGGTTTGTGTCCCGTACCAAATACATCACGAAGTACCAGATCTCCTTCCTAAAATTTCCTTGGTTTTTCCTTCATGCCAAAATACGCGGCTGCCCTTCTTTTATATGCTACCATTTTCACAAACACTTTCTCCCTTTCTCCTTCCAAGAGGTTGAGTTCTACCCTGTGTATCTCATAATTGGCTTGTTGTAACATCGACCGAGGTGTAGGCTCAATTACCTCCGAAGGAACAACTGCTTCGAGTTTGAAGCACAACCTGTAAGGAGTTTCACTCAATGACTCTTGGGGTGGTATGATAAGCCCAGAGTACATTTGGAATTTCTTCTGCCCATGCTCTTTTGCATCATTCTAATCTTGTCCATAAATCCCACAAAATAGTTTGATTAGTTACCCCAACTTGTCCATTGGCTCTAGGATGGGTAACTAAGGACTTTCTTAGGTCGATCTTATAGCTGGCACAAAATTTTTCAAATTCTCTGTTGTAAAATTATTTTTCATTGTCAGACACAATCACTCGTGGTATACCAAAACGAAAAATTATGTTTTTCCATATGAAGCTCTGAATCTTCCTTGTTGTTATAGTGGTGAGTGCTTATGCTTCAACCAACTTTGTAAAATAATCAATATCTATCACCAATAATTTTCTTTGATGGATGGCCATGGGGAAAGGCCCGAGCAGATCAATTCTCCACTCATAAAATGAACATATTCCAAAGATTGCCGCTTGATTTTCAGCCGGGACATGTATAAGGTTGGAATGTCACTGGCAAGCTTCACATTTTTTAACTAATTCTCTGGCATCAGTCTTCATATTCGGCTAGTAGTATCCCTGTCTGATAGCCTTAAATGCTAGCATGTTCGCTCCTTGATGATTCATGCATATGCCTGTGTGTATTTCAGTCAGTATAACATATCCCCGATTATCATCTATACATTTTAGGTATGGCATTGTGATTCCTTTCTTGAAAATGTGATTATCAATTATTGTAAACCCAGCGGCTCACATCCTTAGTCTACACGCCTTGATCGCATCCTTAAGTTGAACTCCTTCTTTCAAATAAAGTTTCAATGAATCCATACAAGTGGATGTCTAGTCGAATTCTTGTAACAATAAAGCTCGATTGTAGTAACGTCTGTATTGATACATCACTCGGTCGACTCTTGAAACTGGAGTACGCCAATTGTGATAATAAGTCGGCCTTCATGTTAGCTTTATGGTCAACTTTCTTAATTTCGAAATTCTGAAATTTCTATTGTAGATCTCTTATTTTCATCAAATACGTAGCCATACGACTATCTCTTGCTTCGAATTTTGACTGTACTTGTCCTACTACTATCTGGGAATCATTGTTCACTTGAATCGAATGTGCTCCCATTTTTAAAGCTATTTGGAGGCCAGTTATGACTGTCTCGTACTTCGCATCATTGTTAGTAGCTTCAAACTCGAATTTTAAAGAATATTCCATTTCTTCACCAGTTGGTCCTCTTAATATGATTCCAGCTCCCGATCCCTCCTTATTAGAAGACCGTCAACAAACAGCCTCCATATACTTTTTACAGGACTATCTCTAGGTGAAAATTCTGCAATAAAATCTGCTAGAACTTGTGCCTTTATTGTTGATCGTGGTTTGAATTCTAGATCATATTCTCCAAGTTCAACAACCCATTTCATCAATCTACATGATGTCACCTACCGATGAAGTATTTGCTTTAACGAATGACTTATCATAATTTCTATCAAGTGTTCTTGGAAGTATGGTCTCAATTTTTGTACAGTTATAATAAGGGCTAAAACTAAACTTTCCCTCAGATTGTATATAGTTTCTGCATCCTCCAAAACATAACTTACATAGTACACCAATCGTTTAATTTTCTGATCGAGCCTTATGAGCACCGCACTTACTGCATGTTAAGACTGAGCGAGGTGTAATTTCAAAGTTTTCCCAGAGACTGGATGACTCAGAATTGGTGGATGTTGCGGCAATGATTTTAATTCCATTAGAGATTTTTCACATCCGGGACTCCATTCGAAATCATTCTTTTTCTTGATAGCTAAAAAGAAAGGATGGCATCGATCGGCTGCTTGAGACATAAAGCGATTCAAAGCTGCTATCCGGCCGTGAGTCTCTATACTTCTTTTTTATTCGATGGATTCGTCATATTAACTATGGCTTGGATCTTATCTGGATTGGCTTCTATCCATCTTTGAGTGATTATGAATCCTAGAAACTTTCCACCAGCCGTTCCAAAGGTGCATTTTTCAGGTTTGAACTTTAATCGATTATGCCTGGCTTTTTGGAATACCTCCCTTAAGTCTTCAATATGATTTTTCTCACTGTCGCTGTAAAGGACCATATCATCCACATATGCCTCTATTGTTCGATCGACTAAATTTCTGAATACTTTGTTAACCATATGCTAGTATGTGGCACCGACATTCTTTAGGACAAAAGGCATAGCTGTATAACAGAATGTCCCAAAGTCGGTTATAAATGAAGTTTTCTCAGTATCCTCAGCTGCCATAGATATTTGATGGTAACCTGAGAAGGCGTCTAAGAAACTAAATCTCTTCTTACCGGTTGTAGCGTCAATCAACACATCAATTCTAGGCAATGGAAAACAATCTTTAGGGCATGCTTTGTTTAAATTGGTGAAATCGATACACATTCTTCATTTCCCCGTTTGCCTTTTTTACCAACACTACATTTGCCAACCATTCCGATTATTCGACTTCCCTTATGAATCCTGCTTTCAAAAATTTCTCCAGCACTTTCTTTATGGCTTTTTACTGGTCGGGTGCAAATAGTCTATTCTTCTGTTTTACTGGACTATATTCGGTCATGATGTAAAGTCGATGTTGGAAAACTGTGGGAATGATGCCTTAGAGGTCAGTCGTGTCCCATGCAAACACATCAATATTTTCCTGAAGCATATTTATAAGTTGTTCTTTTTTTTCGTCTTTTAAAGATTTTCCGATCTGAACAGTTTTCTTTTTGGATAATTCAACCGCCTCTCTCTCATCTATTGCTTCAAATCGGTATGGCTAATGAATGTTGTTTTTCTCTAGAATTAAAACTTCCAAACTCAGACCAGCTCAGACATTGTCTACATAGCATCTTTGAGAGGTTAGCTGATCTTATTTGATGACCCAAATTCCTCGACTAGTTGGGAATTTCATCGATTGCTGTTGCGTAGATATGATAGCGCCTACTGCATTTATAATCAGTCGCCCAAAAAAATGGAATTGTATGCCATCGATGTTTGTACCACTAAAAACGAGGTTACCAATGGCACGCATGTAGGATGTTTTCCCAACATAATTGGCAAATCCACCATCCCATCAAGCATTATTGTTGCTCCTCCAAACCTTTATAACGGAGTATAGATTGGTTTTAACTGTTCTACCAGTATCTTCAGTGCTTTGAATGCCTCACAACACAATACATTTGCCGCACTACTTGTGTCGACCAGAACTCTTTTAACATTAAAATCTGCGATATCCCATGTGATTACCAAAGCATCGTCGTGAGGAAATGACACTCCTAAAAAGTCTTTATCATCAAAAATTATAGGCTGGCCAAATATGCTTGAAATGCCAATTGAATTAATTTGTAGGGATCGAGTATCTCTTCCTGGCATTTCTAGAATCACATCCAACTACTGATCCCCCCCAACAATGACATGTATCACTCTCGCTCGCCGTTTTTCTCCAATTTTCTCGATTTTACGCTTATCTATGTTTTCCCGACTCTTTACAAAACGTTTTAATAAACCTCTCGATATCAACCTTTCAACTTCACCTCTCAAAGTTCAACATTGATCATTTGTATGACCGTGGTCTTTGTGGAAATTACAAACACGACTACGATCACAGATGGAAGGATCGGACCTCAACTTATCTGGCCACTGTACTTCTTCCAACTGATTAATTTCTTGCAATATGACCGATAATGGAACTGTTAGCTCTATTCTCCTAGACACCACATTCACATCTCCAACTTTTGGTTTGTATCGATGATCGGACGATGGTCTATTATTTGGCTTAGTTATGATTGTTTCCTCATATCTTCTCTTTCAACTGCTTCTTTCATGCCTACTTAGGCTACAGTGAGTCGTATTCATCAATTCTTGATCTCTATATTCTTCGCCTCGCCTTAATAGTTCCGTCATGGACTCAAGAGGTTTTTTTAGAGAGATTTGCCTTAAAAATATGATTTCTGAGTCGGTTGAGTAATGCCGTTACGACGAACAACATTTTCAAGTCTTTTATGTCTAAAGTCGCCCAGTTAAATCGCGATATATATTCGCACAATGATTCATCCATATCTTGAGTCACTTGCATTAGGTCCATAGCTCTTTCCTTTTTCGTGCGCTACTAGAAAAAAAATATCGCAAACTTGTTTGTGAAATCGGTAAACGAGGTGATAGACCGATGAGGTAGCGTATCAAACCATTCTCTGGCATCTTTTCTCAATGTCATCGGAAAAGCTCGACGTGCTATGGCATCCGACCAACCATGTACCTCACCCAGTCCTGAAACGTACGGATATGGTCAAAGGGATCAGTGGTACCGTCAAACTCATCGGTTGGCTCCTTGAACTTCGACGATAAAGGGACACTCATCAACTCTTCTTTAAACGGATCTTCTCTAATGGAGATCGGTATTTCTCTATTCTTTCTCTGAGCAAGTGCTTCGTTTATTTTCTAGCTCAGTAAATTATCTAAATTCGATGGTAAGGCATGATTGTTGGAGGAGGTTTGTCTCTGGAGGATGTGTAGCTTCTGCTAGTTGATCTTCAGTTTCTAGTGGTAGTGTGGGTGCTCTCTGTAGCATCGCATGATAGCGGACATTTGATTATGCAAGATCATGAATTGTTGTACCGTGGCGAATTGTTCGTTCGAGTTTCCAGTTTTCATATCATGCTGAGGAGCTGTTGGTGGTTCTATCCTCGGTCTGTCTCTATTCCTTCCTGACATGACTTCTGATTCTCACTAAAAACTTTCTTATTCTTAATATTCTTACAGACGATGCCAATTGATGAAATTCTGTTTTCTTGTTCTTATTATCAAATATAAAAAATTATCGAAAACAAATATGAATTCCCCTTTATGAGTACAAAGGTCTCCTATTTATAGAGTAGGTTCAAATATACTGACTCTGCTATTTTCAAGTATGCTGACATGGCGAAGTAATTTGGAACACTCGGATACATTTTGAATGATATTGATATGTGACTGTAAAACATCGACGATTCACTTGGTGACTGCCCTTCTTTCGGATGTTCTTAAGTTAGTCAACGAGTGTCTGGAAAGTGAGCCTTAGCCCATAGTCGGTCGAGTTATTCAACATAACCACCTAATTTTCAGAAGTGTATTTTGAAATATGCCTATTTTTTTTATAACATTTGATGAATTGATCAAATTTAAAAAATTTAGACAAAAGTACCATAGATTTTCAATTGAATATCTATTATATCCATTTTCTTATCTTCACATGCTCACTCTTTCTCTCTCTAACTTAAACACTATCGCTCACCACTTCTTCCACTTGCCCTAAGCTCCATTTCTTACTCTCCTTTATTATTTTTTTGGCCGAATTCTCTTATTCTTATCCCATATTTAAATACATTATCACGTCTATCATTGGTTTTTGAGCATTTGAAGAAGTCGACTGATTTCAAATTTTTGTAATCAGTTATAACCTATTAAAAATTGAGAAAATTAGTGGATTTTGTTGTACATTACATGAAACTTAAATTTGATATACAATCTCTATTTTTTATCGATATATTTTATGTTGTTGGATAATATTTTTTTGATTTAATTTTTATATTAGATGATTGTATTAGATATTGTGTTTAATTAACAAATTTTGCCGATCTAATTTGGTGGTATATTTTGTTGTCGGATAATGAAATTGGTCAAATTTGATCGAAAATAGACAGAAAAATGAATACAAAACTTGTTTCTCAGTCAACAAAATGGACGGATATTTTATCGATATCATCGAAAAAATATATCGACAAAATAACCATTCATTTTTTCGATATTGACAAAATGGAAATAAAATTGTTCATTTTATCAATATGAAACTTTGTCGACAAAATGTATATCGACAAGATGGAAATAAAATTGTCCATTTTATCGATATGAAACTTTATCGACAAAATATCAAATTCCCACATTGTCATGGGAATGACAAAATGGGAACACCATTTTGTTAATATAAAAATGGGCACGTTTTATATCAACAAAATGATAATAATTGGTGTCTATTAAGTCTGTGTCTATTTTTTTGATTTCATAGACAAAATGAACAGAAATTTTGTAAATATCGACAAAAAAATTGTTGACATCGACATTATTTGGTCGATGTCGATAAACTTTTTGTCGATGTTCACAAAATTTCTGATATCAAAATATCTTGTCTGAGATAAAAGTTTTTTTTGTTCGAAGTTCAGTTCAAATTAGCAGTCAGTAATTAAAAATTGAAATTAAATAAGTGTCTAGACTAAGTAATATAAATATGTGTATATCATCGTACTACAAAAAAAAAATTAAAATGTCAATTTTTCAGACTAATCTCTCGATTTTTTTAAAAAAAAAAAAATCAATTGTCGATTTTTTATGTTGATATGTCGATTTTGGATTGTTAGCTTCTCTTAGAAGCTATTGTATGGCACAAGTTATCTTTCAGGAATCTCTCTTATGCCAAAACATAAAATTAGTGAAAACTTAAATATAAAATCTAAGAAAAAAATGTACAAATAGAATAAATAAACACAGTGGCATTGACGAGCTTTTAAATCAAGGTGTTTAATCACGTGCCAAAACTTTCCCCAAAATTTATTTCTCCATCGAAACAAAAAAGAAATTCAAATGATAGAGCACGTTTACTTTATAGTCTGCAAACCAAATATTAACTCATATAGAAGTTTTACCCAAATGCTAAAAACTTCATATTTATCTCCAAATTGAATAACATCCTACAGAAATTGAAGGAGAAAAATAAGGGAGATCAGCTTGGCCTTTAGAGCACATTGCAAATTTTGGACGGGGATGGTACCGACGACTATGGGAGGCGGAGGAAACTAAACCTATGTTTGGTGGTTCGAGAGAAGAAAACGAGATGAAGAAATGAAAATGGAAGAATGTTCAATCAGGAGACGTCGCTATCTTTCTCACTAGAGAAGAAAAGAGGTCAAAACGACATCGTTTTGGACGAAAGAGTGATTAGTAAATGCCTCATTCACTCTTATATTATAGTATAGATATATTATATAAAATTTATTTTTAAATAATAAGTAGACAATTCAAATACACTCATTAATTAGAAATATATGCCATGCATCAGGTTAAGTCCAGATAAAATAGAAACGATATTGAATAATTGATTATAATACCATGTTAAATTCAATCAATGATAGAAAAAAAGTGAAATAAACATTTGACCTTGTTTAGTTTTGCTTTAAAAGTTGATAAAAATTCGAGACAAAATCAACAATCAATTTTAACAACGTAGGACCCACAACTTTCATCAAATTTTATCAAAATCTACTACAAAACTGATTTTTAACAAAATCTAAGAAGAACTTAATTATCGTCCATTATTGACACATTATGTTAGAATCCACTATATCGATTCGGGATGGATTGCGTTAAGTTGAATGTATAACTGAATTTCTAATTCCTTGTTGAAGAAGCTTGGTTCAAGGTTTTGACATCTTAGCCTAGCACTTTATTTGTTGAAATTCTCTCATTGCTTTAATGAAGCTAAAGTTTCAAAGCAAATAGGTATAGTCAACGGAAGTCAACGACAAAGTGTGGTTTATCCATGTTACCAAGTGGGCATGTGGATAAGATTTGAATGTTCTTAGAATTAGAATATTTTGAGAGAATGAAAAGAGGGAAACAGATCAAAATAGATGTATACATGTATTATGATATCTTTCATATCATTTATTTGCTATACGTTACAAGGTAATCAAATTAGATGATTTTCATTATTTTTTAAAAAGGGTCCCGCTGGTATAATTAGCTAGTGAATTCTTTGTGGGGTGGGGGAACAAGTCGATCCTCACATGCGGACTTAACTCTAAGTTAAGTGGCATTTGAATTTCACATGTGGCCTTAAGAAAAAGAATTTGTTCATTATTCGAGGCCTCAAAGGTGCTCCTTTAGTCTTTATTTCTCTAGATCAAGAACACAACTTAATGACTCAAGAGCTCATTAACCGAGGGCTCCAAACTTTAAGGATTTTGTGCGAGCAAGGAATTAAAATGAGAACAAATGGCTGAAGTAGGAACTGATTGAGATAAGTTTCCAAAGTTGAGATCATGTTTGGCAAAAAAATTAACTTTCTTACAAGTTGAGAGACCCACAAATTGTGGACCAAAATCCATATAACTATGAGCCCTACAGTCTATTTAGCATGTAAGCTGTCGGACCCAACAATTGAGTTGTGTGGATTTTGATCCACACAATTTGTGGGCCTCTCAACTTATAAGAAAGCTACTAAAAGCCAACTTATAAGACGTGAGTCTCATTCAATGCATGAATAATAAATATGTGGGATCCACGTCTTATAAGAAAATAAAACAAAATTTTTTTACTTATTTTTTGCTTATAAGACGCGGGTTTCACCATTTTTTATTTTGAACCACAAATATAACATAAGTTGACTACTTATTTGTCAAACATTCCCGTTCACCTAGTTTTGAATTTATGTGATGAACGCACCCGCATACACAAGGTACTTGATTATTTTTTGAATGGCAAATTTTACAATAAGTTAGAGTCAAAATCAAGATATTCTTTGTTGATATTATTATTCTCCACGTTGTACATATTACATAAGTCAAAAGGGCTGCAATCATGGTCTAGCAGATTTAATTATAAGTACTTGTATTTTGATTTTCCCTTTGAAATTAGATAATCATCAAGATGACTTTCTATCAAGATGAACAAATTCTTGATTCTATATAGAGAATCCGCCCATTGGAACACAATTTTGCAAGGTGATTACAAGTTGATCAAGAATTCTACATAGTCGAACTAGGATTCTATAAATAGATGTCTAGAAAGTTGTACTTGACATAGGTGAGCAAGAAACTCGAGACATTAATGGAAAAAAGAAGGGAGGGTCTTACATGATGATAAAGAGTTATTTGGTAGCCAAGGATGACTTGCCTACAGCCTCAGGAGAAGATCCATGCTACATGTATAAACTCTCATTAATTAAGCATGGTTGGATCCTGATTTTTTTGGTTTGTAAGCAAGTCTCCTTGGCTAGCTGATTGGCTCTTATCTTTCATGTTGGATCTTCTCTTCTTATATTTAATCTGCAATTGTGGTAATGCAGGCATACAAACACAATTTAATTGCATTAGGATCATACTCATTTTAAGTATTGGAGAATTTTCTGTCCTTTAATTTAATTCACTACCATCCTATTGCTCTGAAATGAATAAACGATTGAACTTCAATCCAAGTTGAATTTTTTGTGTGCAGGCGAGTAATTGCAATGGATGGCAATGTTTGCATACGCTAGTTTTAGTGGCCAATTAAGCATGTTCTTGTAAGGAATTGATGTGTATACATGCACAGCGGAAATTAAATATTCAATTCCTATAAGCCCGGATCAACCTTGTACTTAGAGAGAATTCGTGATAGTAGATTACCTTTGATGAATATCTTGAATCTGATTATCTGATTAGTTGGAGGTTCGAACTTCAATACCACAGTTGTCCAGATGTCCAGCCTCCAATGGTGATCTACACAGCAAGAACAGATCTGGACTTCCACGATCAAGAACAGATGAAAGCGGAACTTTTTGGGAGAAGTTGATTGGGTTGTCTTTTACCAGTGCTAGCAAGTAATGTAAAACAACTGTTGTGATTAATCTGTTGTGGCCTTGTATATATAGGTAGGGCTAACCCTAGTCCTAGTTCTAGTCCAACTAGAACCCATCAACAAATGGACTCAATTAATTAATCTAATTAATTAATTTGGTCCAATAAGGAATTAAGTCCGACCCAACTATTTGGACCTTGAACATTAATTCTTACAATCTCCCACTTGGACAAGGTCCAATTCCAGATGCTCAATTCTCACTTTATGTGTGTGACCCATTAGGTTCCCTTTCACGATAGCAAACGCAGTGATATTCTAATCGATTCACCAAGATCGATCAATTCACTTCGCCGTCCAAGATTGACATCTAGCAATGTGTCAATGCTATCCATGTGAAGGAAAATGTCATGTGGTATGACAGAACCAATATATGTACGGTTACCGTGGAAATATAATCCCTTCATCAATATAACCCAATTGGTTAAGAGATATGGATCAGCGTCAATCTCATTTCAACCAATTATGTTATTCACCTCAACTCTTCGTTGATCTAATCTAGTTATGATTGAAACATTTTCAACTCATAACTCCACCCCGGCCGAGGAAATTTATATCAACTTAAGTGGGCAAAATGCAGGTTATAATCTCCTACTTTCCAGGAGTGGCGAATCCTCATATTGGACATTCACAACCTTCATACGATTCTTACTGTACCCGTACGACGTCTTCCTGGTGACTCAAATCTTCGAGCCCCATCAAACGCTCGCCAAAGTACAGTGGTCCTCATATAAGATTCTATGATGTCCTCAAGTCAAAGGACCAAATCCACAACCGCGCATTAGAGATTTACCACTGACGCTTGGATAGTTATCCATTTGGAATCTCTAGGCGGATCATCCAATGTCATGTTCTCATAACAATGCATTCATGTGTTCATTCAGATGTCCCTCTACATCTTAGCTCGTGAGATCAGCTACTTTCTTTCAAAAGAAATGCAACACATACTAGTATATCCGCAATAATGATATCCGTATCTCATTATTACTATGACTAGGGAAATTTCAAGAATAAGTTATTTATAACTTGTATCTCACAATCACAACACCTTGTGATTAACAAGTTACTGTGAACTTTTCTTCGGACTCTATTATTCTAAATAATAAATTTTAAAATAACAGATCTGCCATTAAAATGTAGACAAGTATTTAATTAATCAATTTGTTCATATACTTCAATGTCTAACAAAAAGTATATCACAAAATGTCTCATACAAACTAAATCCAATCACTCAAGTATCTTAATACCATCAAATTTAGCATGACCATCATGCTTGTGCTGGGACAACAACTTTGTCAAAGGATCTGCTACATTATCGTATGTTAGGACTCGTTCTATCTTTATATAATTTATTAAGATTATCTCCTTGATGAGATGATACTGCCTCAATATATATCTGGATCATTGATGAGACTTGGGTTCCTTCGCTTGTGCGATGGCTCCATTGTTATCACAATACAAGTTATTGGATCAACAATGCTAGGAACTATTCCAAGTTCAGTAATAAACTTCTTGATCCAGACTGTTTTCTTTGCTGCTTCTGAAGCAGCTATATATTCGGCTTCTGTAGTTGAATTAGCAGTCGTTTCTTGTTTGGAACTTTTCCAACTAACTGCACCACCATTTTGAGTAAATACATATCCAGAACACGTCTTTAGTTCCATACACCAAGAACATGTCTTTATCAGATTAAAAGCTGACATCGGCATAACCTTGAACTCTAAGTTCATTTCCTCCATATACCAAGAACATGTCTTTAGTCCTTCCTAAGAACTTAAGGATGTTCTTGACTGCGATCCAATGTTTCTCACCAGGGTTCGCTTGGAACCTGCTTGTGACACTCAAATCATATGAAACATCCAATCGAGTACATAGTATTGCATGCATGATAGATCCTATTGCTAATGCATAAGGAATTCTATCCATGCGATCTCTTTCAATTTGTGTCTTTGGACACTTCTCTTTTGAGAGATAGATCCCATGTCCGATGGGACAGAGTCCTCTCTTGGACTCTTCTATGCTAAATCTTCTTAAGATTTTATCTATGTACATATCTTGAGATAGGCCAAGCATTCTCTTAGATCTATCTCTATAGATCTTTATATCGAGAATGTACGTTGCCTCTCCCATATCCTTCATGGAGAAATTTTTGGATAACCACAATTTTACTGATTTTAGCATTGGGATATCGTTTCCTAATAATAGTATGTCATCCACATACAAAATTAGAAATACGACTTTACTCCCACTAACCTTTTTATACACACATGGTTCATCTTCATTTTTGATAAAATCAAACATTTTGATTGTTTCATCAAAACGAAGATTCCAGCTCCGAAAGGCTTGCTTTAATCCATATATGGATTTCTGTAGTTTGCATACCTTGTTTGACTCTCTGGATTCAAAACATTCAGGTTGTGTCATGTACACATCCTCGCTAAGAATCCCGTTAAGGAATACAATCTTGACATCCATTTGCCAGATATCATAGTTATGGTATGCTACTATCGCAAGTGGAATCCGAATTAACTTAAACAAAGCTACTGGTGATAAGGTTTCGTCAAAGTCAATCTATTGTCTTTACTTGTAACCCTTCGCAACCAATCTTGCCTTGTAAGTATGAACATTACCATCCATGTCGACCCTTTTTAACGTAAACCAATTTACAGCCTATAGGTTTTACCCCTTCAGGCGGGTCAAGCAAAGTCCAAACCTTGTTTTCGTACATGGAGTTCATCTCAGATTCTATGGCTTCCTGCCATCTCTTTGAGTCAACACTTGACTTTGATTCTGCGTAAGTAGTAGGTTCATCTTCCTCAATTAGTAATACATTACTAGTAATTAGGAGATCGTATCTAAGAGAAAAATGAATGACTCTGCTCGACTTACGCGGAGCTGGTGAGTCCTTGGAAACTGGTGGTTCCCACTTTCTCAATCTGTGCTTCATTAGATGCAAGCTCAGCCATTGGAATATCTAATTGGTTAATTTTATTTGTGGTTTCTTGAATCTCTTCAAGATCTACATTGCTCCCACTGTCTTCTCTAAGAATACAGCAAGTCTTGATATGATGACCTTCATCTCGATAGAATTGTAGAAATAATATCCAACACTTTCTTTTGGATACCCCACAAATAAACAATTATCAGATTTAGCTCATAGCTTATCTGATTCAACGCGTTTCACATAAGCGTCGCATCCCTAAACCATCATGTATGAAAGATTAGGTATTTTTCCCTTTCCATAACTCGTATGGAGTTTTATTGACCGATTTAGATAAGACACGGTTTAGTGTATAACATGCAGTGTTAATCGTATATCTCCAAAACGATTTTTGGAATAACTACGCAACTCACCATTGATCGCACCATATTAAGTAAGGTGCAATTTCTCCTTTCAGATACACCATTTTGTCATGGTGTATACGGTGGAGTCCACTGCGAGAGAATCACATTCTCTTTTAGATAGTCTAAAAACTCACCCTTCAAATATTCTTCACCTCGATCAAATCTAAGTGTTAGAATATTTTTCTCGGTTTGCCTTTCTACTTCTTGCTTGAATTCCTTGAACTTTTCAAGGGCTTCACTCTTGAATTCTATCAAGCATATAAAACCATATCTATAATAGTCATATGTAAATATGATGAAGTAAGAAAAGCCACTTTAGCATCTTTAGACATTTGTCCATATACATCAGTATGTACAAGACCCAAAATGTCTGCAACTGTGTCTCCCTTTCCTGAAAATAGGGTCTAGGTCATTTTGCCCAACGGGCATGATTCACACTTATCAAATGATTCATAATCATTTGAATCCAAGTATTCATCTTTATGTAACTTGGTGATGCATTTTCATTTATATGACCCAATATGCAATGCCAAAGATATAAGTATTTTAGTTTTATCTCTTTTATGCCTTGTGGTTCCACTTCTAATGCCATTTGTTTCCACATTGAAAACACGGATCATCAGATTTGGATTCGTCTTTGCTTAACTGTTTTTCCAACAGATTCGGCCTTCTTGGATCCTTTCTAAAAGGTCCATTTAGATTTCCTCTTAGTGCCCATAGAGGTATCAATAGCCAAAGTTTACCCATTTCCTTGGGCTTAACAGTTTTTAGCACGTTTAGCAGCTTAAGTAGAGTACACTGAATCTTATTCATGTTGAAGTTCATAATGAACTGCGAAAAGTTATTAGGTAGGGACTGTATAACTAAGTCAACACTTAGCTCGTTGTCCATGGTAAAACTTAATTGATTTAATTTTTCAATATAATCAATCATCTTCAATACATGAGTACTGATTGAAGATCTTTTTACCATCAAACCTCTTTATAACCTTTTGGATGTCTCATACTGTTCAGTCCGTGACTGTTCATCATTCAACTCCTTGAAATGATATATTTTGGTATAGGCATCCAAACTCTCGTGCTGCTTTTCTAACTCAAGTGACATACTGCAAGCATCATATGTTGCAGTGTTACTATTATCACTGTGTTCTTGTAAGCCTGCACGTTCTCCAACGTAGCCTCCTCAATAGGAGCTTCCGGCATTAGCTGCTTATTGACATATCCAATTTTTCTTTTTCATGCTTGAGAACAATTCTCAGATTGCGGTGCCAGTCCAAAAAATTTGGTCCGATATGTTTGTTGGCATCCAATATGCCTCTCAAACTTATATGGTTACTCATGATTCAACTATTAAATTACAAGATAGAACAATTAATTAAATGCAGAAAAATTAATTTAACATGGACTTATATTAAATTAATTATACTCCCACTGTTTAAATTGAATTAATGACCCTCAAACATTAATCAATAGAACCAATGAGATTCTCAGTGGGCTAGGATCCCTTTTGTTTTATTAGAACCTTGAGTGACTCAACAAATCCTAATAAAGCATCCAAGTAGATACTTCTATCAATTACATCTCTATGTGACTCCTAGATCATCAAGTAGACAACTTATTGTCGCACACATCTTATGTGTTTACTTGATTGTGCCCCTAAAATTCTATTTCCTTGAGTGACTCAACAAAAAATAAAATTTTAGTTAAATTCGACCCATTGTTCAGAAACATCAAATGTCTCATAGTGATAAACATATCCATGAGCGAGCAGCCTTGAGTGACTCAACAAACTGGCATCGATAATGGACTCTGGTTTTTCACTATAACAATAGAAGGCACGTTGTATTAACCATTTAATATGAATTTAATATTTTGATAAAGAGGGGTTTGTCTCATCATATTTATGTATATTAACTAACATCCAACATGCAATCAATCATACATAAAATAATAATTGTGGATGATTATGGACTTTATCTATCTAATCTTCCTGAGCCAAAAGGAAGATTAGTTGGTCAATTCCTAAGGGACGTTGCATTCGTTCATCGAATGCTAAATGCAATCATCTCCATCTTCTGCTGCAACCTGTATCCTATACTAGTTGGCACGCAGGTCCTTATCAATGGACACGCAGGCCCATAATAAATAAATAGCTCGAAAATCTAATTAAATAAACAATAGGCTCGCAGGCCCATTTAATTAAATAATAGGCTTGCAGGCCCAACCAATAATCAACAAAAATAATTAACCATACAACCAATCACATGGGTCGAGTCCATAATCATCCACTAAACATGCATTTTAATATCTAATATTAAAATTATATTAATTTCTAAATTTGCAGTTTTGACAGTATAAGTCTAAACATTTTAGACATTTTAGAACAGACTAGACGATATTAAATAATTAATCTAATTAATTAATTTTTAACAATAAAATTAATCAATTAATCCAATTAATCAATTAATTTTATTCATAAAGGGGATTTTTCAAAATTTATTTTATCTCCCAATTTAAAGTCATACTATAATTGAAGATAAAATTTGTATATAGTCAAAATTACAATTTTATAAAGTAATAAGTTAAAGTTTAATCTGGTCAGAAATTCAAAACATAGTTTAAAAACGATTTTATTTAATTTTGAATATTTGACCAATATTAAAATAATTAATAATTACAATTTTTCCAAAAAAAAATTAAAATTGTATTTGAGACCCTATTTTCTTTTAAAGTTTGAGGACTTAATTTGCAATTTCTAAAATTGTATAATTAGCCCTTAAAATTTTTAAAACAGTGGGTCCTTTAATGCAATTTCCAAAATTGCACAGAAGACCATTTTCTTACTTTAAAACAGTGAGCCCTTTCTTTGCAATTTTCGAAATTGCAAGAAAACCCAACTCAATTTTAATTCCTTTTTGAAATTAGGGGGGTTTCCTATGCAATTTCCAAAATTGCAAAGGAAGCCCCCGTCTCCAAAATTGCCAAACGCAGGAAAACCTATTCTGTGCAACGATGCAATTGGCGTTTTCTTCAAGTCGGCGCCGGCACAACTCGGCGCCGCAAACATCTGCAATGGCACGCCGGTGTCTAACACTGCAGACACCGGCGTGCAGTGCCACTGCGCGTCGAACAGCAGCGCTATTCGACGCTGCATGTCAAGGCAGCGCCACTGCTAGCAGCAGCGGCGCTGTGGTTCACCGTGGGTCGCTGCCGCGAGAACAAGCGGTGGCGACCGCTGTTCTCACGGCGGAGTTCGCTGTCTTCCAAAGGTAGCGGGACTCCGCCTCTGGTTGCCATCTCCGGCAGCGGACTTCCAAAGTGCCGCTGCCGGTCGCCATCTTCGTCTCCAATTTTTTTTTTTTTTCAAAAAATAAAAATAAAATCTAAATCAAATTCAGATTTTTAAAAAAAAATTCAAAATTTTATTTACTGTCAAAACTTAAATCAAATTAATATGCCAATAACGATTATTGTTCAAATTCATCAAAACAGTCTAACGAACTCTAACAAGTAACAAGGTAGGCTCTGATACCACTGTAAGGAATTGATGTGTATACATGCACAACGGAAATTAAATATTCAATTCCTATAAGCCCGGATCAACCTTGTACTTAGAGAGAATTCGTGATAGAAGATTACCTTTGATGAATATCTTGAATCTGATTATCTGATTAGTTGGAGGTTCGAACTTCAATACCACAGCTGTCCAGATGTCCAGCCTCCAATGGTGATCCACACAGCAAAAAAAGATCTGGACTTCCACGATCAAGAACAGATGAAAGCGGAACTTTTTGGGAGAAGTTGATTGGGTTGTCTTTTACCAGTGCTAGCAAGTAATGTAAAACAACTGTTGTGATTAATCTGTTGTGGCCTTGTATATATAGGTAGGGCTAACCCTAGCCCTAGTTCTAGTCCAACTAGAACCCATCAACAAACGGACCCAATTAATTAATCTAATTAATTAATTTGGTCCAATAAGGAATTAAGTCCGACCCAACTATTTGGACCTTGGACATTAATTCTTACAGTTCTATTATGTAGATTGATGAAATCCAAATTGAGTGATTTAATCGCAAAAAAAATTGATGTTAAGTGACTTGATTGTTGCAAATTAAAGTTTAGTGTTGCAATTGGGGTAAGAGTTGGGTGATTGCCAATACAATTATGTCTTGCAACATAGTGTTGGTTTCTATATATATATATATATATATATATATATATATATATATATATATATATATATATATATATCCTTACAATAATATAAGAGCCTTAAATTTTTTACTGTAGCTTTTTTCGTCCAATACACCACTGTTTTGACAATGAAGACAGCCGCAATTTTTTACTTGGTCCAACATTTCACCCAAAAAAATTTCTTCTCTCTCTCTCAACCAAAGCTGATTTCAACCCTACAATTGGAACAGAAAACACAACTCTGATTAATAAACGAAATCAATTAAAGCTCAGACTTTGTAAAAAATACAGTAAGAAGAATGAATCAATAACCAAAAATCAAACTTTTTCCATGCTTCAATCATTTATACATATACCAGATGTACAAGCAAAATTACATACATACGCATGCATAAACCCAGAAGCTGAGAATAGAACTCACGGGAGAAATTGGAAAAACGATTCAAATTTGCAACAGTGCGTCTCTCTCTATATATATGTGTGTGTGTGTATTGTATGATTTATACTAATAATCTCTTACAACATGTTTGGTTTATTAATAAAATTTATCTGTCCAATAATATCTACAAAACATTTTAGTGATACAGTCTTTTTCCCTGTCCTTTCATGCAGTCTCCACATTTGCAGGACTTGGCCTCTTCAGCAGTAAGACTTCTATGAAGTACTTAAGGATAAACCATAGACAATCTATTTCATCATAAAGGTGAAGGAAAAATATAAAATGCTACCCTTCATTACCAGAGGGAAAAGTATACAATGTTATAAACTTTAACAGGATACAATGAGGAAAGTGAGATTTCTTCAGCATTATTCATTGACCATTTTTGAAGTGCTTCCAATTCTGCCTTCTCCCTGGAATCAAGAAATTATAGTTCATAAATCTCCATGGAAGTAAGTTAATGGGCTTGATGACACTAAAGCAGGATATTTAGCAAAATGTTTATCTTCACCAAAAAAATCTCTAATTAATGGCACATACAGCATTTTTGCAACAAACAGACAACAGCAAGAAAATGGGCTTAAATTGTGGGTAATATATGAAAGGGTAATATACCTCCACAGAGTATCTCAGCAACCAAAGCTGGTTGCCGAGCAACTTGGCAACCATCATTGGTCGTTAACATGGTTTTCTTTTTAAAAGTTAATTGCTGAGATTTGGTAATGCACATAGTATATAAAAAATAACCCAAAAAATTGAAAGAAAGTTGGGGTGTTTATTGTTAAAAAAATGCCCAAAAGAAGATTCAAGAATTTCAGGTAATGTATAAATCCACGCACTGTGAAATTTTGGTGACAAATTGAATGTTTTTATATTTTTTACAGCTTTTCATTCAATTTTTTCATTAATCTTTTTTATTTTATCTTAAGCAAATTGAATGTTTTTATTTTTTATAATGTTGCCACATTAAAAAAAAAAAAAACCTTGAATAGTAAAATTCTCGGCAATGAATTGTTCATTGCCGAGCAACTTGGCAACATTTTATTGTTCACCAATTTTTTTTTTAAACCCATTTTCTTTGACTAAAATAAAAAAATAAAAAAAATTGTGAACAATAAAATACTGTTCATTGCCGAGCAACTCGGCAATGAAATTCATGAACAGTATTTTACTGTTTATGAACAATATTTTACTGTTCATTTTTTTTTTGATGAAAAATTGCATGAAAGGTCCTTATTGTTTTAAAATCGTTCAGATATGCCCACAACCTAAAAAAAAATTCTTTAATTTTTTTCTTATTTTTTTTTCTTTTACACTTAATTTTCATTCAATTTTTTACTAATCTTATTTTTTTATTTTACCTTTTACAAATTATTCTAAATAAATGCTATTATTTTTCTCCTTTTACTTTTCATTTAATTTTTCACCAATTTTTTTTTTTTTTTTTTTTGATGATATAAACAAATTGTACACAATTCTTTAATATTTAGCTTTTGAGTCATTAGTAAAAAAAACTGAAAAAGTTGTAACTGAGAGTTTGGTCCAATTCAAATTCTTGAAGTTGTGCAATTCAATAAAAATATAAAAATAGTCACTTTACCACATCGTTTACGAATCTTAGTTATTTAATTTAGTATATAAAAAATAATCCAAAAAATTGAAAGAAAGTTGGGATGTTTATTGTTAAAAAATGCTCAAAAGAGGATTCGTAATGTATAAATCCACGCACTGTGAAATCTTGGTGGCAAATTGAATGTTTTTATATCTTTTACACCTTTTCATTCAATTTTTTTATTAATTTTTTTTATTTTATCTTAGGAAAATTGAATGTTTTTATTTTTTATAATGTTGCCACATTAAAAAAAAAAAAAAAAACCTTGAACAGTAAAATTCTCGGCAATGAATTGTTCATTGTCGAGCAACTCGACAATGAAATCTATTTTACTGTTCACCAATTTTTTTTAAAACCAATTTTCTTTGACACAATAAAAAAAACAATTGTGAACAGTAAAATACTATTCACTGCCGAGTTGCTTGGCAATGAAATTCATAAACAGTATTTTACTGTTCACTTTTTTTTAAAGGAATAATTGCATGAAAGGTCCATATTGTTTTAAAATCGTTCGGATATGCCCACAATCTAAAAAAAAAGTCTTTAATTTTTTTTCTTTTACACTTAATTTTCATTCAATTTTTTACTAATCTTATTTTTTTTATTTTACCTTTTACAAATTATTCTAAATAAATGCTATTATTTTTCTCCTTTTACTTTTCATTCAATTTTTCACCAATTTTTTTTTTTTGTTTGATGATATAAACAAATTGTACACAATTCTTTAATATTTAGTTTTTGAGTCATTAGTAAAAAAATTGAAAAAGTTTTTCAAACCGAAGAATTTGAATTGGATCAAACCCTCATTGGCTACAACTTTTTCAGCTTTTTACTAATAATTCAAAAGTCAAATATTAAAGAATTGTGTATAATTTGTTTATATCATAAAAAAAATGGGTAAAAAATTGAATGAAAATCTGAAATAGTAAAAGGAACAAAATATGGAAAAAATAATAGCATTTAACAGAGAAAACTGACAGAAAGTGTGAAAAGAGACCTACGATACTTATTTCTTCATACGTTGGAGATGTATAGTACTATTTTTTTTAGATTAAGGTATATTCCTAACGATTTTGAAACGATAAGGACCTTTCATGCAATTATTCCTAAAAAAAAAAAAAAAAAGAAAATGGGCCAATGCCCAACATGTGTAAAAAAACAAAAACAAAAAACAAAATCCTAAAATAAAATAAAAAATGAAAATGGGTCAATGCCCAACATGTGTAAAAAAAAAATCAAAATCAATGTTGTGAGTTACTCGACAACATTATAAAAAATAAAAATAAATAAAAAATTTCAATTTGCTTATAAGATAAAATAAAAAAGATTAATGAAAAAATTGAATAAAAATGTGTAAAATAAAAACAAATAAGGAAAAATAAATTGAAGAAAAAAATTTGTGAAAAAAATTAGAAAAAGACAGAGAAAATGGGCTAAAGAATTGATGCCATTATTTAGTTTTATCTTGTCATTTTAGAGGTTTTGATTTTCTACCTACTTATAATGTCTATGCTGATGTGACATTACACTATTGGTAAAAATAATAATTGTATGACCATTAATTACTAATTATATGATACCACTTCAACGTGAGTATTATAAGTGTGTAGGAGATCTAAACCAATCTTTTTATTGCTCTGTCTGTTAATTATATTTATATGATAGTCTTGACATCTTCAGAGACTTGCTTAAATATTCGCAATTTCTTCAAAATTTTAAAAAGTTAGACCTTGGTTCCAGAATAAATTATTATGTTCTTAATTGATTTGGGCATAAAATCTCCATTAATTCGGTGGGTTATGGTTAAAATTAAAATAGGTTATTAATTAATTATCATGTGACAGTTACATTAGTTGTTGACCCATGATCTGCAATCTCTAACATGTTATTTTTTCTAATACATTTTTTACACCTCACTTTTTTAATAAATGAAAAGATGTCAAGTTATAATGTGCTGAGGTGTAATAAAATGTGTGAGTGTCTTCCCATTTCATTAGAAATATATATATATATATATATATATATATATATATATATATATATATATATACATACTAATTTTTGTTACGTGCGTTGCATATCTGTAAAAATGTAAGGATAAATTTTATGTTGAATATCTAATTCAAATGATAAATTTGTGGTATTTGTCGTTTTCATACACAAAGTTTTCTCTCACAATTTATATAAATACTCTACAAAATATTTACATGTTTGTTTGAGCAAATTAAATAACATAGATTCACTTACATGAGTACAAGAAGGGAGAAAAGTTAAAATTGGTAAACAACCTTTGAATGTTGGTAAAGTGGCTATTTTTATATTTTTATTGAATTGCACCACTTCAAGAATTTGAATTGGACAAAACCCTCATTTTTCAATTTCGGCTCCAACTTTTTTAAATTTTTTACTATTGACTCAAAAATCAAATATGAAAAAATTGTGTACAATTTGCTTATAACATCAAATAAAAAATAAAAAAATTTGGTGAAAAATTGAATGAAAATTTGGACGAATGTGTGAATAGTAAAAGAAAAAAATTAAGGAAAAAAGTAATAGCATTTTTTTTAGAATAATCTGTAATATTATAAGATAAAATAAAAAATATTAGTAAAAAATTGAATGAAAATGTGTAAAAGAAAAACAAATAAGAAAAAAAATTAAAGGAAACAAAATTTGCGATTGACACACACCACAATAATTTCGCCGTCTCTCACTTATCTAAGTAATATAATTCTAGGGGCGGGGCGGGGCGGTTATTTTGTACTTTTTAAAAGTTGTAGAACTTCATTTACAATTTTATTTTATTTTTGTTGTTTTTAGCCTTTTTTTATTTTTGTTTATTTAAAAAGGAGGTCAAAACCGTCAAAATATGTCAAAAGGACGTGATTTGCAACAAAATTCAAAAGTTGGGGATGGCCAATGCCAAAAAAATGTTAGGGGTTGATTTGTTATAAATTGAAAAGATTGATGAAAAATTGAATGAAAATTTCGATGAATTTGTGAATAGTAAAAGGAAAAAATTAAGGAAAAAATAATAGCATTTTTTAGAATAATCTGTAATAAATAATTCAGTAAAAAAATTATAATTTGCTTATAAGATAAAATAAAAACGATTAATAAAAAATTGAATGAAAATGTGTAAAATAAAAACAAATAAGGAAAAATAAACTAAAGAAAAAAAAATTAGAAAAAGGCAAAGGAAATGGGCTAAAAGCCCACATACCCAAAAAAAAAAAAAAAAAAAAATTTCTTCGAGTAAACAGTAACTCGTCGTCGAGTTACTGTTCACTCGAAGAATTTATTTATTTATTTTTTTGCCCATTTTCTTTGCTAATACTCTTGAATTGGTGTATGATATTTTGAGCTTCACTTTCTTCACTTGTTCCGAATTTTAGTGCCACCATCGAAATGCTACTGGTAGTTGTTCCTTCTTATTAATGTAATTTTTACATCCAGATTCTAAACAAATAAAACAGAAAGCTCTTTATGAATTCCCATGGGAATTGTTTGTCTTAAAACAAATCATAGGGTGGATGGTTGCATAGTTTGCACTTCCTTGGTCTATTTATGCAAGAGAGTTTACCCAAATCACCAGTCAAGAGAACAATATTTTTCAATGAGGAACGACCATAAAATGTCAAACAAGCACGTCTAATGAAAATCAAAAATCTAAGTCATGTATGCAAAGACAAAAACATATATGCTCTAGCCTTCCTCTTCAAATCCTTTGATTGCTTTGACGAATCTGATTCATGCAAGGCAGTGCCAGTACCAAATCTGGAGTAAACTGATGCAATTAGAGATGTAGACTCGCTAAATATGTCACAATATTCCGCGGGATGAGTAAGTAGCAGAAATTGTAATTGGAAGGATCTAACTCGACAACCAATACAGTTGCCGAGATACTCGACAACCGTGGCAAACGAGGTTGGCGAGTTAGCCAACTTGCCAACCGACTGCTCGACAACCTTGTCCAATTAGTTTGATGTCATCTTGGTCTGGTCTGCTAGTTATGGTAATCAAATATCAATCAAGACCCATTGAAATTTTCCATCAACATTGGTAAGAATTAAGTTTTGGACTAATATAATGTAGTACCGAATGTATTATGTATTAAAGAATTCGGGAGAAATGTAAACTTCAGACAACTTCCACATAAATATTTAATTTGAAATTTCCTAAAACTATGGAAAATTAACAGAGTATAAATAAGAATGAAGTTCTCCATAAAAATTTTGTCATTGTCATACAGATAATATACACTTACAGAACTTGCTTGAAGAGAACAGTCTGAATTATAAGCTCCAATAAAACAAGTATAGAAAATAAATTATAATTTGCTTATAAGATAAAATAAAAACGATTAATAAAAAAAATTGAATGAAAAGGTGTAAAATAAAAACAAATAAGGAAAAATAAACTAAAGAAAAAAAATTGTGAAAAAAATTAGAAAAAGGCAAAAGAAATGGACTAAAAAAGCCCACATACCCAAAACAAAAAAAAATTTCGAGTGAACAATAACTCGACGACGAGTTACTGTTCATCGTCGAGTTACTCGTTGTCGAGTTATTGTTCATCCGAAGAATTTTTTTTTTTTGGGCCAATTTACTTTGCTAACACTCTTGAATCGGTGTATGATATTTTGAGCCTCACTTTCTTCACTTGTTCCGAAATTTGGTGCCACCATAGAAGTGCTTCTGGTAGTTGTTCCTTTTTATTATTGCAATGTTTACGTCCATATTCTAAACAAATAAAAAAGACAGCTCTTTATGAATTCCCATTGGAATTGTTTGTCTTAAAGCAAATCATAGGGTGGATAATTGCATAGTTTGCACTTCCTTGGTCTATTTATGCAAGAGAGTTTACCCAAATCACCAGTCAAGAGAACAATATTTTTCAATGAGGAACAACATAAAATGTCAAACAAGCACATCTACTGAAAATCAAAAATATAAGTCATGTATGCAAAGACAAAAACCTCCCTGCTCTAATCTTCCTCTTGAGATCCTCTGATTGCTTTGACGAATCTGATCTGTGCAAGGCAGTGCCAGTGCCAAACCTGGAGTAAACTGATGCAATTAGAGATGTGGACTCGCTAAATATGTCACAATATTCCGCGGGATGAGTATGTTGCAGAAATTGTAATTGGAAGAGTCTAACTTGACAACCAAGTTGGCTGTCGAGCTACTCGGCAACCAATACGGTTGCCGAGCAAGCTAACTAGCCAACCGACTGCTCGACAACCTTGTCCAGTTAGTTTCCAGTTAGTTTGATGCCATCTTGGTCTAGTCTGCTGGTTATGGTAATCAAATATCAATTAAGACCCATTGAAATTTGCCATCAACATTGGTAAGAATTAAGTTTTGGACAAATATAACGTAGCACCAAATGTATTATGTATTAGAGAATTCGAGAAAAATGTAAGCTTCAGACAACTTCCACATAAATATTTTATTTGAAATTTCCTAAAACTATGGAAAAATTAACAGAGTATAAATAAGAATGAAGTTCTGCTTAAAAATTTTGTCATTGTCCTACATATGATATACACTTACAGAACTTGCTTGAAGAGAACAGTCTGAATTATAAGCTCCAATGGAACAAGTATAGAAAGAGACGAACAATCAAGCAGCTAAATTCTATGCTCCAATGGAATGGAATGGAAACAAATATGGAAAATGAAGATAAAATTGGCTTTCCAAACGGTAGAAAGTAAAAAGGCAGAAAGTAGGTGAGTGAAGTGGGTGATAAAATCAAATGGTAGTTGTAAAACGACGGCGTGTTGAACGAAAATTGTACAGTGAAAAATTTAATGCTCTTATATTATTGTAAGGATATATATTTTGAGGTGCTAAAAATATATTAAGAAACAATTAAAGAGATAATAGATCTCAACTCGTGGCAAAAATGCCCAACCAGAACGTGTGAATTGTTGTACAGAAATTTCTGTTGAACCCTTGTTCTATCTCAAAAAGAAAACACTGTGTCTTATTGGGATATTTTTCTCAAAACTTACCAAAATCAAAAGATGCATTAATTGTTGAAAATGAAAAAATGTAATATTATATTATATTATATTTTGTAACTAAAATTGAACAAGTTTCTAAGTCTTGGACACTTTGGCTGTCGAAACTTGGAAGAAATTTATGTTCGTTTACTATATATTGACGTAGTTTATTTTCTTTTGTGTACGTGACTTGAGAATTTTTTAGAAAAAAATTGTAAGTGTAGCATCTTAGTTGTTTTTCTTGTTATTAATTTTCAAAAGATAATTAGGGAATTTGGGTGAGTGAAATCTATATGATTGTTACGATTTTTCATATAACGAAATCTTTAATAGTTGATAAATTTTTCTCTATCTTTATTTTTCCAAGGATTTTGTAAACAATAAAAGAATTGATTTCAATTTCCAACACGTCTGTGTACACCTGAGCTGTAAGCCAAAAAATACTGGCGAAAGACTCATTCAAAGGCTAGTAGGGACAAGGATTACACACAAGTAGAGGTGGCAAAATTGGCACAGCCCGCGGGCCGGCCCATGTAGCCCGCCTTTTTGGGTTGGGTTGGCCCTAGCCCAAATAAAACTGGGCCAAGATGGCCCGGCCCATCTAGCCCGCGGGCTAGTTAGGCCGGCCAGATTTTGATTTTTTTTTTTTTATTATTTTTTTGAATTTTTTTTGCTCCTTAATACTGATCACTCATTTTGTGAATAGTCTCAATACATAATTCAAATAATATTAATCTAAAATGATCTAAGCCAAAGTCACCAATAAACATTAGTCAAAAAATCTCAGGATCCAACATAAAATTGTTTAGATTTAATTAAAATTTAGTTTAATTTAAGTTTCAATCCAAAATATATTTGGTGTGAAAAATAAATTATTTATTTTAAATTTACTTATAAGTAAACCTTTTAATTTAAGCCAAATATGCTTACATCTCAAAACAATAAGACTAACATACTTTTAATATTTGTATTTTTTTTTTAAAAGTGTCTACAAATAGTTTACAATTAACAAAAAAAAAATTATTATTTTGAAAGAAAATTGACGTTTATATATTAACTAATATATGAGAGTTCCAATTTTATAAATTAATTTCTTTAAAAAACTCAAAATATATAGTCTGAATTTATCTAAGAATGTATTTGATGTAATGCATTAAATTGTATAAAAAATTTATTAAAAAAAAAAGAAAAATTAAGACAAGTTGGGCCAATGGGTTGGACTGGACTAGCATATTTCTGGCCCATAAAAAATTGGATTGGACTAGCCCAATCCAGTTTCATGTATGACCCTGCTGCTCTGGCAGATTGGACTGGTCCAACCCAACTCATTTGCTAGTTCTACACACAAGACAACAAAAATGGAGAAAATTGAACAGAAATAACTGAGATATTCAAACAGAAAGAAAAAAATGGCATTATCAGAAAGGTGTATGAACAAAAGAACAAAAAATTAAGAGCACTACGCATTTTTAGCTTTGTGATATATAATTATTAATAAGAAGGTATTAATAAGTCAAAGGTGGTGGATTGAGTTTAGTGTTTAACTAATATGACTGTTGAATTTTACTGCAATTATTGCATATTTATACGTTTACTTGTAAATAAAGTTGATGCAGATTAATCTTTGTAGGCCACCCCACATATTCTCTCTCTTGCTTTCGAATTCTAATCTGCTGTCTTTTGTAGGGAAACCATTTTTCTGATTCATGTCTTTCTGCAGCTGCTTCTTTATTAGTCTTGTGTGTTTACACCAATCTTTTCAATCCTACTCTGAAAAGATCAAATTTTGAAATACAATTTTTTTTCATTAGTCACATGGTCTTGAAGTGTAAATTAGTCTTCCCTACAAAAATTCCTGTCTCCACCCTTATTTATAACCACAATAAATAAATAAATAAATTCTTAGCCTAATTTTATAAACATCAAAACCATTTAGGATGTGTGTGAGAAAGTGAGAAAGAGAGGTATCAAGATTTGAAACTAGATGTAATTGAGCAAGTAATTAGGCCCCTAAATATCTAATAATTTTATTTACCCTTCTAAGAAGAAAAGAAATTTAAAATATCCCAAAACGTTTCCATAGTGAATGGATACTATATATATATATATATACTAGTCGTATGTACGTGCTATGCACGTAAGTTGTCCGTGATAATCTACTAATTAAAAGCGATTGTGTTAATATAATTTTGATAGAATTTAAATATTTTTGTGTACTTGTCAAATAATGAACTGATTAATTTTTGTAAAGTTATGTTGTTCCAATGGTGGGATTTTATTTCTAATTGTCCTATGCCTTTGCTAAGTTAAAAAATTCTAACTCTTTGTTTAATAATCTAATAAGCTTAATAATCAGTTCTCCAGAAGCAGCGACAAAAAATAATACAACTCTTAGCATTTTCAGTGAATCATCTTAGATATGCACGCATGAACTCTCAAAGCTGCACAAAAATCCTCCATTTTTCCTTGTGAATAATTTTAAATATTAAAATCTAACATGCTTCCAAATATTACAAGATATTCAATTTTTTGATCTAGTGTCATCTAAGGTGCAAATCACCATTGTAATCAAAATTAGATTGTTCTAATCCAATGTGCTCACAGAGAGAAAAATATATCCTTCCACATAAATATCCAAACCTGTGATTCACTGAACTTTATGTCTGGGCAAGATAATAGCTCTGAGATATCATGTTCTCAAAACACCAAATATATGCTACATGATAATCGAGAAGTAATTAATCTTTCCAACTTTATTAATATTTGGATGGTCAAGCCGGCGAAGAATCATTATTTCTTGAGCCATGAAACAAACACTCTTTGGCTCAAAATTGTCAAATCGTACATTCTTCAAAGAAACTATTTTCCCACTTTCTAAGTCACGCGCTTGGAACACAGTGTTGTATGTACCCTAACCAATATGCTCAAAAGATGAAACTAAATAACATTAACGTGTTTAACAGTTGACAAGAAAATCGTAACAATGAGAAATTTGAGGAGGTTCTGTAACAAAAATGGTGCATACGGAAAAGTTTACATAAGAGAATTTTTCATGGAAACTTTTCTGCATACCATATCACATAAAAGCAGTTGGTTATATAGAACAAGCAAAATCCAAGCAGAAAACATAAAAGCTAATACTTGAAATCCGAGGATACTAATGGATACATTACATAAATAGAAAATAAAGAAAGTGAGTTAACATGCTTCAAAGATCAAATTAGCACAAAATATTAGTATGTACGACAAATATTTCTCTTGCTTCCAGCTTCGATTCTGTATTATCTTTGCATTAATGACAACCATATCAAAATATTGGAAAGTTCAATCTGTAAGTACTTATCAGAGAATATCTACTGATTATTAAGCTGATTAGATTATTAAACAAAGAATCACATCTTGAAATACCTTTTCAAAGAACGAACACAAAAAGTGAAGTATCAAGTATGATAATCAAGTAGGAAAGAACTGCATATTAGGTACACAAAGAAGACATTATCATGGACCTACTTGATGTGCCCTCTTTCTGACCACTGTCATATACCCAGTTCACTTTGATAGGCTGCCCAAACCTGGAAATTACATAATAACATATTTATCTACATAACATTAGAAAATGAATCCAAGAGAGATGCTATATAGAGTTTCCTGTTATCCATGAGAAAAGGGAGAAGGCTTCTCACTTACAAATGCCTTTCATTATCTATGTTCATGGTTTCAACCAAAATGATGTTGCACGTGTGGTTGTCAAAATCATGGGAGTCGATCAAAATTTCTAGCCAGAAAAATTCAATCACGGCCGACTTGAAAAGAGATTAGAATGCAAAACCTCCTAATGCATCTGTTTTCAAATTTCACAAGGTAAGATAACCATCATTAAAGGCCCTAGGATATGCATATCTAACATAAAAAAACAAATGATAAAAACAATAAATCTCACATAAATGGCAACCGAACAAGAACTGGAACCCACACAAATCTTCTGATGCCTCGTCTCGCAAAGATAAAACACCCTAGCATTTTTAAAATATGATCATATAAATGAATTTAAAGTTGCATAAAATTCTAATCTTTGTTTACACCTACTCTAATCAAATTTTAATTTATAACATTATTAGTAAGAATGTTATAATTAAAAGTTATAAAAAATAAAATATGTTGTTGATTTTTTTCATTGAAAAAAAAATTAGAAATGTAAAAGCTCACCATAAAAAAAAAAAATTTGCATGAATAGTAACGTTTTCGAGTTACTATTCATCTCGAAAAAGTTTGTCGAGTAGAATAGTAACTCAACAAACTTTTTCGAGTAAAATAGTAACTCGAAAAATTTACTGTTCACAAATTAATTTTTTTTTTTTTTTGTATATGGACTTTTTCATTTTGAATAATTAGTGACCATTTATATATTTTAATAATTAGACACATGAAATTAAAATTTTGTGTACTCGCTACATACATGAATTATTTAAAGAGATAAATGTTGTAATTAATAGATACTAAGATACATGTATCGAGATAAATGTGTTCATTGAAAATTCTATAATAAGCCATGTAACGTTCACATAAAATTAAGTGATTTAATGAACTGGCTACATGAATTATTTAAGTAGATGAATGTAGTAATTGATAGATGCATATATTGGAATAAACATATTCATTGAACATCGTATAAAAATGCACACAATCTGACAATGCTACACATTTTGTAAGAGTCAATCCAAGAATAAAGTTTATCTTGAATTGTTTTTGCCATTTTAAAGTAAATCTCCAATTTTCTATAAATTGACATTCTTCTGAAATTATCGAATATTAAATAAAATATGAAAAAATATATAGGGAAAGAGGGTCATAATATAATTAATTTTTGTTTACACCTACTCTAATCAAATTTTAATTTATAACATTATTAGTAAGAATGTTATAATTAAAAGTTATAAAAAATAAAATATGTTGTTGATTTTTTTCATTAAAAAAAAATTAGAAATGTAAAAGCTCACCATAAAAATTAAAAAAAATAAAAAAAAAATTTCATGAACAGTAACTTTTTCGAGTTACTATTCACCTCGAAAAAGTATGTCGAGTTGAATTGTAACTCGACAAACTTTTTCGAATTTAAAAAAAAAAATATTTTTTTTCATGAACAATAACTTTTTCGAGTTACTATTCACCTCGAAAAAGTTTGTCGAGTTGAATAGTAACTCGACAAGCTTTTTCGAATTTTAAAAAAAAAAATCATGAACAGTAACTTTTTTGAGTTAATATTCACCTCGAAAAAGTTTGTCGAGTTGAATAGTAACTCGACAAACTTTTTCGAATTAAAAAAAAAAAATTTTTTTTTTCATGAACAATAACTTTTTCGAGTTACTATTCACCATGAAAAAGTTTGTCGAGTTGAATAGTAACTCGACAAACTTTTTCGAATTTTAAAAAAAAAAAAAAATTCATGAACAGTAACTTTTTCGAGTTACTATTCACCTCGAAAAAGTTTGTCGAGTTGAATAGTAACTCGACAAACTTTTTTGAATTTAAAAAATATATATATATATTTTTTTTTAAAGTCGAGTAACTCGACAAATTTTAAAATTTTTTTTTTTTTTAAATTCGAGTAACTCGACAAAATTTAAATTAAAAAAATTTTTTTTTTTTAAAAATTCGAGTAACTCGACAACATTTTTTAAAAAATATATTTTTAAATTACATTACAAAATTACACCATAGCTTTCATCTTTACTTGATGACCAACCATTTTCAAATCATTTCCAACAAGTCCTTCATTATTTCTTTCATCTTTTTTCAAAAACGTTTGCAAGAAGATACAAAGACCACATCTCCGTGTATATTAATTATTTTAGTCCAGCATAGTGCAAAAAGCTTCAAATGTTCTTGCAATAACAGAAGATCATCTTCTTCTTTAGATCCAAAAAATGCAGTTGTTCACTTGTATTTGGTCGCAACTATGACCAAGTCCACACATTCAGATAAAATAATTAATGTCACAAAGATACAAGAACTAAAACCAATAATCTTTTCATAATATATAAATAAAAAAATTAATGTCACACACTTTATTCATTACCTTGTCATTCTCTCTAGGTTTGTCCCTCTGTTTTACAACTATTATTCCATAAATAAGCCTCAGCCACATTTATTTATCATAACAGCTGCTAGCAAGTAAAGCTAAAGATAAATAAATTAGAAACGTAATCTTAGTTTTTGTCCTTCATTATTTTAAATAAACCATAGGTGTTTGTGTGAATGTACATATACTGAGCTTATAAGGTGATAGATAATATACAATATCTAAACTTTGGATAATTTAAATAATTTCTCATTGCACCCAATTTTGAAATATGGTCATCCTCTTTCAATGAATGTTGAAAGCATGCTGTGGAAACACAGAAAAAAAAAATTCAACAAAAATACTCTCATGCCATAAAATGTTGCATATTCCATCAAATTAATTCCTAAAAGAAACATAAAGTAATATTTGTAACCTAAATTTTTAAAAATTGGTAAATGCAGATATTAGCATGTCACTTCTAAAATAAGAATTGGAACTACACAGAGAATTGTACTTTCACATTCAAAAAGTCATAGACTCTCGGTTCTACTAAAACAAATAATAAAACCAGTAAACATAAAGTAGATATAATTTACATGTAATCTTAAATTCAATGGCATATAAGTTAATTTTGGAGGGATGAAACAAAAGAACTGGGAAGAAGAGTTCCAATTTGTACGTCTGCAGTTGTACCAGTACTTGCAAACTTTATCTTTCCATTATTAGGATCCCTATAAAGACAAATCTGAAAAACATGGCTCCCATCATGACAATTTTAAGGATTAAACAACGTCTAATTTCAGAAAGATAATGAAATAGTGTACCAATGAGCTTACGTACCACACTAATGGAATAAAGAACATCATTTGTCTTGATGATAACTCAACGACTGCTATAAAATTAGGCAAAATACTCTCAAGAGAAGTCTGGCTTTTGAAACAGAACAGCTCCTGAAAATAAGGTAAATTAGAAAAAGTAAAAGGAGAAGCTAGACAAAGAGATAATGTGTTACATGTGATTGTTCAGTCAGAGAGAAGGAGAGAAGGGAAAAGGGAGGCAATGTTTACCCATGACAACAGATCACCAAAAAACACAAATTTTGTTGTTCCTCAGATGTGAAATTGTCATTAGAGCTGGCTGAACCTAACCATGATACACAAAAATCCACAAATTAGAACATTTAGGTTGAAAGTAAACAATATATTCAAAGAACTAAACAAAATGCAGAAATATTAAACTAATTTTTGGGGGAAAAACTAAAAATTAAAAATCCTCAGACCTCAAACACATAACCCGTTGAAATTAAACAATGGATTTAAATAAATTAAACAAAACCAAAAAAATTAAACCAATTTCTAGAAAAACCCAAAATAAAAAAAATTATAAAACCTCAAAAAATAACCAGTTCAAAGTAAACAATAGGTTTAAATAAACTACAAAATACTATCTATGTATGTCACCAAATGGTATATGTGTGCGCTAAATATTTTTCACAACTGCAACAAAGATCCCAGACCGCTAGATGAGTTTATAGAGCCCCCTGCCAAACTTGCGGTGTGATATATTGAACATTCGACGCTGAACAACCCTAGCTGCTAGTCCTCTCTTTCCAGTCCTTGTCGACGTGATCTTAAGCCCACTTAACAGCTGCTCGTGAAGCTTGAGGACCCCAGGCAAACTTCTTTCATTTAGTATATCAGCCATATCTATGAAAAGAATGGCCAAGAGAGTTTCTGGACCACCATGCTCCATATGCAAGAAATCATTGAAGATCTGTTCAAATATTACATGAAGTAAGAAACTCAGCATTTGTACAAACAATAAAGAAGTTACATCAAGAACACATAGAGCAACAAGAAATTGTTCTCTACTAGTCCTTGTTTATTTATATACTCTTTAGCCAATAGTCATTATGTAAAGTATAAAGTATATAGGATAAAGATATTTGCAAATTCTGTAAACTTTACTGCTAAATTAGGAGGGTGACTTTGGCCATTCAAAACTTCCCAATCTGCATGGAAAGAAGAAAATAGGAAAAGAAGGGTTTTTACAGATTTTTATCTCAATTCAACATCATTTTCCCATTAAAACCAATGCATAAAGAAACTCATTTTCACATAAATGAAATTAGTTGATCTAGACTGATAATATGCTTCAACAATTGATGAATAGAACCATCAAGATGGTTGATGTTAGCCAGTGTGATTCTCAAAGTAGTAAGCTTCTACATGGGTGATTATTTGAATGATACATAAGCCACTGCAGCCATTAAAACTTAGTAATCCCAAAGGTTGACCCCAAAATTTTGGAAATAAGGATTAGTTTGTTGTTTTACTCCATAATTCCACAAATAGCTCGGACAATAAAATGATTTCTATCAGCATAACTTCTATAAATTGTATTTCAAATGCTTTTTAACAATTTATGCAAATTCTCAATCTGTCTCTCAGAAACAAAATCTATAATGTAAATTACATCACTGTTATTTATAGGGAACAAGACTCAGTAGTAGTTATATTTATATCAAATCGTTATAACTTCAAGGAAATAAAATCGAATATCTTAAAGGGAAATAGTTTGGCACTATGTTCTAAAGGTATACCCTTTGTGATATGGGCATTATTGCTTATAATCCCTACACCAATTGGCAAACACTTATAAGTAAGATTTAATGATAATTAAAAACTCCAGCAGAAAAATCTAAATGAACAAAGATAAAAATAGACCAAGAAAAAAAAAGGCAAGCAGAAGAAGTACCTCAGTACATATTCCAACAGTTTCTCCAAACATATCTTTCTTGGAGAGCTTCTTAAGTAAATGGGTCCTAAATTTCTGAGTCTCCTAAACCCATAACATCATATTAATTACCAAACAAATCAAGAACACGCCCATTAAATTAAATAACTAAGCACGCATTTGTGTTTTTAGAATAAAAAAAAATAATACTTACAGCATTAGCAAATTCAAGAATTGGGTCAAGAAATTTGTAATCTGCAGCACTGCAAATGAAACTTGGGAACCTAAAACTACTACTAAAACTACTACCAAGTGATGTCCTAGCTCACTCACCTATAACTATTTTAACACAGGTTGATTATCAAAAGGAATCAAGGTTGTCCATATATCGAACATACCAACGTTAAAGTAGATAACAAAACCAGATAGAAGCATCTATACAACAGTATAGGAAACATAAACCAGAAAGACATATGGTAAACTTACAACCATTTGTTCGCACCAAGACTTTGTTAATTCAAATTAATTCTTAAAAACTCAATCTTCAAAGCTTCCCACAACACATTTGACAAAATCAAAACTGGGAGTCCATTTGTCGATCAACTCGAAAAAATGGGAACTCGACAAAATGTGACTCCCATTTTGTCGAGCAACTCGACAAAATGGAATGCTCTATCACTTTGTCGAGTTTCTCGACTTCCAATTTTTTTTTTTTGTCTTTTCTCTCTTCTTCTTTCTCCCATTTTTCTTCTCTCTTCTTCTTTCCCCAATTTTTCTTTTAAACCCTAGATCTCACTGTTCTTGTTGACATTTTTTTTTATATTTATTATTTGGCTGATTATACATTGACAATTTTTCTTTTCTTTTTTTTCTTTTGCTATAATTTGAGCTTTTGGTCCCAAATTTTTATATTTGTAACTAATTTACCCACAACTTTTATGTTTTTGCTAATGGCCATCCCCAACATTTAAATTTTGTTGAAAGCCCAATTTGACCATTATTTTTCTTTTTGTGGGGTTTTTTTTTCGAGTTAAGAATTTTTTTTTCTTTTGAGTTTTTGTCAAGTTACTCGACAATTTATTTGTAATAATAAAATTAATGCCTTTCGGTTGTCAAGTTACTCGACAAACCAAAGCAAAGTCAATCAATTTTTGACCTTTTTTTGGGTCGTTTGTCGATTACTCTTGACCATTTGTTTACTTTTTTTTTTGTCGATTTACTCGACAAAGGAAATTTTTTATTTAATTTTTTTTTCGAATTTTGTTGAAAAATTAAATAAAAAATGGCAAAAACAAACTTTTTCGAGCGACTCGACAATCAATCCAAAAGAAATTTGGCCAACCACGATAAAAACAAAGCCAAATTTATAAATAGAAAACGAACAAAACTCGACAAAAAATAATTTTTTTAAAATTTTTTTTGTCATGATAGATTGTCGAGCTACTCCAAAAAAAAAATTGATTCTTAAACATATGCTGCATTTATTTAGAATAATATGTAAAAAAAAATTTGAAAAATATAAAAAATTTACCTTACAATTCAAAAGGTAAACTGAATTAAAATCGAAATAAAAAAAAAACAAAGTTGAGTTATCTGACAAATTTTTTTATTTTTTTCTTTATTGTATTTTTTTTAGAGTTACTCGACAAAACCAAAACCAAATCTTAAAAAAAAAAAAAAAAAAGGCAAAGTCAACAAAAGCTGATATTATAAAAATTTAATGCAAATATGTATGACAAAAGGGTGATAGTTGGATGGCCAATGCGCAAAAAAAAATAGTTGGGGTAGATTAGTTACAAATTTGAAAGGTTTGGACCAAAAGTGCAAATTAAAAAAATTAAAAAATGTCAAAATCAAAATGTACTACTTTTTAAAAGTTGTAGGTCTTCATTTACATTTTTATTTTATTTTGTTGTTATTAGTTTATTTTATTTTATTTAAAAAGGAGGACAAAATAAAATTTGCAACAAAATTCAAAGGTCGGGGATGGCCAATGTTAAAAAAAAGGTTATGGGTAAATTTGTTATAAAATAAAAATTGGGCTACTTTTTAAAAGTTGTAGGATTTTATTTACATTTTTATTTTATTTTGTTGTTATTTGTTTTTTTTTATTTAAAGAGGTGGACAAAATAAAATTTGTAACAAAATTTAAAGGTCGGGGATGGCCAAAGCTAAAAAAAAAGATTATGGGTAAATTTGTTATAAAATAAAAAGATTGTGGACTAAAAGTGCAAATTACAAAAAAAAATGCTAAAAGCCCACAAAATTAAAAAAAAAAAAAAAAATTAATGTTTCCCACTTTGCCGAGTAACTCGACAAAGTGGGATAAATTAAAAAAAAAATTTCCCCCACTTTGCCTACTCGGCAAAGTGGGGAAATTAATTTTTCTTTTTTTTTTTTTTTGTTTTTATATTTTGTCATGAAAAAGTCCACCTACCAAAAAAAAAATTTTTTTTTTTTTGCTTGAACAGTAACTTTTCCGTTGCACGTATGTGGGGAAAAAAAATTTCAAAACTTCATTTAGTCATGGATTAACAAAAATTCATTTGACATAGAAAACGATCACCGAAAAATATGAAATTTTCAGGGAACATAGAATACTCATGTAGCTACCACATATCAAAATTTGATAGTCCGACGGCATATTTCGGCTTACTAAAATGCTAATCGAAACATCCTAGTTAGTTTTTCGGATTTATGCTGTCACAGTTTACAAAATTGTCCATAAATTGAGTTATATAACATGAAATTATGTAAAACCAAAGCCAATGGTTAGGTAACCCATAGGGCTATCGTCTCCAACTGGAATTATGTAAAAATACTTAATATATAAAGTGCAGTTAATTTTTGAGTTGGACAATAGAAACTGTATCTTAGAAAAACATTAAGTTTAGCAAAACATTTCAAGTTCACATCATTAACGTGTAACCAAAACATGGGAATCCGTTAAAACTACCAAAAAACCAAGGTCCACAAAATTTTAAGAAGATATTTACACTACTTAAAGTTTTTTGATTGGTTTATAATAGCGATTTCGGAACGCCGACGGCATAAATCCGAAAAACAGCCTAGGAGGTTTCGCGGTAAGTATTTTAATATGCCTAAACATGCCGTCGTACTACTAATTTTTGGTATGTGGTAGGTACCTGAGTATTCTATGTCCTTTGAAAATTTCGTATTGTTCGGTGATCGTTTTCTATGTCAAAGAATTTTTTGTTACTCCATGACCAAGTGAATAAAAATTTCAAAATAAGGGCAGTGTTACTAAAATTTCTTCACCCGGTCATGGAGTAAAAAAAATTTGTTTGACATAGAAAACGATAACTGAAAAATATGAAATTTTCAGGGAACATAGAATACTCATTTAGCTACCACATATCAAAATTTGATAGTCCGACGGCATGTTTCGGCTTACTAAAATGCTCACCGAAACACCCTAGGCAGTTTCTCGGATTTATACGGTCGTAGTTTACAAAATTGTCCATAACTTGAGTTATATACCATGAAATTATGTGAAACCAAAGCCAATGGTTAGGTAACCCATAGAGATATCGTCTCCAACTGGAATTATGTAAAAATATTTAATATATAAGGTGCAGCATATGTTTGAATTGGTCAACAGAAAGTGCAGTTTGGAGAAACAATTCACCCAGTAATGGAGCAAAAAAAATTTATTTGACATAGAAAACGATTACCGAACAATATAAAATTTTCACGGAACGTAGAATACTCATGTAGCTAACACATATAAAAATTTGATAATCCGACGGCATGTTTTGACACACTAAAATGCTCACTGAAATATCACAGACAGTTTCTCGGATTTATGCTATCGCAATTTAAAAAATTGTCCATAACTTGAGTTATATAACATGAAATCATGTGAAACCAAAGCCAATGGTTAGGTAACCCATAGAGCTATCGTCTCCAACTGGAATTATGTAAAAATACTTAATATATAAGGTACAACATATTTTTGAGTTGGTGAACAGAAAGACAATTTAGAGAAACAATTCACCCGGTCATGGAGTAAAAAAAATTTATTTGACATAGAAAACGATCATCGAACAATATGAAATTTTCAAGGAACGTAGAATACCCATGTAGCTACCACATATAAAAATTTTATAGTCCGACGGCATATTTCGGCATACTAAAATGATCACCAAAACATCTAAGTCAGTTTCTTGGATTCATACTGTCGCAGTTTACAAAAATATCCATACCTTGAGTTATACAACATGAAATTATGTGAAACCAAATCCAATGGTTAGGTAACCCATAGGGATATCGTCTCCAACTGGAATTATGTAAAAATACTTAATGTATAAAGTGCAGCAAATATTTATGTTGGACAAAAAAAAACTGCAGTTTAGAGAAAATGAAATTTAGCAAAACCTTTAAGAATCGATTGTATTTCGTCATTTGTTCTCCATAGCAACTGGGGATAAAAAAAGCACCAAATTTGATGACTTATTAAGGAAAAAATGAATATATATTGACTATAATATATAAGTAGTCAATAATTGCGGCTAAAAGACACTAATATATGTATATTAAAACAAATAAAAGAAAAGAAAAGATGAAGAAGTCAAAAAATGCGGCCATATATATTAATTTAATATACAAAAAGTGTCAAAAGATTAGGACAAAATGGTGAGATTTGGACAAAATTAAGACTAATACTACATGAAAACGACGTCGCGTTGGTTGAAGGGTGAATAGTAAACATGCCATAAACACTTATATTATAGTATAGATATATATATTACAATGTCATTATTGTGTTTTTCTATTCTTTTTTTCCATTGTCTAAAATCAGAATTTAATTAGTTATCTGCTTAAATGTTTACACGTGCATATAAAAGTGAAAATAAAAGTGAAAGAGGTATGGATGGGAAAAACGCAAGTATGTCCATGAGATGTTATTTTATTTTTTTACTACAAATCCATCACACAAAATATCATCAAGTTGAGATCAAAGTTTTAATTAATACAAATTTTAGATACAATTGTATATAAATTAATTGATTATTGTAAATTTTTACCTAAATTGAAAAGATACGAGAAAATCTTAGAACCGAAAGAAAATAAATTTTTTTTTTTTTTTTTTTTTTTTTGCTCTGAGGCATTCACAAATCTCATAGTAGACGGGGGTGTTTTTTTTTTTTTTTTTTTTTTATTATTTTTTTTTTTTGGTGAATTTGCTATTTATACATTCCACCAAAAAATCTTCATAGATCTTTAGAAGTCTGGTAAATAGAGAATTCCTAAAAGTTCTTATTAATTTGAATATCACATTAGTTATATAGACTTGTAAAAACTTTTTTGAAGTTTCAAAAAGTCTTTATTCAATAGATTAATACCTTTAGAAAATATTAAAAAGTCTACATTGAAATATTGAATAGTCCTAAACTTTTAAATATTTAAAAGTCTCAATTTGAACACACCTTCTAACTAAACATTGTACACAAAATTTATTTATCTCATCAAGTTGGAGATCAAGCTAGTCATCTCTTCGATTGAAAAATACTTGTAATAAAAACAAAATAAGATTATATTTTTTAAACTTTTAAGCAAGACGTCAAGTATTTTGAAGAAAAACTCCATTCAATTAAATCTTGACGCATAACAAAAAATTAAGGAGGAGAAACATGCAAATCACATAGTACTCTTTTTTAATAATAACTAGTATTTTATCTGTTTCATACACGACAATTGTATTTTGTGAAAGTGTGCTTGATAAAAATGTATGAAAGCTTTTTGCTTGTAATCTACTCAACTTAGAGATTGATATTGAAAAAAATAAAAATAAAAAATAAAAACCAACTTCAATAATTATGTTGATAAAAATATATGAAAGCTTATTGCTTGTAAATTACTCAACTTAGAGATTGATATTGAAAAAAAACCAACCTCAATAATTATGAATTTTAACTATTGATAAATCGAGAAATGTATCTTCTCGAGGTTATGTAAATCATTCATATATTATTGAAATATGCATAATTAATTTGGAACATATTGAAACTTCATTGTTTGAAAAAGAAAAAACAAAGAGAGAATTGCAAATTAAAAATTAATTTTTAATTAATATATCGTTCATATATTATTGAAATATGCATAATTAATTCGGAACATATTGAAACTTCATTGTTTGAAAAAGAAAAAACAAAGAGAGAATTGCAAATTAAAAATTAATTTTTAATTAATACATTAAGTATTAAGTACAATCAAGAAGTTGTGGCAATTGATATTCGCGAATCCAACTTCAATAATTATAAGTTTGACTCTTGATAAATCAAAATATTATTATAATCAATGTTGTGGAAATCGTTCCTATATAAATGACATTGGTATAATTAATTTTGACTATTATCAATCTAATGATAAAATTAAGGTTACATACACTTTGAAATTGAATATTATAATCTTATTTGATGACATAAAATTTATTTGATGATTTAATATATCATAAATTAATTAATTAAGCGAGTATATTATGGATAATAATTAAATTAGAACGTATATTTATTTAACATCTTATAAAATACTCCTATAATATTTTTTTCATAAAATACTTTATAATAGCTTTTTACATAACATATATAATCTTATAAAAATTAAAGCAATAATAATATATATGAAGAACCCGAAGTTGATTTATTTGGTGAATTAATGATTAATAAATCAATCAATCAATTATGCAACATAATGTTATATAATATATATAATAATAATAGTACCTCAAAAAAATGGAAATTGATTTATAGTTGGACTTAAAATTTATTTAATAAATTTCAGATTAATTAATGATTATTAAATAAATTAATAACTTAAGCAATTTAATTGTGGATAATAATCAAATTAAAACGTATCACTCCAAAAATAATAAAAGATATCACATGATTTATAGTTCTACAACAAAGCATTAAACAGAAAATTGAGTATGATAGAATTAAACCAATAGAACAATTAAACAAATAGATAACACAAATGAAGTCATCCTACATGGAATGCAGAAAGATATAAAAATTAAATGATCACATAACAATTAATCTTTGTCTTGTTTTTCAAATCTTTTCATCTTGTTGCTTGACATCTGGCTAGTTGGATCGCCATATAATATATCTTTAGATGAACCACCATCTTCAAATATCATTAGATCGTTTTGCAGGAGTTATATTTGTGGTATTTACCTCACTGTCAGACAGAGTCCTGCATATTACTCTGCATATCAAACAAAGTTAGTTGAATTATTAATAACACAGTGATATCATAAATAATATGTTAGTAATAACAAAATTTAAAATAAAAATAACATTTAACTCAGCAGTATCAGTGTGTTCAAGTCATGAAAGAGACTCGAAATTTTGAATACAATTATTTTTTTAATTAGATCAATAAAGTAAACGTTAAACATGGAAGAAAATTATTCGACAAAAAATTAATGTAGTCTACACTAACTTGATTTTCTATATAACATCTCGAGACATATTTCGATATTATCTCACTATTGTCAGTCAACCTCATAACGATGTATACTTCGTTATACTCACTAACATTATGAAGTTTGACCTGAACCTTGAACAACATCTTCCTTTTCACTATAGTATCAATCTCAGTAGGATAATATTCAGTAGTAGATGATTTATCAGCAGACACCTATAATTAATTGCTAGACTATATAACAGTTATAATAGTTAGTTTTATGGTCATCGATCGTTCGCTCTCACGAAAATTACCTTCACCATTTCATCTCGTAATTCGTTTGCAGCCTTCCCAAATAGCTGCAAACATTCACGATCCCACAACAAAAATGAAGCACTACCAGTCCCATCAATAACCAGTATTTGGACCTTGAACGTAATCAATTAACCACTCAATTGATGAAAAAGATGTGAATTCAAAATTTTGATTAATAAACATTATAGCAAAAATGTATGATAATTGTTTACCTAGAAATTCCGGTGTTATCATACTTGTCATATTTTTTACAATAAAAACGTTGGCCAATTGGACTGACTTTCTTTGGACATCGTTTACAGAATAAGTACCACCAGTTTTGATCGCTTTCAATTGCAATAACAGTAGCAAGAACCCAAAAACTACCAACCTTGAATTATTCATAAAATAATAATAAGGTATTTAATAAAAACAATTACAAACCGAATTTATAAAAAAAATGCATAGTACACAATTGAAAAATTATATTAATAGAGATAATCTAATTTTCTATATATTCCAAAAACTCTTCTATTATTTTTACTTCCGGTTTCTCCAATGGCCAGGTCAGTAGATGTTTAATAGATAGACGAAGAAGACATTTGACTTATCCTCTGAGAGCTACATTTTCCTCCTCCACTCATCAGGCTTAGTAAAAAATTAATTATTATTCAATTAGAGAATAAGATGATAAAATCTTATTAATACAAAATAGATTGAGAAAATTATAAAAATGTAGGCATACGTGTCTTGAAATTTAATGACTTCCTTGATAGGAAAATTGACCAGCAGCTTCGTAGCTTCGTAATGTAATACATATTAGATACTCTAACTTCAGTTGAGATGAAATTTTTTACCAAATTAAACAATCTTCTTAGAGAGAGATAAATAGTCAATATTGGGATGTATGTAGAAACTATAAATACAACCTCTAAATTTTTTAGCACGACACATTTGGAGTATGACAATCACAGGTTTTAGTTTTTCAGCATCTAGATAACTATTAACCTCATCTGCATAGTTCCCCACCCCCACCAAAAAGTACACTGAAGCTTGTTTTTTTCTAAAAAAAAATAATAACAATTCAAACACTTACATTAGAATATACTATTGAAAAATAATATAGGTCATTAGAACAAAATAATGAAACAATATAAATAAAAAATGTATTCGTACTCTAGATCTTCAATCACAATATCTATGAGCTTGCTCATTCTCCCACAAGATTCTTGGCACTTAGTTTTGTCCTTACCAACCACCTCTCCAATGACATCTATAATATAAGTGTTTTGAATGTTCGAATCAACGATCGCTTGATCGTTCCATGAATCCTTCCACCCTAAAAAAAAAGGAAATTGATTTAATTAAATATAATCTTAAAAAAAAGACAATATATCCCAACTGATATATAAGAGTGAGTTTTCAGTGGTACTGTTCACGCGTCAACTAAAACGACGTCGTTTTGGGGGTTTTTTTTTTTAAAGTATAAAAACCAAAAAACGTTTCTCTCCATTCATCCGCGATTTTGTCTGCTATGCGAAAACCCTAGAAATCTCTTAACCTGAAACAATCGATATTCTCCATGGTTTTTTTAAACAATTGATGTTTGTTTTCAGTGTTGATTTTTAGTTTCCACAATGTTCCGATTTATTGTGTTTGTAGCTCGTCCCTTATGAAAACCCTAGAAATCGCCTTTACTGAAATTGTTGTGGTACTCCATCTTGGTGCTTAAAGAGTTTTGATAGAACTAAATCTAACCTTTGAGGTATGTTTGCTTTCCTTGTCCACATTTATCTTTCATCTTTTGCCTATTATTGATATTATATGTTTCTATCTATTAACAATTTTTTTATTTATAACCCCCCTTGCTGCCCTCGCACGTTGCTTCATGAATCCATTGATTACTCACTCATAGATAACATTTTGGGTAGTCAAATAGACCGAAAGACCTTTCTTCAGGAGTTGAATTGAATTTTCACAACAATGACTGACACAATTGCCTGTAATGTTCTTCCACTTGGTGAATAGCAGTTGTCTCATGCAGAATTTATGTTCTTTTGTTTATTATGGTGATATTAAGCAAAGTGAAATTGGAATTCCATATATCTATTTCAGAGGTTGTTTAGACAAGACCTTTAAGTTGCCGTTCTTTTTCGAATTTTTCTTCTCGCAGAAAGAATAATGCGCTCCGCAAATTGTTCAACAATTTCATATCGAGTGTTGCCTCCTACTCATCAGCATCACGTGTGGTAAATTTTAGAAAAGCTTTCTCCCACTACATTTAGAAATACTAAAATTTACTGGGTCATTCTTCATCTATCTGTTTCTTAATTCTCCACCTCATGTACTGTAGGGATGCATGGGACATGGCTGCTGAAATCTGCCTTTCTCAGCTTCCAACTTTAGTTCAGGACCCTAATGCTAAGTTCGAGGTCTATTTTGTTAATTTATGTTCCTCGTCATTTCTATTGTTTAACAGGTGGAGATTGTGACAATCGAAAATAATTAGAGTGTACAAGGCACAACCTGAAATACACAAAGCATTCATTCTTCAATACAGAAATTCATAAATTAAATAAGTAATTTGAACATGATCTCCACTCTTTAGAAAGATTAGTGAAAACCCTATATAATTCATTTGGCAGATGAAGACTACATCGCGCAAGAAGTATTGTGTGCGCCCTAATGTAGGATAATCAAGCCAAATTCCACATGATTTTACAGGTATTTAAGTGTGTTCCTTGTTGTATATACTCCAATTTCATGTTATGTCTCTGTAAATAAGTATGTTTAATGTAGTTGCTTTCCTTAACAACATTTGGCTAATGAATTTTGATATGCTTTTAATCAATTATTTCATAATGCGTTATCATCATTCATCACATGTACCATGGGAAAATTAAGCACCGTGTGTTTTTTTCAAATTCTAATATTGGTTACGATGGGCTACTGACCTCCGACATTTTGACCATTAAAATCACGTGTTATAGCCTGTAGCTTCGCAGCTACTTTGAATATTTGTAATATGATCCTTAGGAATTTAAAGACTTCTCCAACATTTACTTTCTTGGTGTAGTTACCATGCAAGCACAGAAATCTGATCCTGATGATATGCAATGCAAGGATAAATTCCTTATTCAGCATACTATTGTGATGTATGGCGCAACAGAAGAGGAGATTACATCTGGCATGGTATGATTGCCCTAAAGTGAATTTAGGACAATTATCTTCCCTTCATTCTTGTATTTCATAACTAATCTTGGAATAGTTTATGTAGATTGCTCATACTATTTAAATAATCTTCTTCTTGTGGCAATTTGCAAAATACTGTGATAAATATGTTGAAGAGACCAAGTTTTGGGTTGTTCTTACTAGCCCATCCCATTCTCCTATGTTATGTTGGTGCCTGGTAATGGAATTTTGAAGCAAGAACCATCTAATGACAATTCAATCCTGAAAGAAAAATTGCAGAGCAGAGTTGAAAAGTTGTCCCCTCCCTAGACGGTGAGAGATTTTAACATAATTTTGTCTCTAGCATTATGTGATCAATGCGAAGTGGCAACATTCATGAGGATGGTTGTCAAGATTGCTAGCATACTCAGACGATATATGCTGCTTATTTGCCAAATGTTTATATTTTTTCTTCATAACATACCAGTTTTTTGTTTGCTTTCATTCTTGTAGAACTGTTTGCCTTATGTTTTGGAAGAGTGGTTGAATTTGTTCCTCACTTTTGACACGAGGATTGATTGAATGCTCTGTACCCATGCATTACATATATTCTTACTTTCTGCTATTAAATCAATATTTTTGCTCATTAATTATTTGAATAAAAGCCAATCCTGCCTTGATATATGCTCTTTGACCATAACATCGCTTAGCGTTTCCGTTGCTTCATATGTATTTAAAAAACTTCTAGGCAAATATTATGCAGATTGTGAATAATTTGTTTAATGTTTACCTTTTCGCCTGCCAGCTGTCTTTGGAGTTTTAGGTTTTGAATTTGGTTATTCCATGGAAAGTCCCAACTCCATGGCATTGTAGGAAGCCCAATTTGGTGATTTTGCAAGGTGATTTGTGCAACTCTCTAGTTTATGTGTTTCTTGATTTGCATTATCTTATAAATTGGGTGGTTTTTCTTTTTTCATTAAAGGAGGTAGAATTCATCTTTTTGTATTACAAATTTAGAGGATGTAGTTTATTATGGTTAGAGAGATACTGTACATTGTTCATTAGCTTCCACATTGCATTCTACATGGAAACACGCTAAACCATGGTGTCCTCTATTTATCTGACTTGTTTTCTGAAAAAATATGCTTAAATTTCTAATGAGTTGGAGAATAGTTCAATTTGTCTATATTTGAAATAAGTCAAATAACAATGGTACATTATTTTAAAATGATAACTAGACATTATATACAGAGTGTTTGTTTTTATGACTCTACATATATCCATTATTTTTTATGATTATTAGTGTTCTCAACTTGGTTTGTTAATAGCATTACTCTGTATTTGTAGCTTGTAAGTTATTTTACAAAGTTTTCAAGTGATACTTCTGTAAAAGTGAGCTTCTATGAAAATTCAGAAACCTGAAAGCAGTGTTTTTTTAAATATTTCCATGAAAGTTGATGGGGGTATGAGACTGAAGCCTGAAATTGATTTACCGAAGGCAGTAATTTTATGCATATGTAACTTTGCTGATGGAAGCCATGAAAACATGGGACATGATGTAGAGTACAATTTTTCAAGTCTAATTTGTAGATCAACAATGAAGTATATTGCTTTAATGCTTCTGTCTTTAGAGAAGGACTTTATTCTGTATAAATGTTCAATAACATTTCAATGGTAGTTTTATTTTGAATTGTGTGCCCATAGATTTTGTAAAATTGTGAAAGTACTTGAAAAGTATTTTGTTGGGCATCTAGAGTCTAAATTATTTTTTGATTAAGATGTACTCTTTTCATTGTTGTATATTATTGTATCGTTTCTGTTCCTTAGCCATAAAAAAATCTGATTTATTGTATATCGTACTCTTAGAAGAATTTAATGCTTTTGTCAATTAGAATTTCTCTTTACCGGAAAACTTATTGATTTTGTCAATACAAAATAAGAACAAGATGGAGTTGATTGCCTATATATATATATATATATATATATATATATATATATATATATATAAAATCTCCTAAGCACCGATGCTTAGTATTAATTACCATGTTGATTATATTTGTTGATAATAAATGTGCATTGTAATCAACATGTTAATTAATATGTCACATCACCGGTGCTTAGGAGATCATTTATATATATATAATAATTTATATTTAATAAATTTGAGCCTACACTTTAATCATATATTATTTTGTTTCCTAAACTTTGCACCTCTCATAGAAATTCAATTACAACTACAAAACGTGCAACGCACGTGCCTAAATTAGTATATACTTTAAGTGTCTATGGGGTGTTTACTATTCACCATATCGTTGAAAACGACGATGTTTTAGCCTTTTTCTTCTTCTTCTTCTTTAGTGAGAAGAAGTTGTGTAGAACACCAATCCATTCCCACCCGCTAAAGATCCACAAATACATTTTCATACGCTAAAGATCCACTATTCTATTCTAATAAAATGAAAATCAAATTTTCAAACATTAGATCCGGTTACTACTCTTTCGCCATCATTCTCTAATGGTCAGTGAAGATTCCGACGACCCACCTTCAAATTCCTACTTTCACTATTCATACTTTGAAGTTAAAGCAGGTAAAAATGGGCTAATTTTTGTAAATATTTTTTTCATTTTCTTTTATAATTGTCCCATTTTGAAATGTCGATAAATAATGGAAACCAATTCAAATGAGCCTTGGCCAATTTGGAACCAAGTTCCCATTTGTTTTATATATATATACACACACACACACACACACACACACACACACACACACACACACACACACACATATCCTGGACGCCCTCCAAGAACAAATGTTCTACATAAATCATTCTTTTATTGAATTATTTGGCTGCCCGTTAGGCTTTGCACTTAACCTTCTTTAACTGTAACTTACATTATATTCATATACTACAATAATTTGTATCTATTAAATTTTAACGAATTATAACTACACAACATGCAACGCACGTACCCGACTAGTTTCTACAAAAGTTTTACAAAAGTTTGAATCTGTATTGATTGATTAAAATTTTAATATACTTAATTTGATTTAAAAGATATAATATATCTATAGATATTAATTATATTGGGAAATAGAGAATTGACATTGCAGTTCGTACCTTTGCAGATATATTTGATTTTATTTGGTGTTGAGAATATGCATATGGGCTTATATTTTTCTTTGTTTTATACTGGGAGAAATATAGGTATTTCAGAATCCTTGTTGATTTATGAAATTTAATTTTAGGACATGTTTGTCAACAAGAATGGAAAGTGGAATAAAAGGTTGAAGTTCCATAAGTGAAAAGGAAGTCAAACGTGGAATACCTACTATTAATATGGAAAGAAGGGGCTTGATCTAATGTCCACAATAGGCATTGTTACAATGCCCCCTCTCCACCGCCACCGCCACCGCCACCGCCACCGCCACCAGGACACTTGTCATGCACTCATTGAATGAGTGTAAAGTGGGATGAGTGCATGACAAGTGTCCCTTTGAGGACATTATAACAATGCCCACAGTAGGCATTAGATCAAAACCAATGGAAAGATATTATTTATTATTATTCATTCCCTAACTGTAGAAAGTCTCTTTTTACAACTAAATAAGTAAGTTTTAAAATATAGTTTTTGCATTAGTTAATTGATTTAGGATTTCAGTTTTTGTTTAATTTTTATTAATTGAATGTTATATGAGTTAAATTTGTTACAAAAAAATAAATTTACCAACAAGACCAATTAGTTAAATAAAAGGGAAATTTACATTTGAATTCTTGTGTGAATCAAGTGATAGGGCAACTGCCACCGTTTATTATATTATTGTTATGGCATGTCTGTATATTGTTGCATTTTTTTGTGTAATTTCATCGAATATTTGCCTTATTTTTATATTATTCATCACATGTATTGCTCTACTTAGTATTTTTTTCTTTCATGCTACATGTCATGATTAATACAATAACAAAAGACTTCTGTTTCCAGCTTTGTGATAGTTATTTCAATAAAAATGGAATGTCTAAACACTATTCTTCAACGCACAATAATATACTGACTAAGGGTGCTAAACATTGCCAAGCTTGTGGGATGTACTTCCGTACTAAAGCCCACACTTGTTGGAGCATAAGGCACTTGAACATGCTCCAAAAAGGAGGGGGAAAAAATATGATGAAAATGTAGAATATGGAACATAAAAGAAACTTATTTTATTATAAACACTTGTATTATATTTTTGGTACGGAACACAACACTTACTCTAACCTCTCTTATCATTCACGACATTTTCTCACACGTCACTCAAATACAATACACCAATACTCTATTTATACTTGATTACAACTTTTCTAGAGAGACCTATTAATGGAGAATAATAAAAAACTAGAAAGTTATAGCGCTAAAACTCCATGATTATTCTAGATCTTTCTTTGTATATATAGCATAAGGGAAGATTCTAGAGAAATCATTTTAAAGGAAAATAAGGAGAAAAATCTAAAACATTCAAATAAGTTGGTGATAACCTTCAAAAAATAGGGACAGAGACATACAAGGTCGCATAGGGTAGCCCCTGAATTTTGGAGGGGAGAAAATGAATCAATCAAGTTGGCTCAAAATCTTCGAAACAACATAAAAAGGATAAGCTTCTAAAAATGTAATAAAGATTTACCTACACTAGCTATCACTATGGTGCACAAGGGTGTTTTACCATCAAATCAACTTTTTAATATGTGATATTGGATGAATTATATTCTATTCCAACAACATTTTTGTTGGTGATCAGCTAAACAGATTCATCGGTCCATGTTCTATCATCATTTGTTTGTAAGAAATATGCGACAGAGATCTTTTGGTGGGAAACAACATATCGTCTTCAAAAAGAACGTAATTCCATTATATTGGTACCGAACGTGAGTGTTGGCACAGAACACAACACTCACTCTAACCTCTCTTATCACTCACTACATTTTCTCACACTTCACTCAAATACAATACACCAATACCCTATTTATACATGGTTACAACTTTTCTAGAGAGACCTATTAATGAACATTAATAAAACACTAGAAAGTTCTAGTGCTAATACTATATGATTATTCTAAATATTTCTTTGTATATATGGCATAAGGGAAGATTTTAGAAAAATCATTTTAAAGGAAAATAAGGAGAACAATCTAGAACATTCAAATAAGTTGGTGATAACTTTCAGAAAATATGGATGCAGACATACAACGTCGCATAGGGCAGCCCCTGAATTTTGGAGGGGAGAAAATGAATAAATCAAGTTGGCTCAGAATCTTCGAAACAACATAAAAAGGATAAGCTTCTGAAACTGTAAAAAAAGATTTACCAACACTAGCTACCACTATGGTGCACAAGGGTGTTCTACCATCAAATCAACTTTTTAATACGTGATATTGGATGAATTACATTCTATTTCAACAACATTTTTGTTGGTGATCGGCTAAACAGATTGATCAGTCCATGTTCTGTCATCATTTGTTTGTAAGAAATATTCGACATAGATATTTTGGTGGGAAACAACACATCGTCTTCAAAAAGAGCGTAATTCCATTATATTAGTACTATAATTTCTAATTCAATTTTCTGTTTTTCACATTACTTACTTAATGAATTTCATTTTGCTAAAGATTTCTTCTATTTCTGATTCCTTTTTTTTTTTTTTTTGGCCTATGTGAATCATGAAAGATGTATTGTATTAACAAAATACTAAAAATTATGTATTGGCTCAAGGTGGAAGAGTGAGAATTTTCTTAAGGAAATTTTAAAAAATGCACTCTTAATTGATAATTAAAATTAAGGTAATACTTGCTCGTAAGACATTACTTAAATATTTCTGGTACATTCCCTTGTCTATACTTTAATTACTTGTATTTTGATTTATATTGGTCACTAAAGACATATGTTTGACTTTGGATGAACATCTCACTTCTAATTTTTTCAAATTTAGTATATCAAATATGTAGTTTTGGAGCATAGGGTAAATGTCGTCCCCAATGCTATTTTTGGTCTTGACATTTGTTGCCTATGATATACACTGGTAAGGATAACTATTGCAAAGATATGTGGAGAGACCATGGAAGTATGAAACTTAATAATGAGATAAATTGGTTCATGAATTTCAAGACTCTTTCTTATCTTTTTCTCGAGGGATTTCTTTTGAAGTTTTATAGTAAATTAAATCAACCTAAAAAATTCCTCAATTGATATAAGCTACCATCCTTATCTTATGATTCACTTGGTATTGTTTTCTGATCATGTTTGGTGGCCAATTTTTTTCTAGTTTTGGCACGTGCCTTGCACGTTTGGTAGTTGTAATTTGATTTCTAAAATGTTGCTATGTTTAGGAAAGGAAATATTAACCAAGTGTTGGATGAAATTTCATACATTTAAGTTATTGGATATATGTTTGCAATAAAGATACAAGTATTGGAGGATTGTCCAACACTATGAATTCATGCAACAATAAGAAAATTTGGAATGTAACCATTGCATTACAACTTATATAAACAAACTTATATGTTCAACAAATAAATACTCAAAAGATTCATTTCACCACCAATGTTATTTACATATAGAAACATCAACAATGAAATTGTTTAATGGTTTTGCTAGCACAAAGCAAGTAAACATTGCATAAGAATTCACAAAGTGGAATTCTGGAAATTGTATAAAAAGAAGAACAGTTCATTTTGTATAATTGACAAAAGGGAATTTTGTGGCGACAAAATCTAACTGCTGCAACTCTTGGAAAAAGTTTGCAATCCAAAAAATATTTAGTTCAAAGATGTGAAATTATTTCGTTGCCAAACCTTTGTTCTTGTGTTTCGTGTTTAATCATCTCTAGCTTGTAAAATGAAATTCCATTTCTAAGACTTTAATCCTTCTCCAAATCCTCTGCCCAAGTTGGGATATCTTGACCTGGTTCCTTTTCATGTTTATGTCCGTTGATCAGAACAATGCCCACTGGCTTTTGTTCTTTGGCAATTTGATTTACATAAGCATTGCTTGATTGATGGCTAGATATATGCTTCTGGATGACGGCGTTCTATTCGATAAATGTAGGTCTTAGAAGGCCTTATATATCAAGACCATCAGAAGGCTAATCTACGGAGTCGTCTGATACAACTTGAAAACAAATAAGATTTACATGGGTGGAGAGGTAATAAGATTGGTAAGTAAACTTGAAATATTCTAAGTAGAAAGAGGTACGCAATGATAATAAATAATAGAAAATGTATAACAAGATTACGTGTTTAGTTCAAAGATGAGCAAAAATTAGTTTGGCAGCCATGATAAGAAAATCCATATTTCATTGTACGGTTTACTTCTATAAATTGCGTGAAGTATATGATAAAGAGAGTTACCTCTATTAGAATTTTGAAAAAATACATAGGATGAGAAGATCGCACGGTCTCCAATTTAGCCCAGTCCCTTAGAGATCAATCAGATACCTCATCCTAATCTTCATTGTCATCAAGAATGACAACCCAATCTTGCAGATGAGCATATGGTCAAGCTTCACAGACTCCAGTGCTATAGTTCTATCATTCAAGAGGTACAAAAATTGAACAAAGAGATTCTACCATTTCATAATTATCATCATCTTCACCAACGCAGCTATCTTCATCATTGTCCTCCTCATCATCAAAATCACTGTCGTCATCATCTAGCTAGTCTATGCCAAAATCAATTTTTGAATGATCTAATGCCTCCATCTCATTGATTATTTTTATTGTAGTCCAATAATGATTTGTTGCATTGTGTTAAAAAAGAAAGTAAGCTTCCATAAATTATTAATTTAAGTTGGAATAACCTATTAGTTCCCGAAACATTTTCCATACATAATCTCTTTTCTCTTATTTTGTTTGTCTTAAACATTAAATGAAGAGAGCAAATATCACTTATGTTGCATTAACCTAATAATTCTCAGAAGCTTCTTTTCTCTTTTCCATAATTCCTTTTCTCTGATTTTGTTCGTCTTTGGCTTTCTTTTTCATAAGTTGCACTATGTACCTAGAAGTACCAAGGGATTTATCATTGACTTCGAAAACCATATAATATACACTTTGATACGCCTAATAAAATCGTCGGTTAAGTACTTATCTTCATCAAAAAAAGAAATTACAACCTCTTCTTCATGTCATCAACTTTGAAAGTAAATTCCTCGCACCATGATGGGTTCCAGCACTTCTTTACAACTTTAGTCGTAAACCTCTGCCTTACCAACTGTGGCTTCACATATGGATCAATAAACTAATTTGGATATATTGTTGATTTATTTCTTGCTTCAACACCCACTAAAAGCTCCATATTAAGAAAAAAACAGTACAATATTAACCTTGATCAATCTTAATAAATTAATTTTCGCTAAAAAAAGATTGAATTTTTGTGAAAAATGTTTGAACAAGAAAGATATGCATTAAATGTTATGAACTAAAAAGTAGTTTATTGACGTCAAAATTTGCACTATCCACGTGTCAACAGGTCTCCAGTCAATCCTCTGCCAACCTGTATATTATCTGCACACTAGGACGAACATTAGGCACTAAGATCATCAAGGAAAAATGGTCTGGTGATCGTTGCTACTCTGAAAATCAAGTCAAGTATAGGTATATGTAAGGGATAATAGCATACGAAGAATAATAAATGGGGTTGAAAGAGACAAGTAGGCAAAAATTTGAGTAGAGTTTAAGGGTGAGAATAATGTGTACCTTAGAACAACCGAAGATGTTGTATTTATAGCTTCAGAGTTCCAATTGATTTAGGAAAACAATCAATTAGATATCTGATTGGATCATCTTTCCTTATGGGATAAGGATGATTGGTTGTCAATGCAATCTCTCAGATTTTATCTCTTATTCGAGTAAATTTCTATTATCACATTGCCTAATCTTTAGGAGATTGATATTTGGTTTCCTTGTAAAAATCTATATGCCAATCAAACACAATATCTCTTTGAATATATCACTAGTTATTCTGAAATATTCCAATGCCCGCAGAACTATGACGAATTCGGTTGTAGGCGAAGCACCCGGGGTCGACCATGAATGTCGAAGGTCTTCACAGGCTTCGCCATACTTAATTCGAGGGTGCCAATGTGTTGCCAGGCATTAAATGCCTTCACGTGGCCCTTACTAGGTACATAAGGCTTTTATGATTTCAATAGGGCCTCACTGGGCTTACGAGGCTTTCGCGGGGCCTAACTTGGGCCTTCACTAGGCCTTTGCTGACATGCAGGCCTTACCAAAATCTGGTGGTAACAATAGTCTACCAATTCTAAGCCTATTATTTATGGTAGGCATGGGACTTTGAAGAAAATGTTTTTTTTATAATAAAGGCGTCAGATTCCATGATGGGCCCCCACCTTGATTGAGGTTGGTTTGGTGGAGTTTTTTCACGGATGCATGTTTAAATTATTCAATCAGTACAGTCCCCCAAGCTCGAACTCTATTTATTCATAGATGGTGAGGGCTTTGATTGGTTGTATTCAGGTGATGTGTCTGGGGTAAGTGTGATTCTGACCAAAGCTGTCAATCAGCATTGTCAGGTAAGGAATGATGAAACGAGGTGTCAGCGTTATCATTGTTGCAGGCGCACGGTGGACATTTGGGGGGCACGCATGACGCACGTCATTTTTCTTCATTCAATGCCGAGGGTTTTGATTTCCACCTTTTTCCTTGCTTTTGACACGTGCATGCTGAACAGATGGTTGAGCTTTCATCTTTTAAATTCAATGGTGGGGATTGAGAAGGACTCGTCTATGTAAACCGTTGTTTACTCCTACTTACTTTTTTTTACTTCTACGTCTTTCTTGAAACCGATTAGGTATTTTGACGAAAACCAAGATAGTTCAAGTGATTTCAGTGATTGAGGAGTTCAACTGTAATTTTATGGTAAAAATTATAGAAATTGCTGTGTTCTATATCGCGTACCATTTTTGTGATTTTCAACATCTTGCTCTGGCCACTGTTTCTGCCATCTTTTCTGGCGACTGTGGAGACATTCTTTATTGAAACAAGAGAGATAGCAATGTTGTCCAAACACGATGATTCTCAGAATCAGTCGACCGCCGGTACTAACCCTGCGGTCATGGGTGAAGCTTCATCTTCATCATCGTCTTCACATTCGATCGAGAGGTAAGAAGATGTTGATCAGGGACCTACTATTGCTTGTCCCCTCCAGCATCTACGAGCGGAATGATAGAAAATCCAATTGCATCACCGAGGGCAAAGGCGAAAAGAGGCAGCGTGGTATCAGGGTCCCTGAAATGAGGGGGTTGTTAAATAAAATGGATGCCCTTACTGCCCAGTAACTTTATGAGGAGCTGAAATGGTCAGCTACTGAGGTTTCTATGGCTCGCTCGAAGGTTGGGGATGCGGACTTGGAAGACATTAGACTGTCTTATGATATCCTAGCTTTGGTGGTGCTTAGGGACCCTGGCCCTGAGGATCGAGTTGTTAACCCTCATGAAGGGTTCGTCGCTATTTACGAATTGGCAATGCAACAAAGCCTTCACCTGCCCCATGCAACATTTCTTTCATGAGGTTCTACGAGACTAGAATCTGACTCCATGTCAGATAACACCGAATGGTTATGGCCAGATAGTGGCTGCCTTCTTGTTGTGGAAGGTTGTCGAGGCTGGTAGAGATTTATCTCTAAGAAAATTTAAGTCAATCTACCGGCCTTGGCCGGTTCGTGGGTTGGTTTAATATATCCCCTCGATCAGGCCAGAAATGGAGGATGGCAACTAACAGTCCCAACAAAGTACACAATTGGAAAGAGAGGTTCTTCTTCGCCGAAGGAGATTGGAAATTTTTGTCGGATGATCTCCTCCCAAATATGTCCATCTCTCGTCGATTTGGAGAAATCGGTATATTTTGTTGCTTTATGTGATTTATGATCGTCGTCTCTGATTTAATGCTTAGTTTATCTTTGCAGATTGTACAAAGCTGCCAATTTCAAAGAGGAATCAGGGTAACTTGAGGTTGAAGTGGGGTAAAGTCCGTACGCTCGACAATGACTTCTGGAGCCTCAGCAACTTGCTCAAGGATCACGATTTACTGATTTGTTTTGGACTAATGGGTAAGTCTCGTGACTTGAATTACATAGGAGTTGTGTTAATAGCCATTCGTAACATTCTGAGGTTTGGCTATTGTGGCAACAGCACTCAGATTCAAGAGTGTTCCCTCATTTCGCCTTGTCCGGCGTGAGAAAAAGTCAATCTTCCTAGCCCAGCCAACTTTGTAAGAGGTGCAGGATGCCGTGCTGCTGAGGACGATTCACCCTTCGACTCTCGTTGCCCAAGGTCCAGATCAGACTATTCTCCTTCTACCTCTGCCTACATCTCCGGCCCTTATGTCCTTAAAAGACAAGGAGAAAATGATCGCAAAGAGTGCGGAAGAAGCTACTGGTTAGAAGAGGAAAGCTTCTGAGGCTGCGGAGGGGCTTATGAAGGATATCATCAAGACCAGATGGGTTGAGGAAAGTCGCTGGGCCATGCCAAACCCTACTGAAGGGGTTGGAGATTTTGGAAATTCTTCATTCTCTTCCAGTCGAGTTGGTCGAACACAAATTACCTACCGCCACAGCGAGTTGGATCCTACTGTGATGGAGTTGCTCTCCGTCTCTCCTACGATAATGGCGTCGAACATCTACAGATACTGGACCCAGGCATGGAAAAAAGCTACCAAAGAAGCCTCCATGAGCAAACTCATGCGACTAACAGAGATGAACTTAATCTATGGGGTTGGTTTAAACCAAGGAAGTGTACAAAACCCTCGAAGACTTAGATGGCAAGTTTAGCAAGGAAGAGGCCAAGTTGAAGAAGTTATCAAAGGAGTTGAAGGTGATGAGCCTTGAGAAAACACAACTGGAGTCGAATAAGAGGGCTCTTCAATTCAAGTTGGAATTGGTGGTGGCCAAGGAGGCTGATATGAAGTCCAAGTATGAGATTGAGCTGAAGGCAGTGAAGAAGAGTTTGAAGCAGGCCCGGGACCATAAAAGGACTGCCGAGGCCTCCCAAAAACACACTGAAGAATCTAAAAAATTGACTGAGGATCGGGCCTCTGCGGCTGAAACTACCATTGCCACAGCCAACAACAACTTGGAGGCTGCGGCTGTAGAAAATGATGAGCAGTTGGCCGAAGCCAGAGAAGAGGTGGAAAGGGTCAAGGTAGAGCGTACTGATGCTGAGGCGAGGATAGTTGTAGCGTACCAAGATGGATTTGAAAACACACTTGAGTACATAGAGCTCGCCCATCGCTTTATGACGGTAGGTGAGGAGCAGCTGGTTGAGAGGATTGGGAATACCCAACCAGAGTGGGACATTTCATTTCTCAGGTATCCTTCTAACGACCTTTCTACCTCAAAGAATCCTACAGCCGCTGAAATTCTCTCGATGCCGAGGATCAGAATGGGGCAAAGTCAAAACTACCACTCCCATCATAAGAGAAAGCCCGTAATGTGCCGACCCTAAAGACACGGCAGGCAATAGGACTTGCAAGTTTTTGTTCTTTATTTTCCTATTCGCTCCAACATCAGTGATGAATTTAATTTCTACTTGTGTATCGTACATAATGGAAACATGTGATAATTTTCGTTACTTACTCGAAGAGTTGGATCTGAAATTTAGTAGTCAATCCTCCAGTCATTGGTAGAAATTAGAAGGTCAACACCATTAATTCCTAGGCAAGTGGAAAGGCGGGCGTGGTGTATGGCGTTCCAAATGCTCATTAAATAGCTATTTATTAATAGCCTTATTTAATGCTTCGAGTTTCCCATGCATTCAAGCCTTGTTTTTCCCATGCAGCCACTTTATAAACACCAATGGTCTTTTATTTCATTTTTCACGTGACCATAACTTCTGTGAATCCAGTTAATTCACCCAAATGGTTGTAACATCTCCCGGTGAAAGATGCAAAGAAAGCTTCCTTGCAACTTGTCCAATTGGTTCCATTATTCAACTTTAGCATCTCGTAAAGAAAGGGATCGAAAATCAACACTCAGATGACCAAGTATGTCCATACAAGTGTCCCAGTCGTACTTCGATTCAGTGGGACGCTTTGGATACCATTGAAGAAGTTAGGCCTAGCGGCCTTAGCGAGAAGTTCTCAAACGGTACCTCTACAATGGACATCAAATGATGAGACTAAAAGCCATCTGCCAAAGGTGTCAACGACATTTTTTGAACAGTATGGCCTAATTAGTCACCAAATCAGCTTATATGATATCATTGCAATGATATCATATTTGGGAGATTCCCTATTGTGGTAAAGTCATACTTGTGCTGCCGATTAAGCCTGACGAAGTTCACGCAGTCCTGAAGATTAAAGAATAATTAGGTAGGCTATGAACTCCTTCTTGTGCCGACCCTAAAGAGGCGTCGGGGTAGTAGGACGATGTTTACGTTCATTTCTTTTCATTTTGTGATCCAGACTTCGATGAATAAATGAAAAACCAATTTGATTATCCCTGTCTGTTGTAATGTTGAGGTTGAAATGAATTATCTAAACTGTAGTCTAACCTATTCATCCGTCGAAGTTTAGGAGATACTCTCGTACACTCTGTTGAGGCTTTCTAATCTGTAAGCCTTCGTGAACTATGCGAGGCTCTTCGATCAGGTACCTTCGCAAGATAAGCGATGCTATTTGTTCTGGATACTTTCGCCAGATATGTGAGGCTCTTCAATCAGGATGCCTCTACTAGACAATCGAGACTCTTTGATTAGGAGACCTTCACAAATATTTATGTTCGTGTCGTAGGCTGATGGCATCATTGTTACGCAAGGAAGGCGCAAGTCTCTTTGCGCATTTGAGTCATGTAGCCTTTTTGCCTTTCTAGGGTTTTCTGGAGAGCATCTCCCCTGTACGTGTCTGTTATCTGACAGTTTCTATTATGGGATATGCATTAACAGCTAGGATCTGGTGTTTCACCTATATATATCTGTACAACTTTTCATTGTTTCCTTCACTTATTTCTTCTTCATGTAACTTCAGAACTCAACTATTGTCATTCATGGCTGGTTTTTATTTTTCCAAAATACCAGTGTTCAAAATATGAGGTGCAGGAATCATAGATGGGAAAGAGACTCTTCCCATATGACTTCCGATACCAAGCATGACGCTCATTCTGGTGACCGTTGTTCTATTGGTGCCTGAAGCAACTGGGAGTGTTCTTCATTTTCTCTTGAAGAATCCTTTCTACCGTCGAAAAATGTCCAACGACAAGACAAAGGAAAAGAAATTGCCAAAGATGAAGAAGTGAAGGCTGTGCCAAAAAGGGCCATGGAAGATGAGGATGATACGACAGATTCCAGGAGGGTCAAGTGAAGTCAAATGACTCCTCTTCGAAAAACTGGAGAAACCACTTCATTTCTTCGAGGTGGGATGAAGACCTCCATTCCTACTCTCCACGGCTAGACCGAACGTATCAATATTGGGTCTCGTCAAGATGAATTGGAAATGCCATTTTAGAAAAGTTACCAGCTCCATCTACCATAGCGGCGGCTTCAATTCATAAGTATTGGGCTTCTACCTGGGCAAAGACGACAGATAATGCAAACATATTAAAGTTGTTAAAATTGGCAGAGATGAGCACCGCCCAGAGCCACGTGCTCAATTGTGAATTATATAAGGTGCTAGCGATGAAAGTTGATGAACTACACTCAATGATTACAGGCATAGAGGACATTAATGAGTTGCGTTCAGAGAACAAGATTCTTCGTTCAAGGCTTGCTGTTTCTGAAGATGCTAGGGCACAAGCCAAGTTCAAAATAATCAAGTCCGAAATGATCTAGAAGCTGTCTGTTAGTGCTTGGAAGCAAGCTGAGTTGAAACTCAAAGTTTGTGAAGACATGAATTATGCTAAGCACAAACAGTTGGCCGAAGCCCTGGTAGATCTTTCAAAGGCCAAAGAGTTCTTGGACAAATGAGGGGCCTCCGGTTATACCGATCCCAAAGACTCGACGGAGACGTAGGAACCATAGCTTGTAATATTTGTTTACGTTGTTTTCATCAAATTCATTAATGAGAAATGTCAAAGTTTCACATCATTTGTGATGAGTGTAGTCATTTGATGCTTTTCTTTTGCTGTTTGGATGTATACGCGTTAAATATTTATCCAGCGAGTTAAAAGAGTTGGCCGCGAACCGAACTCTCTCGCTGTCGAGATTTCTTTACTTGTATGAATACGCGTTAAATGTTTATCCAATGAGTTAAAAGAGTTGGCTGCAAACCATACTCCCTCGTTGTTGTGCTTTCTCTACTTACTTGAATACGCGTTAGATGTTTACCCAGCGAGTTAAAAAAGTTGGCCTCGAACTGTACTCCCTCGCAGCCGTGCTTTCTCTACTTGCTTGAATACGCGTTAGATGTTTACCTAGCGAGTTAAAAAAGTTGGTCATGAACCACACTTCCTTGCTGCCATGCTTTCTTTACTTGTTTGTATACGTGTTAGTTGTTTACCCAGTGAGTTAAAAGAGTTGACCACAAACCACAATCTCTCGCTGCCATGCTTTATTTACTTGTTTGAATATACATTAGATGTTTATCCAGCGAGTTAAAAGAGTTGGCCACGAACCATACTTCCTCGCTGCCATACATTCTTCACTTGTTTGAATACGCGTTAGATATTTACCCAGCGAATTAAAAGAGTTGACTGAGAACCACACTCACTCGCTGCCATACTTTCTTTATTTGTTTGAATACGCGTTAGATGTTTACTCAGCGAGTTAAAAGATTTGACTGCGAACCACACTCCATCGCTACCATACTTTCTCTACTTGTTTGAATACGTGTTAGATGTTTACCCAGCTAATTAAAAGAGTTGGCCATGAACCACACTCCCTCGATGCCATGCTTTCTTTACTTGCCTAACTGAGATGGAAGCGTCATAACTTGGAAATTACTAAACTTTATTGAAATAATGCGGCAACTGAACAAAGTTGAAGGGAATACTGATATGCGACTTAGCGCTGACAAAAAAGAAATAAAAAACTACTGGTAGTACGGATAAAGATGAGTGATATTCCAATGATGCTTCGTCTCGTTTTCCTCTAAGTACTCCAATATGTAGGTCCTAGGTCGAACCGCTTCAACGATCTTATAGGGTCCTTTCCATATAGGTCCGAGGGTTCCGGCCCCCACTACCCTATTTACCAGAAAAACCTTTTTGAGGACAAAGTCGTTGATGTGGAAAGCCATGTTCCTGACCTTTGAGTTATAGTACTTGGCCATCTTCTTTTGATAAACCACCAGGCGAAGTTGCGAGTCGGCATGCATTTCTTCCTACAAGTCAAGGTTTGCCTTACGTAGATTCTCATTAACCACCTCGTCAAAATGTAAGCGTCTTGGGAAAGGTATTCTCATCTCGATAGGAATCATTGTCTCTGTCCCATACGCCATGGCAAAAGGAGTTTCGCCAATTTTCGTTCGGGATGTAGTTCGATATGACCACAGGTCTCGGGCAGTTCTTCAACCCATCTTCATTTAGTGGATTCCAACTTTCTCTTTAGGATGTGTTTAATAAACTTGTTGATGGACCATTTTCATTTAGCAGATTCCCTTCTAATACCTAGCTCTTCGCATTTCGAGTTAAATTTCTTCCCAGCGAATTGTGTACCATTGTCAGACATAAAAGAATGGAGAATCTCGAAACGACAAACGATGTTTCTCTAAACAAACTTCTATGCGTTCTCCTCCGTGATTTTAACCAGATGCTCTACTTGGTGAAATAGTCCACCACTACAATTGCAAATTTGGCCCAAACCCATCCCATCGGGAGGGGCCCTATGAAATCGATCTCTCATTTGGAAAAAGGCTAGGAACTTGTGACTTGGGTGAGGTTTTGAGCTGGGAGCTTTGGCACAACGGTGAATTTCTGGCACTTGTTGCATTTCTTCGCATAAGCATGCGAGTTCTTCTTCATAATTGGCCAATAGTATCCTTGTTTCAGAGCCTTTTGTGCTAGGGCCATTCTGCCTGAGTGATTACCATAGATTCATTCATGTATTTCGTTCATTACAAAATCGGCCTCATCTTTAGTAATGCAGCGCAGGAGTGGGTAGCTGAAACCTCTCTTATACAAGATCATGTCTTGTAAGACAAACTTCGTTGCCCTCCTGTGAAGCTTCTGGGCTTTATCCTTATTGTCTGGTAAAACTTGGTCGATCAAGTACGCAACGATCTTCTTCATCCACTTGGGAGATTCGATGATCATCATGGAGTTCTGTGATAGAGCCTCGTCAGTGGATGGCCGACAAAGCTTTTCAATTGGGATGGCTCTCATCAAGTCGGAGTTTTTACTACTTGCTAACTTGGAAAGAGCATCGACATAACCATTCTCAATCCTAGGAATGTAAAGTAATTCAAATACCTCGAAGTGGGATAGAAGATCTTTGGCCTTCTTTAAATAGGCCACCATAGATTCCTCGCGTGCTGTGAAAGTCCCATTGACTTAGCTAACTACTAGCTTCGAGTCACTGTAGATCTGGATTTTCCTTGACTCTATCTCTTGTGCCAACATCAAGCCTGCTAAGAGCGCCTCGTATTCAATAGCATTGTTTGAGGCTTTGAACTCCATGTAAAGTGCGCAATTGAGATTATGACTGTTGGGACTAATCAACAGAATCCCTGCTCCAATTCTAACCTCGCCTGAGGATCCATCAACATACAGTTTTCATGTTGGTACCGCATGAAGCTTGGCTCGAGCAAACCTTTCGAGATATGGGCGAATTCGTCCATAAAATCTACTAAAGCTTGTCCCTTTATGGAGAGACTCGGCTTGTAGGAGATTTTGAATTGACTAAGCTCGATCGACCATTTTATCAGTCTTCCAGAGGTATCCGACTTCTGGAAAATTTGTCTTAGAGGAAGATTTGTCAAGACATCAATATTGTGTGACTGAAAGTATGGCCAGAGCTTCTTGGATGTAATTATAAAAGACAAGGCGAGCTTCTCCATGTCTGGGTATCTCGTTTCTTCATCATGTAGTGCCTTGCTCACATAGTAGACAAAGAGCTGTATTTTTCTGTTCTTTGGCTTGGACAGCAGCGGGGCCTTCTGTAGAATGGTCTTGAGTTCCCGAAAGGCATTTTCGCATTCCTTAGTCTATTCAAACCGCTTTCCTCATTTGATGGTCTAGAAGAAGGGCTGAAAACGGTCGGTTGCCTTCGATATGAATCAGTTCAAGGCCGCTAGTCTTCTAGTATGGGGAAGGATGGTGATCGTATATTGACGATCACTTTGATCTTCTAGGGGTTAGCCTCTGTCCCGCGTTGATTCACTATGTAGACCAAAATTTTCCCAGATGCGACCCTGAAGGCGCATTTCAAGGGGTTGAGCTTCATGCGATATTTGCGGAGAATTCCAAACATCTTTCACAATTGTTCAATGTGGTCTTCAGCATTCATGCTCTTCACGAGCACGTCATTAACGTAGACCTCCATTGTGTTTCTAATCTGTTCCGAGAACATGCGGTTCACTAGCCACTGATATGTAGCTCTGGTATTCTTCAGACTGAATGGCATCATCTTGTAGCAGTACAATCCTCGGTCAATAATGAACGAGGTGTGTTCGTTGTCTTCTACAAACATCAGGATTTGGTTGTAGCTGGAGTAGGCGTCCATAAAGTTAAGTAGCTTATGGCCGGCAGTCGCATCAACCAACTAGTCAATGCGTGGTAGCGGTAAGCTGTCTTTGGGACATACCTGATTCAAGTTAGAGAAATCTATACATACCCTCTACTTTTTGTTGTTTCCTTACCAGCACGGGGTTGGATACCCATTGGGGATAAACTGCTTCTCTGATGAACATGTTAGTCAGTAGCTTGTCAACTTCATCTTTCAAGGCACCATATCTCTCTGTATTTAGAAGCCTTCTCTTTTGTATCTTGGGGCGCACTTTAGGATCTACCTTCAGGGTGGGGCAGGCCACGGATGGATCGATCTCTACCATATCAGTGTGCTTCTACGCGAAGACATCGGTGTTTTTTCTTAAAAATTGTATTAGTTCTTCCTTCATCGTTTCGTCCACTTTCTGCCCCACTTGTAGGATCTGGGTAGGGTCTAAGGGATTTATGGAAAATGCTTCTAGCTCGTCCGCTCGAGAGGCTAGTGAATCTGAGCTTATAATCCAAAGGTCCAGACCCTCGTCCAGTACCATCTCCTCTCCAATCTTTTCAGGATCGATATCCATCGGCTCTATCTGTATCGTCATTACAGCTGGAAGAGCGAACTACCAAGGCATCGCAATGCGGGTAGTGGACACCGACTTTATCCTCCTCTGTGAACGTGATCTATGGGGCCTTGGGCAAGTGCCCGTGAACCTATCAACTTTCTACAGGTTCTTCTCTTGCTACCTTCGTGTAGTTTCACCGTGAATTCATCGTATGTCCTCCAACATAGGCCCCTCCAATAATTTTGTTGATTTCTCGGATCGAGAGAGATTTTGCAAGTCCTTCCACCATTGGCAGATCCATGTTTCTGTCATTCTCTCCGTTATTGCAGTGGTGTCTATCGTCTTAACGTCAGGACGGAGGTCTTCACCCTTGATTGGACAGTCCTCGACACTATTGAGCTGGTTGGTTTCCATCTTCTTACTGCTAATTCTCTCAGTTGATCAGTTCTGGGGTCCTGTGTATACGATAGAACTTGGATGGAGGTAAAGCTGGCTGATGAGCTGCTATGGGTAGTTCGGTATAGGAAGTCGGGATCGTCTCCGTCTGATTGAATATCCTATAGTAGTTTTTATGTGGTTCGGGAAAACACTTTCCTCAGAAGCGATTGAAGCGGGGTTCAGGAGAACATCGGCCCTCTATGCGATAGCGATCCCTCCTATAGTCCTCTATTTTTGATCGTCTTCTTATATCAGATCTCTCACTAGATCAAGCCTACCAGTTGACTGTAGGTTTTGGGTTGGCTATTTTGGACATTTCTCCAACACGGGGTGCGTATGTGAAGTCCAGTCACCAGCGCATCCAGAGCTTTGTCATCAGTGACGTTCTCAATTTTGTTAATGACAGCACTGAACCTTTTGAAATAACTCATCACCGATTATCCTTCCTTTTGCCGAATGTCGTAGAGTTGGGCGATATTGGCTATCATTGTTCGTTGCCAATGAAAGCATTGATAAACTCTAGCTTAAGTTGGGGCTAGCTCCTGATGCTTTCCAGCTTCAGTTTGTTGTACCACCTCTTCGCATTGAATGTGAGGGTGATATGAAAATTCCTATATTTTACTACCGAGATGTTACCTTGGAGCCTGGTCTTATATACATTGATGTGATCCCTAGGATCCCCTCTTCCATTATATTTCTCCATATAGGGCGTTTTAAAGCTGAAGGAAAGATCCCTGGCCTTCAGCTCCTGGAAAAATGGGAGCTTTTCCTTGTCTTCGTCAAGATCACATTCTAACTCTTGTTTTTCATCCTCGAACCTCGCAAGGACAAACTTTGGGTCCTTTCTTCCTTCTGTGCTGGCTTCACTACGCTTGATGCACCTACTATATGCTGGTAGAGGTGGTGTTAGAGATGATCCTATCCCCAACCTGTCAAACACGCTGGTAGCAGGTGCCGACTGGTTCTCTCGTGCAAGAATAAGTTTTCCATTTTGATTGTTTTGCGAGGGCCTCAGATTCACATTCTGAGGGTTTCTACCATTCAAAACTGGTAGGTCGTCTTGAGACTGAAGGGTTTCTATCGAGCCGGACCTCGAAGGGCTTCGTCGGGCACAACTACGCTTGGGTCCATGCTGAGGAGATTGATTATCCAACAATTCAAGCACCGACTTTATCCAGGAATTGTCTAGCTTCAAGTCCTTGTTTTTTTGCTCGACCGTCCGCTTATGTCGTTCTCTCCTTCTCTTGCGGCGAGTTCCGTTCTGAAGGTCTTGAACAATCTCCTACCGCAAGTCAGTGTGATGGGACTCTACTTCTTCTTCTAGGGAGTTTTCTGTTGCCATGCTCTTTCTGGTAGAAAACACATTTTTACCATAAGTTTTAGGTTGTGTAACGTTTTTTGTTTTCCACAGACAACGCCAATCTGTTGATATCAGAATCTGCACTATCTACGTGTCAACAGATCTCTAGTCAATTCTCTACCAACATGTATATTACCTGCACACTAAGGCGATCATTAGGCACCAAGATCAATGGAGAAAAAGAGTTCTGCAATCGTTGGTACTCCGACAATCAAGTCAACTGCCGGTATATGTAAAGGATAACAGTATACAGAGAATAATAAATGGGTGTAGGAGAGACAAGCAGGTAGAGATTTGAGCAAAGTTTAAGGGTGAGAATAATACGTATCTTAGAACAACCGGAGATGTTGGATTTATAGTTTCAGGTCCAATTGATTTAGAAAAACAATTAATTATATATCTGATTGGATCATCCTTCCTTATGGGATAATGATAATTGGTTGTCAATCTTTAGGAGATTGATATTTGGTTTCCTTGTGAGAATTCGTGTGCCAATCAAGCACAATCTCTCTTTAAATATATCTATGGTTATTTTGAAATATCACAATGCCCTCGGATCTGTAACGGATTCGGTTGTCGGCAAAGCACCCAGGGTCAGTCATGAATGTCGAGGCTCTTCACGGGCTTCGCCATACTTAATTCGAGGGTGCCAATATGTTGCCAGGCCTTAAATGCCTTCATGAGGCCCTTTCCAAGTATATGAGGCTTTAATGAATTCAATAGGCCCTTACTAAAACTTAGTCATAACCTGAGCGCATAGAGAACCAGAATATCAGCCGAAGGTGCTAATTTTCAAAGTAGAAAAGAGAATCAACACAAAAAACCAAGAAATGAAAAATTTATGTATGGTCATAGAATAATTCTTGCAATCTAACCAGGACCCGTGAAAAATAAAAGCAACTGATAACATATCGAATAATACAATAAAAAAAGCAAACTCTAACTAAAGGCACCTTCAATACCCAATTTGAAATTGGAGAAGAAACAAAAAGATAAAGCATATAGAAGATAGATGAAAATGAAGCCAAGAAATCCAAACAACTGTACAAAATTGTGGAAGAAAACTTGAAATTTTAGCTAGAGATAGACCAAATCGACTAAGCTTTTTGTTCAACAAATTGAAAATCTTGTTGTTCAAACACTGCAATGAACAATGTAGTAGTTCAAACACTTCAATGATGTATACACCAAAACTATCAACAATGTAGGAAAAATAACGAAAAAGGACAGATGAAATTTAACAAAATCAAACAAAAACGTTCAGCAACATCCTCAAGTAAACGAAATTACAAAGAAATTTCAAGGATCTAAAAAATCTATAAGGATTTTGAGGTTTCATATATCACCACAAGAACACACATTCTCAACAAATACACTTTCATTCTAGGTTCCATGAAGTCATCAGACACACAACTATGTGGATTCTATGCTTCATGTATTGAAGGAAGATGACAATAGCCTTAAATTGGAAACAAAGAGAGGATAACCACATTTTCCTTTGGATAAAAATAGAACGGATGACAAATTAGGTTTGGAAAGTCGAAATTGGAATTCGGCCATTTGATTTACATGCGCCCAAGAAACTACGTCGTTTTGCGAGAAAAAAACACAAAAAATGGCGTCTGTTTTGGACTAATGTCTGCATAGTAAATTCTCCATACATACTTATAAGATACTACTAGAGAAATGAATGAAGACATAATGTTTATCATCTCAACTTCAGAAAAGTTCTTCATTTTTCTACTTTTCTTCTTAATCCTATTTTATATCTACATCTCAGCAACAGATTTGAAATCTTCATCTTCACCTCCAAATTTTTCACTCTATTTACTAAATTCAACCAATCTTTCTATCTCTATTACTTCATTATAGTTCACTAAGACCTTAAAGTCTTGCTGTCAATAGTCAACAGAATTGTTTCTTCACAAAATTTGCAATTGAACCCTTATTCCCATCACTTTCGTCAGCCTATCAAAAGCTACCCACCACTAATCCAAACTTAGTGGTGCTGCATCAATATAGACTCACGTATTTTCAAGAAAAAGAGAAATCTACAAAATCAAGCAAATAAAATTTACTTCATTTTTCACATTTGTAAACAGCTTTAATAGATTGTTTGTTCCCATAAATTTACAACAAAAATCTAAAAAAGCAAGTAAATAAATATCAACAAATTAAAAATCATTTCAATTAAAAAAACCAACATAAAGGAAGAAACCAAAATGCCCATATTTTAACTGGTCTTCAAAGGAAACCCAAATTAACCCTGAAAAGAAAACATTGAACATATAAATAGAGCAAGGCCACTGGAATTGACAAAATCATAAAGAATTTTGAAAGATGTACACAGATCCACAAACAATCTACGTAACACAAAAAGTTTTTTTTTTATAGAAGAAGAGGAAAAATCACTCACCACAACTACAGGTAAGAAACGACACAGATGATGTAGGGTTTCGGATGTGTGTCTTTCAAATGAAATGGTAAGTCCAATTGGGTTACAGGCCTTTTTGGCCCATTTGCTGCATGAGAATTGGAAGTCGACAATGTCGACAATTCCAACGTCGATAATGTCGATATTTTAAATGGGACAAAATTGAACTAATTATATAGTGAAGAAAAAAAGGAAAAAAATTCATAATCAGCAAGCAATAAATATAAAAACCATATTTTTGAACATATCATTTAATACGTTGTAAATTAACTCTTAAATCAATGTAACTAGAATAAGAAGATCATATAAGTAAAATGTTGAAACTTGCTATTAAGAAAAGTAAAACTCACACGATAGTATGAATTATATAAACCAAATAAACACATGAAGAAGTTCTAACTGATTGGACTATAAATGGTCATCAATTCAAATAGCTAAATCCAATTTAGAGCTTTAAACGAAGAAGTTCCATACAAAATTTAGATAAATCAAATCTTAAAGTTAACCAAAAGGAGTCTTTGAAGTGGATGTACAACGATAAAAAAAATCTAGCAATCACTAACCCACTCCTCATTTTTATCACTTCATTCTGTTACCACACCCGGTTCTCAGTTTCATCCACCAGCAGCAAAAATCATTTGTACATTTGTAAACCAAACAAATTTTGTTTGTATACAAACAGAAATATCATATTTACTTTAATCCAGACAAATTACCTTCAACATAAGACCACTGCAGTCACAAAAACAATCATCTAAGAAATCTGAAAAAAAATAACAAAAATCAAAACAAAAGTAAAAATTAAAATTGAAATATACTTGAAACATCATATTCATTTCAATAGAAACATATTATCATCGACTGGAATGAAAGTAACAATCCGTAAACGCCAATTATGAGATTTGGTAGAAAGAATAAATATAAAAAATATTATATCAAACCAAACAAAATAAAGAATAGTGAGAGAAGAAAACTACATATCCTCAATCAAATGAAATAAAGAAAACTAAAGATCCTCAATAAATCTTCAAAATTCAAAACAAATTTATTAGAGCGAGAGAAGTCGGTTAGCGTGGAAAAAGATTGAAGGTAGAGAAATTTTATCCACCAATTGTGTCGACACAATTGGGAAACCAATATGGTTCCCATCAAATGTCCACAATCTCGACAAAACTATTTTGTCGAGATTGTCGACATATGGTACCTACAATTGTAGGAGGCAGAATAAAATAAACCTAAGTTTTGGTGATCCAAGAGAAATGAAGACAATCTAGGTAAAAAAAAAAAGGATAAAAGAAAACAAATTAAACAAATACAGAATAGGATGCCCATGTGATTGAATTGTTTTTTTGATACAAAACAAGTTGAAGCTAAAAAAACACATAATTTGTGTGAAGAACGAGGTTGTAACCTGTAATTAAAAAATGGAAGCAGAAAAATAGAATAAAATTTGGATGTGGGATTGACCTCAGAATTCGTGCTTCGAATCGAACCACTTCGCCAACAACTCGAAGAAGACAATACTTGAAAATGATAACACAGCATGAACAACATTTGTAGGCAAAAAAAAAAAAAAGAGAGAGAAATGAAAAAAAAAGTAGGCGAAAACGATTTCGCACAAATTCGAACGACATACTACAAAAATTATAAGAGGAAACAAGAGGAATTAGCTTACCTATTGAAGCCCACTATAAATTTCGGTCGGGCAATGGTTGCCAACGTTGAAGATCCACGATGGCGATATCTAGGTTTTCGTAAGAGACATGAATGAAAAGTGATAAATGTGAAAGTGGGATGTCACTGAAGGAAGAAGGAAATGGGAAAAAAAATTAGTACAAAAATTATAAGAGGAAACATGATAAATCAACCTACCTATCGAAGTCCACTATAAATTTCGGTTGGGCAATGGTCGCCAACGTTGAAGATCCATGGCGATAGCTAGGTTCTCGGAAGAGACGAGAATGAAAAGTGATAAATATGAAAGCGGGATGTCACTGGAGGAAGAAGGAAATGGGGAAAAAAATTTAACCCAAAACAGCATTGTTTTGGACAATGTTGTGAATATTGAATATCCCATCCATATTTTTAGTATAGTTAAGGATATATATAGAAATGGCAATGGGCCGAGCCGGCCAATGCCATATAGGGTCCAGCTCAGTCCGTCTAAAAAAAGTGGGTTCAGACCGACGCGTGGTCCGCGGGCCACACGGGCCGAGCCACGAGCCGATTTGCGGACCCACGTGATATTCAATATTTTTTTTTTTTGTAAAGTTAAAAAAAGGAAAAAAAGAAATATGGAAATATAATTGATAATTGCAACTTTTGGTCCCATTTGGACCATGGATCACAAGCCAAGTCCATGGTCCACGGACCAGTCTACGCTAGATCCATGGCCAGCCCGTGTTTCATTTCTTGATCTGGCCCTAGTCCGAGCCCGTCTTTGGACGAGTCCGGGCCACTCACGGGCCGGACTTTGAAGGGTCGGGTCGGGCCGACCTTTTTGCCATCTCTAGATATATAGATATCCATTCTTGCAAGGTAAAGTATGTCTTTTGTACCCACCAGTGATGTACGATTTATGGGTGAAACAAATACATGAGATGCTTCCTTTGCAATTCAAGTAATGATGCAAAACATTGCTGTTTTTATAACAATTTGGATGTCTCACGCAATGTTTTATCACACACATGTGTGTGTGTGTATGCATAAATGCATAAACTAATTAATTAGTTTTACTATATTGAAGTAATTAAATGGCATTATAAATGATTAATAGTTAATTACAATAATTAATTGTTAATTAAGCAAACTGGGTGAATATAGATGGCAAGGAATGAAAAAGCATCATTATTTATATACATATACATAGAGTTAGAGTTAGAGAGTTAGAGCTAGTAAATAGATTGGGTTGAGTCAGCCCAGCCCGTCATAGCAGGACTATACATAAAATTGGTCTAGGTTGGCCCAATCCAATTTTGTATGGACCAGAAATATGCTAGTTCAGTCCAACCCATTGGCCCAACTTGATTTTAATTTTCTTTTCTTTTTTTAAATAAATTTCTATACAATCTAATACATTACATCAAATACAATCTTAAATAAATTTAGACTATATATTTTGAAATTTTTAAAGAAATTAATATATAAAATTGGGGCTCTCATGTATTAGTCAATAGATAAACGTCAATTTTCTTTCAAAATAATAAATTTTTTTGTTAATTGTAAACTATTTGTAGACACTTTTAAAAAAAAAATACAAATATTAAAAACATGCTAGTCATATTACTTTGAGATATAAGCATGTTGGCTTAAATTAAAAAATTTACTTATAAGTAAATTTAAAATAAATAATTTATTTGTCACACCAAATATATTTTAGATTGAGATTTAAATTAAACTAAAATTTAATTAAATCTAAACAATTTTATGTTGGATCTTTGAATTTTTTGACTAATGTTTATTAGTGACTTGAGTTTAGATTATTTTAGATTGATATTATTTGGATTATGTATTGGAGCTATTCACAAAATGAGTGATTAGTGTTAGAGAGGGAAAAAAAAAATCAAAATTGGACCGGATCAACTAGCCCGCGGGCTAGATGGGCTGGGCCTTATTGGCTCGGTTTTATTTGAGCTTGGGCCAACCCAACCTAAAAAATCGAGTTATATAGACTGACCTGTGGACCGAACCGATTTTACCAACTCCACATGGAGTCATATACACATGCTTTGATTTGTCTCTCCTTTGAAGGAACAAACTACCCGACAATCTCCACATTCTACATTTCATAGTGGTAAATTATAGAGACTGGTTAATTATATTTCTCTTCAAAGAATTTCAAAAGTTTCATAAGTTGTACGTACTTTTATGAAAAGTAATTTTTTTAGAGCGTTCAATTAATCAATTGTAAAGATAAAAGTATTTATAATCAATTTTCTTGATACAGATCTTTATCCTCGGGGCCAAAAATTTGCATCTAGATAGAAAACTAATATATATAAATTGGCAGATTACAAATACAAATACATTAAACTGTATGTGTTTATGTCTACACATAAACTATGTTTTCATATATATAAGTACTGTCAGTTCACTCTATATTATCCTTTTTTTCATATATATATATATGAGTACATATATTGTTTATGTTTCTATTTTGAATTTTTTTTCATTTTGTTTATTTATTTTTCATTTATGATCCATATATATAAACAGTGTAAATATTCACACAAAAAAACGAAGGAAAAAAAATTTAGGTGCTTGTCAATTAATATCTAGTAAGTTATTTAATCAAATAATTTATATATGTGTGTGAGTTTATATATACACGATAAAAATAATAAATAAATAAAAATTCAGAGATCTCACTATAAACAATTAATATAAATAATAAAAACATCTTTATCCATGAAGACTATATATATGCTATATGTCTCCACCTTGTTGTCAAAGCACGGCATCTCCCACAACCTCACGACCTTAACTTTCATTTTCTATTGTGTCTTGGTAGTGTTTATTTCTTTGACGGTGTTCAAACTTTCGCTCATATTGGAAAGCAAGAAGTATTTTGTAGTATAGGTTTTGATATGAAAATAATTTGAATTTAGCTTAAACTACTAGAGAATGCACTTCTCATCGAAAAAACGAATTGGATTTATAAAAAAAATAATAATAATAATTTCGAATTGTCCTCCTTTTTTTGGAATTGGAACGGAATATTCTTCTTCAATTCAACTATCATTATCATTATTTTATTATATATAAACCATAATAGTTGCACGATGCTCAATCTCTATGTAAATTAAGTGTATTACAAAACACTTATTGAAATTATGAATATTGACTTACATTTATTTGGTATTGGAAATTGTATCTCCCGTAATTAATATTGTAAATGAAATTGATTTATTTTTATTTCACATTGCAAAACATGTAGTTAGTTTAATTAAATATTAATTAATTATTATTAACTATATTAAAATTATCATCATATTAAGTAAAAAATGTATTGGATGATTTTTTAATAACGATTGAAATTTGTCTTTTTTTTAATTAAATTGGAATATATCATGATTCTGTTGTAAATTGTACTCATTTTTTCCCCACAAAAGACGAAATTAGGATATATAATAAGAATGTTAATAACTATATTAAAATTAATCATCCTATTAAGTGAAAAAACGAATTGGATTTTTTTTATAAAAAAAAATTCTCAAATTGTCCTTTTTTTTGGGAATTGGAATAGGTCATATTTCTTCAATTCAACTATCATTATCATTATTTTATTATATAAACCATAATAGTTGCACGATGTTCAATGTCTTTGTTATATTTGACTCAAACAAAAGGCCATATTGAAGGCACATCGGAAGTTAATGAAAGATTGGAAGATCAAAATAAGTATGAAACAAAGTTTGGATATAAAAAACGAGGAATATGGCAAATTTGATTGGGCAATCGCCTCACCATGTAGAAGCAAAATAGAAAGTTAATTGTTGAACTGGGCGATCGCCCAGGCCAAATTTGGGGAAATTTTGGATTTTTCGTATTTTGTTTCATTTTTTCGTTTAGAACTCTATTTTGATTAGTTTTTAGTTATATTTTTGAATTAGACTATGCTTTTCATTAATTTTACTATATAAGCATTTTTTATTGTAAACTTTTAAAACTTTGATTTATTTGATAGATTCAGTTTAAGTGAAATCCACTTATTTCTTCTTTGTTCATAATTAAACTAACCTAAAACTTATCAAAAATTTCACAAATTTTTGTGGTGTTTATAACTTTAGTTCTTTGATTCAACTAATTATCGGGTCAAGTTCTTGCGATCAGATTTTAGCTTTTTTGGGGTTCATATCAATTTTGGATGTGGGTTTCGAGATTCAATTCTTTGCGGGTTCGCATAAGTGTCTCCCATAATTAATATTGTAAATGAGATCGACTTATTTTCATTTATATATTAACTAGTATATCACTCGTACGATGCGCAACACTTGTTTTTCATGATGGCGATTTCAAAATATTGTAAGAGTATATTGTTAATTTATTACATTCAAATAAAAAAAAAGTATCATATAAATAATATTTGATTACTCATTGATATTAAAAAAACAACATAACTAATCTAAATTTTAAAACACATCTTTGAAAACCATGTTTGTGGTCGAACTGAGGCGTGCTTTGAATCGTATGAATTTAATTTTGAAATTATTATATTTAGTTTATTAGTTTAATGGACTTATTATTTTTAATCAATAAATCGGATCCTTTGATAATATAACACAATTAAGTGTTTTTCGTGTATTGATGTTTTTTTTTTTTTTTTAAAACTGCAACCTATTTAAACCCACTGTGAGAAGTATAAATTTTTTTTGGGGAAAATAAATTTATTTTTTGAAAACTATTACATTATTACCAATAGTTCTTGTGCATTGATGTTTAATTTTTTTAAAAACATAACTTATTTAAATTCCTCAACGGGTATAAATTAAGACTTTGGAACACATAACTTCATTTGTTTTATGTTTTCAAGTGAATTTATTTTGTTATAGAAGATCTGCATTTTTTTTTGAAAATATTAATTTTTAATATTATTCATTTTAACCAAGTATCATAGGAAATTAAAACATTAGAAAACTCATACTAATTAAATTGTTTTAGAATATTGATTATTTATATTGGAATAATTTTTATTAATTATCTGAAGTTGGGCAATTAATTAATTAAATTAATTAAATTTTAATATTATCAAATATTAAAATTTTGTCATCTAATTTAATTATATTTTTTTGCACACATCTGCGTAAATATAAATAATATAATATTAAAACTTATTGAGTAATTTTCTATTATAAATTGAAAAATAATTTTGGAGTATGTATAGATAAGTTTTTTTAATAATCGACACAAATATTATTACATGAATTAATTTTTCAGTTACAATAACAGTTTAAATTTTATCATTTGTTTAAATCAAATGAATGTGTTTTCTATTTGTATTTAACAGTCAGATTGTGTATTTATATATATTTTGTAAATTACAACTAATTTTAACTATTTCTTAGTTAACGTGGAAAAAAAAATAAAACAAACAGAATTTAAGAGAATACTTGATTATCATTTTCTAATTTTTAAGAATTGCTTCCAGCTTAATTTTTTTTACGACTCATTAAATTACCCTCTAATTTTTATATGATAATTTAAAATTTGATTTTCTAAATTGTAAATATGTAGATTACGTTAATGATATTCTATAAATTTATTGTTTTTCTATTTGTAAACAATTAGTAATATTTACATACTCTAAATCTTATATTGATTAATTAATGTAGCATTCAAATTTGTTATTACTAATAATTGTCTACAGATATTTAAATAAGAATCTGCAAATTTGTGTGAAACCAATTAAAGAATCTGATTTTTTTTGTATTTATCGTATATAATATTAAATGTTACACTTCATTTTTTGCAAAAAAAAAAAAAGAACAATCAATATGTGAAACCAATTAAAGAAAACAAATTTCTATACATCATTTATGTCGGAACTTATCAAATCAATTTGTGAAACCATTAAAAAAAATTCATATGCAGCATTTATGGTGGAACTTATCAAATTTGGAAAGAAAAAATAGCGGAAAAATGTGTGCGTGAAATTTTTAACGGTGATCCTATTATAATATATATAATAATAATAATATAAATATAGATTAGTAAGATATATAAGCATCTTTATCCAAGCTTAAAGAAAAGTAAGCGTATTTAAAAAAATAAAAAAAAAATAAAATCTTAGCTCTTGCCAAATGCCATCTAAATTTTAGTTTATTTCATTTTTTTTCAATAACAATACTTCATTCATAGGGAGAAATCAAATGTTACCTAAGTAGAGATAATTCGAGAGTCAATTATAATATAAGCAAGAAAGAAATATTCTCTCCATTTCATAAAGATATAATAAATTTTTTTATTCATCAATTTTAAATTATATGCCACTTTTTTTTTATTGATATGATAATTAATTTTTTAATTTTCTAACATGTCTGTATTTAATATGTCTTATTATCAACAATTATGAATTATCATTATATTAATTAAACAATGATAACAAGATTCTAATATCAAACAATGATAACAAGATTCTTGAAGTTTTCGATCTCTTCCTCTGATAGTGGAGACCCACGCAGCTGGTAACCTAAAAAAGAAGTGGCGGGGCTCTTTTCTCCCGTTCCCACTCCGGCGTAAGAATTAGTAGGAGATATATATGATGGGAGATTATGCTTAACAATGTTAATCAAAGAGTTTTCGAAGAAGAAGTACCTGGAAGGGTATAAGCTGCTATTTATAGGCAACTTTTTCATGTCGACGTGGCAGGCATCCCAACTTATCAGGAGACACGTGCCCTCATCTCGGAAGTGGTTGAGTGAGTAGACGTGTGTATCTTTTCTGTTGCAACTGCCGATCATCATGCATGTGGATAATCTTTGGGTACCATAATAAATTTCAAATTGAAAAGTCAAGAACCCGAGTAGGAAGGTTCGAACTCTCCGGGTCTTCGACTTGGGCTCTGGACCATAGGCTCTAGACAGGACTCTTCATATTGGGCCTCTGGGCGTGGGCTCTCTTCAATGGGCTCAAGGTAGGGCTCTACGTTAGAGCCCATGCTACCATCATAAGTCCCCTTACTCATTAGTGATGGTTATCATTAATGAGTATAAAATACTTATAATAAAATAGCTTGTTTTGTTGATGAATAAAAGAAATTTTCTTTACATAAGCACAACACTCTGATAGGGTAGTTAATAATAATTTTGCATGTTAAATAACAATAACAAAGATAGAAAAATAAAAGGACCTGAGGAGCCAAAAACCACTGTTAAAACAGTGGTCAACAACAGCGGAAACAGTGGTCGACCACTGCTGCAACAGTGTTCGACCGACAGCAGTGTTCGGTCGACCACTGTGAGGATTTTCGTCACAGTTTTTTTTTTTTTTTTTTTTTTTTTTTTTTTTTTGAATGAAACTTTAATTTCCCTCCTTGACTTGGTTTTAATTTTTAAATTTTCAAGACTTGAAAAGTGAACAATTCAACTTTCATTTCCCTCCTTTCTTTTAAAATCCAAAGATTTCAAATTTTTATTTCCTGCTCTTTCTTACTCTATATAAAGGGAGGTATTTTTACTCATTTCTTGTTTCATTTTTTACTCTCTTACAAGCAAAGTTGTCAAAATCCTCATCTCTAAAAAAAAACTTTGAACTTTTTCGCGAGTGGATCGTGATCGTCTATACTTGCCAACCCGTCGGTCGGCCGCTCAACGCCCAAGGCGGTCGACCAACCACAGTGGTAGACCGAGCAGCACGGTAGACCGGCCAAGGTGAGTATTTTGCTTATGTCCAAATAAATTTTCTTTCTTATTTGGCCCAATCTACTTCAAGGTCTTGAAATTTTGGGATGTCTTTTTCTTCGTGAATTGCAGCTCACCTGCGGAAGGGCACTTCGACTAGGCGCTTTGTTTTGTCGACCGACCGTGGGGTAGTCAAAAAGGTCCATAGCCCTTTGTTGACTTCTATATTTGTTTTTATAGTCCGACAGACTTTGTTTTCCACAGGTAACCTTTAACTTGTCTACTTCCATGCCTAGGGTAGTACTATCCTCTGATAATGAATCTTCTTTTAACTCCACCGGCGAGAGCCGTAGTGGGTCAAGTAGTCAGTCGAGCGACCGTAGTAGTTCTATGAAATTAATCGATCGACGGACTTCTCGGTCGTCGAACGAATTTCGAACAGGAGAGAGCCGACCGGTGTCAGAGGTTACCCGTCAGTCGAATGATTTCTCGGAGCTGGGTGATCGTTCGGCTGGCGCTGTGCGAGCCGGGGGTAGAATGCCACCCATTAGATCATCTTCTGCCAATATTCAAATTGGCAGGTCACCTTCTGGGCACATAGTACCTCTTAATATTCCCAAAGGTTACAGTGTGTCCAACTCTGAAAACAAATTGGACAGGTTGTTAGCAAAGTATAAGATTTTTGACGACCACATCTATAGAGCCCCGCTCCCCACAGAAAGGCTTCCTGGGTCCAATCCCTTCGAGGTTGCGATTTACAAAGATAGTATGGATGGAGGGCTTAGGTTTCCAATACATCCATTTTTCGTCGCCATACTTCGTGAGTTCCACTTAACTCCCAGCCAGGTGGCCCCGAATGCCTGGAGGTTAGCCATCTACTTTCTATACATGTGCCTCCTTCATGATATTGATCCTTCCATTGACCTTTTTAGGTGTATCTTTGAAATGCACCGCTTAGTGTCCTGTGACAGTTACGTCTACTTTTCTACTCGGGTCCCTTTCCATATGCCTCATTATAGGAATTCGAACAGCGGGTGGAAGAGTCGTTTTTTCTTTGTTAGGCCTGTCTCTGGTAGTTTTCCTTTCGATACTTTTTGGAAACATCCTCAAATTCGACTATTCAATAGTCCAGTAGACATCACTCCTTGCCTCCAGAAACAAATTGACCAGCTTATCAATTTAGACCCTCCCGGTTCGGAGCTAAACAAAGTTTTAACAGATCGTAACATGCTGACCGTGGGAATCGGTCTTCCAGTTGGTAGGCACATCCTCCGCTAATCTTTCTGCTCTTACACATTATATATATATATTTATTCATTTTTTTTCAGGTATGGAAGGTGTCGAGTATGATTTGAATACTGTATTGAATTCTATTCCTTTAGCTACTGATGATGAGGGACCAGTGAAAGATCCTGTTCCGAGTAAGAGAAAGAAGGTCTCAGACAAAGGCAATGGGTCTGCCTCAGGCAAGGAGACTCTAACTACTACCAACGCAGAGAAAGGAGGTGGCCGAGGAAGATACCTCAAGGATGTGCTTGTTGATCAGCCTGATGACGATCCTCTTGATGATGAGACCACTCTCCATGATATTCGTTTTCCGCCCACTAATGCTAACAGGGACCTTGAATTGGTTCGAAGCTGTGCACTGGAGCCCCTGCGTACTGGGTTATCTCGAAGGAAGGTTTCGTCGGTGAACAAGACCTTAGCGGTGTATACCAGGAGGGTAATGCTTTATCTCTTCCCTCTTTTCTTTTTTATTTTTACTTTGTGTCCACTTTAAGACTGATCTTGGCTTTGGAATCTGTTTGTCAGATGATTACTATGCAAGACTCCATGGCCTTAGCGAACGAAAATTTGGAGAGGCATTTGGACCATATGGAGCTTCAAGAGGCAGAGTTGAGAACGGAGGTTACTAACTTGAAGAAGGAGATAGGTGAAAAGATCAGCCAAGCCAAGTTAGCCGAGTCTAGGGCTAAGGCACAGGAGGATGAGATTGACTCGCTGCGCTCCACACTGGCTCGCTCTCAGGAAGATGCTGTTTCTAACTACAAAGCCTCTTCGGAGTTTTCTAGTTGCATGCACATGTACGGAGCAGAGTCGATGAAGGCTTCTTTAAGTCTCACCAAGAAGTGGTTAGCTGAGGAGCATCCGTCACTTGACCCTCTGGGGCTCGAGCGTTTCATGGCTAGACAGCGGACGGTTGAGTCAGCTCCCAGGAAGAGTGTTCCTAGGGGTCGTAAGGACGGCACAACTAGGGGAGAGGATGCTGGAGGTCCTTCGGCTTGACTCTTGCTTTTTTTTTTTTTGTCTCTCTCTGTTTTTATAAGACTTCGTAAACTTCCTTGGCCCGGGATGTGGGCGTAAACAATGTTTCGAAAGTCTTATTATTTTGTCTTGGAATGTGAGAGTATAATCGATGCTTGTCTTAAAGCCTTTTGATTTCTCTTGGCCCGGGATGTGGGTAGGCATAACTCAGTCGCCTATTTTGGAGAACTCGTGTTGATATCCACTTGCTATGTTTCATAATTGTGTTCGTAATTATGCATGCTCTATTTTAATTTTCAAGTTAGGTGGTTTTATCGTCAACAAGCTTTCTGGCCGTACTCAATTGAACATAGTGGCCAATTTGGAACATTGAATTCGGCCCAAGTGGTCGACCTACTTGCGTCGATCGCAGTGGTCGACCACCTTGGGTCGACAAACAATGGTCGACCACTTTAGGTCATCCATAATTGTGGTGGTCGACCACTTTAGGTCATCCATAATTGTGGTGGTCGACCACTTTAGGTCGACCATAATTATGGTGGTCGACCGCATTAGCGGTCGAACATTGCTTTGTTCGTCGACCACCTCTCTCTTTTTTTTAAACCAACTAATGGGTTTATCGGCCTATCACCCATCATTGTGGGTGATTTAATGCCTCTACCCAACTTGTGGTTGAATTGTTTTTAACCAACTAATGGGTTTATCGGCCTATCACTCATCATTGTGGGTGATTTAATGCCTCTACCCAACTTGTGGCTGAATTGTTTTTGACCAACTAATGGGTTTATCGGCATATCACTCATCATTGTGGGTGATTTAATGCCTCTACCCAACTTGTGGCTGAATTGTTTTTAACCAACTAATGGGTTTATCGGCCTATCACTCATCATTGTGGGTGATTTAATGCCTCTACCCAACTTGTTGGTTTTGTTTTGTCAAAGTAGACATGATTGTTTTTGTCGTGCAATTGTCAAAAGGTCGCGGAGATCTATGACTCAGTAGGGGCACCGGGACATCCCAGCTATGCTGGCCTTTCCTTAGCCCCCTCATCATTTGCCATTGTCCCTGCTTTTTATTAATTTAAAACATAGTACTGCTGTACAAAGTGTTGGAATCCTTTAAGGGGATCAACAGATAACATTACATTAGAAAGACTTGTAATGTCTTTATTGCAACAAAAAGAAAAAATAAAAAATTGTTGATGGGCGCATCCTACTGATAATATTGTTTGAGGTGTTCGACATTCCATGGCCTGCCCAATGGTTTTCCTGTCAAGTCTTTTAAGCTATAAGCTCCTTTTCCGATACTCCTGATGACCTCATATGGTCCTTCCCAGTTTGCCCCTAACTTGGTAGGGGGTGCCATGCTGCCATAGCATTCCTCAGTACCAAGTCCCTTGTATGAAAATATTTGGGTTTAACCTGTCGATTGAAGTGTTCGGCTGCCTTCCGCTTATACGCTGCTGTTCTTACGGCCGTCCTCTCTCTTACTCCCTCCAAAAGATCGAGCTCAGCCCGAGTGGCGGTGGGGTCGATCTGCTGACTTATCATTCTGCCTGTCGGGCTCAAGATTTCTACTGGTACGACAGCCTCCATCCCAAAAGAGAGCATGAAAGGGGTCTCCCCAGTCGGTTTTCTGGGGGTAGTGTGATAGGACCACAATACATTGGGTAGCTCATCAGCCCACATGCCTTTTTCCTTTTCTAATCTGGTTTTCAAATCCCATAGGATCGTTCGATTAGTCACCTCTACTTGCCCGTTAGCCTGGGGACGTGCTACCGAGGTCAGCCTATGCTCCATACAGTAGCTTTTGCAAAAAGCCTTGAAACCGTGATTATCAAACTGTCTGCCATTGTCATTAACAACTACTCGAGGAATTCCAAATCTGCATATGATATTTTTCCACAAAAAACTTTGAATCTTGGCCATAGTGATGGTGGCTAGTGGTTCAGCCTCTACCCATTTTGTAAAATAATCTATAGCCACCAGAAGGAACTTTCTCTGCCCTTTAGCGACAGGCAAAGGTCCTAGGATGTCCATCCCCCACTGGAAGAAAGGACACACCCCAAAAATTGCAGACTGCTGTTCCGCTGGGACGTGTATCAAGTTACCATGTCGTTGGCAAGTATCGCATTTCTTCACCACATTCTTAGCATCTTCTTTCATATCAGGCCAGTAGTAGCCTTGTCTAAGTGCTTTGAAAGCCAATGCTGAGGCCCCTTGGTGGTTGCCACATATGCCGCTGTGTATCTCATACAAAACTTCCTGGGCTTCTGTTGGAGAAAGGCAGAAATTTGATGATATCCAGAAAAAGCGTCTAAAAAACTTAGCCTTTCGTGGCCAGATGTAGCATCTACCAAGTGATCTATCCTTGGCAGCGGGTAGGAGTCTTTTGGGCAGGCCTTATTCAAACCGGTGTAATCCACACACATACGCCATTTATCGTTGGACTTCTTTACCAAAACAACGTTAGATAGCCATTCTGGGTATTGTACTTCTCTTATGAAACCTGCCTCGAGTAGTTTCTGTACCTCATGTTTTATTGCGTTTTGTCTTTCTGGGGCAAAATTCCTCTTTTTCTGTTTTACGGGTTTTGATCCTGGTAGGACTCCGAAGCGATGTTGTGATATGGTAGGGCTGATCCCTGGGATGTCGTTTGGAGTCCACGCGAATACATCCAAATTGTCACATAGGCAAGCTATCATCTTTTCCTTTTCTTCAGCTGGTAGTCCTCCACCGATTACCAACATTTTTCCATCTGTCACCTTAATATTTTCTGTTGTGTTAAGTGGTTCAATTCTTCCATTCAATGGTTCGATGTCGAGCATCATTACGGGCTCAACCCTTCGGACCAGTATGCTGTCTACGTAGCATCTTCTGGATACATGTTGATCTCCCCTCACACATCCTACACCTCGACTCGTTGGAAATTTCATAGATTGGTGATAGGTTGATACCACTGCTCTGGCGGCATTCAGGAGAGGTCTGCCGTATATGGCGTTGTAAGCCATGTGAGTTTTTACCACCAAAAATTTTGTCATGATCGTAACGCTAGTCGGGTAGGTTCCCAAGGTGACTGGTAGCTCGATGGTCCCTTCAGGAGTTACCGTGGCTCCTCCAAAACCCTGCAAAGGAGTAGTAACCGGCCGTAACTTTTCAGGTGGTGCCTTCAAGCCTAATAGAGCATCCCAAGTTAAGACATCTGCTGCACTACCATTGTCTATCAACACCCTTTTTACATCGAAATCGGCGATATTACCTGTGATTACTAGGGCGTCATCGTGGGGGCATACCATCCCTATCAGATCTTCTTCACCAAATGTTATGTCTTGACTGAATCTAGCTTTCTTTTGATTGGAACCCATCCCACCCGAGCGAGCATAATTTTTCCGGGCCGAGTTCGAGTCTCCTCCTGTGGCTATTCTTCCTGATATGACATTTATGACTCCCGCTCGGGGGGGGGGGGGTGGGTTTGGTGGCGACTCTACAGTCATTTCTTTCCCACGGTCATTTTTCATATATCTAGCTAAGAAGCCTCTTTTCAACAACCGCTCGAGCTCTTCCTTCAGCTGAAAGCAATTTTCAGTATCATGTCCGTGGTCTCTGTGAAAATAGCAATACTTTCTCTTATCTCTCTTATTTGGCGGTGCTGTCATCCTCTGAGGCCATTCAAGTTCTTTCATGTCACGAATTTCCATTAACACGTTGGCTCGAGAGGTATTCAAACGAGTGAAAACTTTAGTACCTTCATACTGTGATCGAGGGGGCCACTTATTAGACTGGGGTTGGTCGCGAGGCCCGACCTTCTGCTTTCCCTTATCATCTCTCACGCGCTGGTTGTCATGAGACTTTCGCTTGTTGGTCTCGGGTTCTCTTCCTTCATGCAGACTCTTAGTTACTCTCTCTGCCTCCTCAGCATCTACGTACTTATCCCCCTTTCTCAACAACTCCTGCATCGACTCCGGTGGATTTTTTGAGAAGGACATCTTAAAGGATCGATTTCGGGTTCCATTCATTATGGCGGTCACTACCGCTGACATCTGAAGGTCTTTTATCCCCAAAGTGGCTCTGCTGAAACGGGCGAGATATTCTTGTAGAGTTTCCTCTTTTTCTTGGATAACCTGCATTAGACCTATGGCGGTTTTTCTCTTTCTCTTGCTACTCAGGAAATACGCCACAAAGCTTTGAGAGAGCTGATCAAAAGTTTTGATTGAACGAGGGGCTAAAGTGGCCACCCAGTCTCTAGCCTCTCTACGCAGGGTTGGAGGAAAAGACCGACACATCACTGCGTCCGGCGCAACATACAACCTCATCATGTCAACGAACGTACGGAGGTGGTCGAGAGGGTCGGTGACTCCATCATATGACTCTATCATCGGCTGCTTGAACCCTTTTGGCAGAGGTATAGCCATGATTTCAGGAGCAAATGGGTCTTCCTCTAATACCATTTGTCGGCGCTTATCCTTCCTCTTTGTCAAGGCACTTTCTATTTTTTGGGTTAACATTTCGTCCAGCTTTTGTTCCAAGTCTACAGTTGGGGAATGTAGCGAGGGTAGAGACCGATTGACAGGGTCCTGCGTGGGAGAATGTGGAACCCCTCGATCGACCACAGGTACTGCTGGGTCTTCCTGTGAGAGTTGTACAGGAGTATGCTCTGCTGGGTCTACTGGAGGCGACGTGACGTGGTTTGTACTGGCGTGGATTTGATTCTGAAGCAGAGCCATCATAGCGGTCATCTGGGTCTGCAAGGTTTCAAACTGATCCACAGTTGCATATGTAGGGGTGGCGGTTCTACACCATGAGTTTCAGATTCTGACTCTGCCACGGTTCTTTCAGGGGGAGATTCCTCGATTGAGCGTGCGCCTCTAGTTCTCGGTCTTGCCATAGCTTTTGGTTGCAAAAAAGATGATCAAACCGATTCCCACAGACGGCGCCAATGAAGTTTTCGATCTCTTCCTCTGATAGTGGAGACGCACGCAGCTGGTAACCTAAAAAAGAAGTGGCGGGGCTCTTTTCCCCCGTTCCCACTCCGGCGTAAGAATTAGTAGGAGATATATATGATGGGAGATTATGCTTAACAACGTTAATCAAAGAGTTTTCGAAGAAGAAGTACCTGGAAGGGTATAAGCTGCTATTTATAGGCAACTTTTTCATGTCGACGTGGCAGGCATCCCAACTTATCAGGAGACACGTGCCCTCATCTCGGAAGTGGTTGAGTGAGTAGACGTGTGTATCTTTTCTGTTGCAACTGCCGATCATCATGCATGTGGATAATCTTTGGGTACCATAATAAATTTCAAATTGAAAAGTCAAGAACCCGAGTAGGAAGGTTCGAACTCTCCGGGTCTTCGACTTGGGCTCTGGACCATAGGCTCTAGACAGGACTCTTCATATTGGGCCTCTGGGCGTGGGCTCTCTTCAATGGGCTCAAGGTAGGGCTCTACGTTAGAGCCCAGGCTACCATCAATTCTAATATCAAAAGAGAGAACACGTCAACTCATAATTGCAGTGAGTATGTTTGATATATTCTTTTTGTAATTATAAACAGTTGATTTTGTAGAATATGTAGATAAAAAATAGATAAAAATTATAAATAATATAAAATGTGTAAATAAAATTGATATTTCACAAACTTATATATTTAAAAATTAATTATTCCCGTGTTTGTCGAAGAAAAATAATAATAATTACTCGTGACTCTTTTCTTTGAAATTGTCTCCCTCCTCACTCTGCCCTAAAACCCCTGAAAACCCTTTGCACACAGTAATCCCAATACTACAGTCGCAGAGACGGAAATGTCTATGCAATTCTCGTCACCTCTATTTTTCAATCATAAAACTCCCTTTCATGTAAGTCGCACTTTATTTTTCGTTTACTCTTTCTTTCTGTATCTCTTCTTTTTGAACTTTTTTTTTTTTTTGGGTATTGTTAGGATGTTAACACAAAGTTGAATCCATATGGGTTATGGAGAAACAAAGACAGAAGCAATGCTAATATAAAGAAGAAACCGTTAGTAGTAAAGGCGGGGCCAAAGAGAATAGCTTTTGACAGAGAATGCAGGGAGGGTTTACTTTCTGGCATCAATAAGCTCGCTGATGCTGTTTCTGTGACCCTAGGTCCTAGAGGTGTGCGTTTTCGATTGTGGTATCGTTTTTCTTTTTGGTATTTCTGTAGTTTTATTTCCCGGGTCATGCTTATATTTGTTATTTGTCTTTGTTTGATATTGGAATTTAACTTGAGGTACATTTTCATCTGTTGTACATTGTCCCCCATGGGTTTTATCTGCATTTGGCACCTTGAAATATGGCCCTCAAAAGTCAAAATTTCATTACTTCCTGGAAATGAAGTAAGAATGCGTGAAGATTTATGCTGTGCGAGTTTTGGTTATTGTTTAGATGACTAATGTGAAAGAATACTGTGTTGGCAATTCTCTTCAGTAATGTATTAACACAAGGATTGAATGTAGTATTATGAATAATGATTCGATGTTATTTTTATTAATATTGTTTTATTTCTGGAAAAAGTTGATTGATATTACTTTGAACATGCAGGACGAAATGTGGTTCTTTTAGAATCAGAAACACTTAAAGTGATTAATGACGGTGTTACTATTGCCCGTGCCATAGAACTTTCTGATGCAATTGAGAACACAGGAGCAATTCTAATCCAAGAGGTAAAGTTAATCTCTATATTGCAAAATCCACTGCATTTAACCTTCTAGAAGAACCGTTCATGTAGCTCCCAACATTATTGGGAACAAAGCTTAAAGCTAGCTTCTCGTCGTTGTACATGTATCTAATCATGCCTATTGTAGGTTGCAACTAAAACAAATAATTCAGCAGGTGATGGTACAACAACTGCAATTGTTTTGGCTCGAGAAATGGTTAGAGCTGGGTTGTTGGCCATCACTTATGGGGCTAACCCTATTTCATTGAAAAGAGGAATGGATAAAACAGTAAAAGAGTTGATCAGAATTCTGAAGGTAAAAAGCTATGCTGTGAAAGGAATTGACGACATAAAAGGTCTCATCTCCTCATTAATCATCCAGCTTAACTCAATTCTTTAACTTCTACTCAATTAAAATAAAAAATAAAAAAATTCTTCTTTCTGCAGCTGTAGCTTCAATATCTGCAGGAAATGATGTATTTGTCGGTGACTTAATAGCTGAAACTGTTAATAAAATTGGTCCTGATGGAGTGATAAGTATAGAATCTTCCTCATCATCTGAAACCTCTGTTCTGATTGAAGAAGGCATGAAGGTAAATTGTTTAAGTTTAACTCTGAATAGGGAATGCTTGCTTATCCGTGAAAATAAAATTATATAAATTATATTTCTATTCCTATTTGGGATCAACAGGGTTCATATTGAAGTGTGAATATATGATCGATCCTATTTTATTGCTACAGTGTATGAAATCCAAACTACTACATTGAGTTGATTTGAGCCAATGTCAATCCTTTGAACTTTGTTAAGACTTAAATTTGTGGCTTTTGGCAAAATAATTGCATTTTTCTTCTTCTTTTTGATCTATTTATTTATTTATATCCAATCCATTATGAGAATTTATTAATTGTCGAGTTATAGTGATAAAGCTACATTTCAAAGTCAGTCTTGGCTGGAAATGTATTGCAGCCTTTTATTTTAATTTAGTACTGTTAAGAAGCTGCAAATATTTGAGGTAAGAAGTTATTCAGTTAAATGAATTTTATACTCCCACTTTTTATCTTTTTAGTACAAATACAAACATAACAGTTTTGTTAGAGCTGTTCATTATTTTTTCCTTTTTTAATACACCCCCATTATTCTTTTTTACATATACAATATTTCTTTCCTCTGTCATATTCTTTTCTTGATTCCTCTTCAGGCATTCTTTCCTTACAGATTGATAAAGGGTACATGTCGCCTCATTTCATTACAAACAAGGATAAATCTATAGTGGAGTTTGAAAATGCTAGAGTTCTTGTGACTGATCAAAAGATATCAACCGTGAAAGAGATTGTGCCTTTGTTGGAAAAGACAACCCAATTGAGCGTTCCTTTGCTAATTATTGCCGAAGATATTTCAAGCCAAGTTCTGGAAACTCTTGTTGTGAACAAAATGCGAGGCACAATTAATGTTGCTGTCGTAAAATGTCCAGGATTTGGAGATGGGAAAAAAGCTATATTGCAAGATATTGCACTTTTGACAGGTGAGTTTATATACGTCTTGAGTTCTGATTGAAAAAACTGAATATTCTTCTGAGCTCCAATAATATAAAAAATAATGATATTTGACTAGGATTTTTCCATCAGTTTTGAGGAGTGCTTATGTGCACATGTACATAATAATTTCCATTTGATCTAAAATTAAGGCTAATTCGGATATTGGACGTCCTCCTTCTTAGAGGTGACCAGCAAAATATTGATCCACAAAGTAGCATATAATAAATTAACACAAATTTGTGGGTTACGAAAAACCAGCCCAAAAAGCTGAGATGGAAAAAAAAAGAAAAACAAAAGAAGCCCCATAAGGGCAAGACTAGGGAGCAGATGCAGCCACACAAAGACTTAGGCATGGACCTCAGTAAGTCAAGTCATAAGCTCTGAGAAAGGGCCCGTGTAATTTTTGAGTTTCCTAAAGAAACTGTTGTATGAAGCGCGCCTCAAGGCATAAACCTTGGGAGCTTTTGGAAACATTGAGTTGATCTGGAGTCTTCATATATGTGGAGGTTGTTGCTAAGCTAACCTCCTCCATCTTCGATTCTTCTGTTTCATTTTGAGCTCTTGAAGGAGCATTTCAAGGCAAATCGAATTTCCATCCTATGCCTACAAAACTTCTGTATATTTCATTTTCTGCTTGCATAAATATCCTCTTTGATTTTATTAATGGGGTTTCACTTATTAGATTAGCATTGCTGTATTGTAATCAGGTGCTGATTTTCTCTCTGGAGATTTGGGCCTGACTCTTGAGAGTGCAACTTCTGATCAGCTTGGTATTGCACGAAAAGTAACTATAACAAACAGTTCTACAACTATTGTTGCTGACCCTACTACTAAAGCTGAAATACAAGCAAGGATTATGCAGATAAAGAAAGATCTTGCTGAAACGGACAACAAGTATCTGGCGGAAAAGCTTTCTGAAAGAATTGCAAAGCTTTGTGGTGGAGTGGCTGTAATTAGGGTAGGAGCACACACTGAGGTCGAACTTGAAGATCGAAAGCTAAGAATTGAGGATGCAAAACATGCCACTTTTGCTGCCATGGATGAAGGTGTTGTACCTGGTGGTGGGGCCACCTATATACATCTCTCAGAACAAATACCCATCATAAAGAATTTTTTTCAAGATCCGGATGAGCAGATTGGTGCTGACATTGTAAGAATGGTATGTTACGTGTCCTTTCCTTCTTGCCATCATCCCTATCCATGTGTGTTTTTCTTGTTGACTGCTAAATTAACTTAGTTGGAGCTAAATAGTGCTGATTCAGTTCCTGAGTTCATATCTTTTGTTATAAGTTATAACAACCTTGAGTACTTATGAGCAATATTTTAGTATAAATGAGGGAAGGGAAGTTAAGAACACTATACAGTTGCATTGATGCCAATGGTAATTGTAAATACTTAGAAATTTATTGTTTTGCTTGAAGGAGTAAAACGGCATTCTACAGTGGTTGTTAGTTGTTATTCTGAACTTGAAGTTTCATATGCATGGTACAAATACTCGTGTTGGGTTAAGTTATCCTTTGTATCAATATTCATACTTGTGAAAGTTTACCCCCAATAGCAATTTCTTTAAATTTGTGGCCAGATGGTAGACTGTCAAATTTGAAACTTTTGGATTGTAATTTATTTCTTGTAATTTGTCAATGACTTTCAGGCTCTTCTTGCACCGGCTAGATTGATTGCAGCCAATGCAGGAGTTGATGGTGCTATGGTTGTGGAAAAGATATGCACTTTTGACTGGAAAATTGGGTACAATGCAATGACTGGGAGATATGAAGATTTGATGGCTGCTGGTGTCATTGATCCTTCTCGGGTTTTAAGGTGTGCAATTCAGAATGCTGTCTCAGTTGCTGGTGTGATCCTTACTACTCAAGCCATATTGGTGGAGAAAACCAAAAAACCCAAGTCACCTGTTCCACACATTCCTGGGATAACACCTTAAAGGATATGGTAAGAGAAAATCCAAATGCACACGGGAAATGCAGACTGGACTAATTTGCAACTATAGCGGGTGTTCGCTCAAATGGGCCCTATAAGGATTTAACAATATCAAACACCAGATGCACGCTCAAATGGGCCCTATAAGGATTTAACAATATCAAACACCAGATGCACGCCTTCAAAACTTGACAGTCGACTACAGCATGCTTGTGGGTTATGTTATGAGAGGATCAAGGGTCATATCAGATTAGCGTTGTGATTCATGCATTTGGATGGACTCAACAAAGCTTTCGAGGTGATTTTTTGAGCTCTTTCTAGAAGTCAGTTTTTCGTTAACAAGGGATGAATTCAACTATTTAGTGAGTACTTAATTTACGGCTATTCTGTAGAAATGTACAGATGCATAATTTATATTTTCATCTATGTAAATTTATTGAGTACTTCATAATAATTTATTTTCCATGGATTATCTGCCAGTATTCAGGAGTGTTGATAGTTAGATAAAAAAAGTTACAAGCTGTAGAAAATTTACATGTCGCAAGTGTAAGGCGAGGTTTGGTTTGTTTTTGTTTTTGTTTTTTTTGGTGTGTGCTTGCGTGTGGGTGGGTGGACACAGCAAGGTAACAAATAAACAAGCTAGGACAATTTACATGTGCTGCGGGCATTGTTGTACATATGCATACGAAATTTTCCATTTCATAAGTATATAAACCAGTGTAGCCATTTAATACCTTTTTACATTAATATATAATTACAGAAGACAATTTTCACTTATTTGAACTTTGTATTCTTACAAGCAAACCAGTTACAAATCTGCTCTGCATTTACTACCAAGGCTACGGAACAATGGAGCTGCTAACGATCTGGGCATCTTAACAAGACCTCACCGGAGGTGATGCCTGCATGATAGATATGAAGCAGAACGTCTTGTTATGTGTACATACACTGTAACTCGAATAAACAATTAACAATAACTTGAAATCTAGAAGACACAGTGAGAGAAGGGAAGTTCAGAGGGGCAGAACCTCAAAGTTTCTTTTGTCCCCCGACGAACTTTGCAACGGATTGTTGGGAGCCCTAGCTGCTGGTGAGCCTCATAACGGTGACAACCCGAAAAACCTGAAGAGATATGACACAGTAGTGAACTCAAATGTGAGAGAGGAATAAGGATGTGGCCATTATCTAACAGAACAATCTAAATGTTAGTATTCAAAAATATATAGGGCGCCCACGTACCATAGTATTCGCCATCAACCTCCAGCACGTCAATCTGCATCAAATATATTTAAGATTCCATATAAAAGAGCCAATGTCTAAGAAAGAGTAAGAGAGATGAAAAATCTTAAGGTTCGTGAACTGATTCCAGTGACATAAGCATTGACAAAGCAGAGTTCCTAGCATGAGCTGAAATAGGCATTTAAAAAGGGTTTTGGGCACATTGGGGTTTTCAAAATGGAGCTCAGGCTTCCTGTTATTTATTGCCGCCAAGTTGCCAATCCATAGAAGGAATGATGAAACTGATAAACAGATTCAGAAGTTAGTGGCGAAGATACTGAAAGTTTCAAAAGGGGCTCGAAAATAATTAATGGTTAGCAACAAAGAAATCAAACTAGTTGAGGGAACTCTTTTTGGATGAAAATTCACATCAAGATTGGTCTATCTACCAATAATCTTTATTTAAGGATTGGAATAGCCATAACCATTAAGGTTATACAACACGGCAATGCTGTGAGATCAAACACTAGAGAAGCCCAAGTTTTGCAATCATCTGCACAAAACTCGCCTTCACATTTGAAACACGAACTTATGGTCACAGCAGTTTGCGAAAATTGGTTGGATTGTCCTTATTGATAGGGTGGTCCTGGGGAACCACAACTTTTTAGCTGAGGACACTACGTTATTTTTGAGGATGGTGAATTTTAATTGTAGATACCGATCTAATATCCCACGACGGAACAAACCTTGCGTCCTTTGACATGGTCTAAACGGGCTATTTATCAAAATTAGGCAAGCAAAACAGTTCGGCACTCCGAACTAAATATTGAGGTCGAACCCGGACAAGGGAGACGTCAAAAGAAAACATAGTCACATTATGGTAGGGAAGTGTTCCCCACTGATGGTGGTGCCTCACATGTCAACCAATTAGGGGATCAAAAAGACAGGACAGGTCTCAGGGCTATGGTCCTAAGGTCATCATGACTCTGCCACAACGCCAACCAATCAAAACACACCCTAGAGGCGGTTGCACAAGTCCCCAGATCGAGAGTACTGGGGCTTGACAGGACCAGGGTGGCTCCTTAAAGTCCAATTTTACCTATATAAACGGGGCAATTCAGAAACACAGGGACACGATCGAAGGGAGAAAAAATGCCCATACTCTCGCTCCGAGCTATCACTTCCTTTAATATAGTTGCAAGCTTACTCTTTTGATAAGACCTTTTCAACTCAAACCTAATTAAGTTGGTCAAAGATTGACATGCGATTTTTTGCTACCAATATAAGACGGAAATTTTATATAGATCCAATTCCTTTTATCTTCTTCTGGACAAGAACATGAAATTTTTATTATTTCTTCCAAAAACACAATAGAACTAATATATAAATCAGTACAAAATTATATGTTAAATTCAACTTAAACGATATTAAATAAAACAACTGGGAAATGTTAGCTTACTGGTACTTGGAGCCCAATCTCACTGATACTATCCATAAGTTCCTTTACTTTTTGTGGGTCATTAGCTCTTGTACGCATGAGGGGTCTCCGAATTCTATCAAGGGGAAGTTCAAGAATCACCGGTCCTTTAGATTGATGCACGCCAGGAGGAGATCCTGGAACCAAGAAAACAAGTAATTAACCCACTGAAAACCTTGTATTTCATCAAATTTGACCTAAACTTAAAGAATTCCATCGCTACTTTAGCTAAAGTGCGAAGAATATACGCAGCACTTTTAGCAAACACCACTAGGGCATACAGGAACTTAAATGTTAAAAATGTACAAGTGTGAACAGAAATTGAGGATGAAAATACCATTAGAGTAAGCAGAAGCAGATATAGAGAAGCTCCTCAAGTTGTTTGGGAATTTCAGCACAAGATTTGCCATTTTATCTCTCGCTTCTTGCGTAATAATTCGAATCGAATTTAGATCAGATGGGAGGGCAAATATAAGGTTACTGCTGGAAATAGCATAATGAAACTGAACCACATTTATGATTTGCCTCGTTTAACAGGACCGCGCTTGATGTACCGTCGCACGTGTAAGGGGTAAATTGCACAACATGTCGAGCTCAAATTGTATTCGTCCAACTTAAGGGAAATTGGCGAAAATGGTCCCTAACGTATGACATTAGTACGCAAATAGTCCCTAACCTTTCATTTTTAATGAAAAGGTCCCTAACCTATCCATTTAGGTACGCAATTGGTCATTTTTTACAGATTCCATTAAAAATCCTTTAAAACTCTATCTATTAGGTACACAAATGGTTCATCTCACCTTTTTTTTATCTTTATTAGTAAGGTAAAATTGTCAAGTTACATTTTTTTTTATTTCAATTAGCACAAATGGTCCTTAACCTTTACCTTAGTGTGGAAATGGTCTATAACCTTTATTTTTTGGCACAATAGTCCCTAACATATATGTTTTGGTGCGCAAAAAGACAAAAATATCCTTAGTTTTAATTAAAGAAATTTACAATTGGATTCATAACATTTACAAAAAGTGAAAATGGGTCCGATACTTTAATTTTTTTTTTATTAAAAATCAAAAGAAACTAACAAATTGATAATATACTAAATTATTTTGTATATTTTATAAACTATTATTAAATAACTAAAATTTAAGTTCATAATTATTAACAAATGAACTAATTAAAATTATTTTATTATTATTAAGTAATCATATTATTTAAAATTCAAACTTTAATTTTATCATTACAATTAGAGGTGGCTAAAATGGGTTGGCCCAGATAATCTTGACTCTGGGTTGGGCTAGTCCAAGAAAAAAATTTAAATAAAAACCGTGTTTATTTGGCCTAGCATAACTAACCTGCTGGATCAATCGAGCTAAAGTTGGGCTGACCCGATAAAAAATATTTTAACCCAAATCACCCACTCCATTAATCTACCTAACCCCCACACCCACACCCACACCCACACCCACACCCACACCCACACCCATACTCTATGCTAGATACATGGGAGAAAAATTCCCCCTACAGTTATGCGAAACCAGGGTTTCGACCAAATCAAGGGGGGATTTCTCCCCCTCATGATTTGGTCGATTCCGCGAGAGTGATGGTGGTGGGTTGGAGATGGAGAAGAACGTTTGTTTGGTTTCTTTTTTTTTTTTTAATTTAATTTAGTGTGTGTATATATATATACGTATTGTGTGTATATATAAAATAATTTATTAAAAAATTAAAGTATCGAACTAATTGCTATATACAAAATAATAGTTCATAAAAAATAAAAATAATTTAGTATATTAACAATTTGTTAGTTTCTTTTAATATTTAATAAAAACTTAAAATATCGGACCCATTTTTCACTTTTGCAAATGTTAAGAATTCAATTGTAAATTTCTGTAATTAAAACTAATGATATTTTTGTCTTTTTCATTAAAAAAATACCAATTGCGCACCAAAACATATAGGTTAAGGACTATTGTGTCAAAAAACAAAGATTAATGACCATTTCCACACTAAGGTAAAAGTTAGGGACCATTTACGCCAATTGAAAGAAAGAAAAAAAATATAATTTGACAATTTTACCCTACTAATAAAGACAAAAAAGTGAGAGGGACCATTTACGCACTTAATGGATATGTTTTTAACTGATTTTTAACGAAATCTGTCAAAAATGACCAATTGCGCACCCAAATGGATAGGTTAGAAACCATTCTGATAAAAATAAAAAATTAGGGACCATTTGCGTACTAATGTCATACATTAGGGACCATTTGCGCCAATTTCCCTTCAACATCCAACTTTGAAATATTAGAAAAAATTGCACAAATGGTCCCTAACCTTTTTCTTTAGTAAAAAAATGATCTATAACTTTATTTTTTGGCACAACAAATCCCTTAATTGGTGAGCAATTAATTCTTATTTGATACAAAGACAAAAATGCCCTTATATTTTTAATTAAAAAAATTATAATTGAATTTCTAACCTTTGCAAAATGTGCATGTATGTCCGATACTTTTATTGTTTATAAAAAATAAAAAAATAAAAACTAACAATTTGATAATATACTAAATTATTTTGTATATTTTACGAACTATAAAGTAACTAAAATTTAAGCTCATAATTATAACAAACGTGTTAATTAAAATTATTTTATTATTATTAAGTAATCATAATATTTAAATCTAAACTTTAATGTTATCGTTACAAGATAAAAAGAAATATAACTTTGTCACAAACTTGATGTTCAAATATTTTTATTTAATTGAACTATTCATTTATTAACTACAAATATTATAGTTCAAATTGTATTATTCATATTTTAATTTATCATTTTTTTCTTATTGTTCAAAAATAAAGAATGCATAATGTGTCAATTAATTTTTGTTAGTATTTTTATGTTTAAAAAACATAATAGGATTGGTTCAATATCATAAAATTATATATTCTATTTTGTTATTTATTTAACTTAATTTTTATTCATGTTTTTCACATTACATAGCAATTACATATACCTAAAGCACAATAATTTTATATTTTTCTCTTATTAAAAATTTAATTGACAGGACTATAATGATATATTTAATATGACATATTAAATATTATTTAATAAATGTATTGGACCTATTTGCACATTTTGTAAATATAAGAAATCTAATTACAATTTGCTTTAATTAAACCTAGGCTTATTTTTGTCTTTTTATCAAATAAACCAATTGTGAACCAAAAAACACATAGGTTATGGACTAATGTGCCAAAAAACAAAGTTATGGACCATTTCCATACTATGGGCAAATGTTAGGGACCATTTGCGCCAATTTTCTCGAAATATTATTCATTGCTTACCCATCTATATTGAACATTGGATAATGAGTGATTAATGAGAAATAGTTTGAGATAGATGAGTAAACAATGGGTAACATTTCAAAGTTTGATGAGCAAATAGTAATGTTGAGTGAATTTGGATAATTGTTTATTAAATTTACTCGTCATTCAACTTCATTAGTTTACAAGCAATCAGGTCAGTCTAATTGAGTTCAATCAATAAACTTACTGAAATAGTTGATTTAGAAATAATTGATTTAGTGATTTGAATTGATTTAATTGAGAGATAGCCAACATAGACGAAGAATATAAATACACACTTCTTTTGTAGAAGAAACATTCTTTTTATCCCTCTCTTATGCTAATTATGTTTTTAAGCCTTCGTTTGGTATAGATTATAAACTGATTTATTTGACCAAAATAGTTTATTTGACCAAAAACGGTTTATTTGACCAAAATATTTGCCTATACAGCATGACATTTTTTACCAAAAATAGTCAAATAAACCATAAACTAGTTTATAATCTATACCAAACGGAGGCTAAGGCATCAACTTTTGGCAATAACTATAACATTATACTGCTTGATTGATGATACAAGGAGAAAAGTTCATATCCAACATCAAACTAACAACACATGAACTAACAACACACAATACACAAAGTAACTATAAAATAGTTTGGAGGGGAGCAAAAAAATTGAAAAGATTTATGAATAAGAACAACAAATACTTTGAATTTCTTGCATAAATAAAAACCTATAACTAGAATTATTGTTTGTCTATGATGTTAGCGATCGATTTTTCTCCATAATGGCATATTGGCCGAAAATCTATCTCTAGTTGTATATATAGAATAAATCAGGGTTGGACCCACATGGTGTCATGTGAAGTCAATTGACCCACATATTTTTTATATATTTTTTTAATTTTGTATATTTTCTTTTTACTAACTATTATGATAATTTCAAAGTTTACTATGTATTGAATCTGGTCAGTTCTCTTTATTCATCTTTTAAATTATGTGTTCGATGCTTATTTATTTTTCTTATTTGTTTGAACTTTATTTGTGATTTCATAGGCATTATATAGTCAATTGATTTAGCTAGCTTCAATTATTTTACTATTTTCTTCGTCTTTAGAATTGAAAATTTTGATATAATTATATTATGGCTTCAATGTATTATCCTCTACTACATGAGTTCTTTTTTTCTATTCTTAATTATACAACGTTTTTAAAATATGAAATTCATAGGCTACGATTAGTAATGTGTTGATTTATTTTCATTAATTTAATGTTATTTTTTAAAAAAAATAAAATTGTATCAATATTATTGAACTCACAATAAAAAATATTTGGCTCCGCCACTAGAATAAACCCTACAATTCTTCCTCATTCTTATACTAAATAGAGTGATCTGATTGCTTGTAAATTAAAGTATAATGGTGTGCTTGTATAAAATTAAAGTTTAATTATCTAATTACAAGTATAGTAAACGTTCAATGACCTCCACTGCAATTTTAGATGAACTGGCGTGGAAAATTAACTTATGCATGTTACATAATTCAAATTGAGTGACATAATTGTTTACAAATAGGGATGCCAGTGGGAGTGAGTTGTGTCCGGACTGCCATTATCATCTCAATTCTATTGAGGATTTTTAGGAGGCAGAGTGAAGATTGAAAAATTTATATATATCGTTCTGTTTAATTAATTAATTAATTAATTTTTTAAATATTAATTTTTATTTTTTAAATACGATTTAAATTTTAAAATATAAAAATAAAAAAATTCTAGGCGACTTTGAGAAATTCAAGGCGGGAACTATGATCATCTTCCTCGCTCCGTTAGTAATCGTGGTGGGTTGAGGACGAAATTTTTTACAATCTCTTTGTACAAATTAAAGTAAAGTGGTCTAACTGTACCAAATTGAGGTCAATGACTTCAATGCAATTTACCCACGTGTAAAGGCTGGATGATTAATTTTTAATTTCATTACTTATTCTGCATTTATTCCATTTTAATCAGGAAGTTATTACTCATACTCACCACAAAAACAACGTAAGTCCGTTTTCACTTTTCTCAACTATTCACAACCGGTTATTGCTGTTTAAAAAAGTATTTTTCTGATTTCATCTTCGACACCATTGTATTCTTCTTGTTGAATCCACCCAATTTCTTAAAGTTCGGATCCCACAACGAGTAAATGGTATATTAGTATATTATGAGTATATTTAGTATATATTTTTTGTAGATTATAAGTAGTGACTCTTACGAAATGTGTGGATAAAAAGTAAATAAAAAATATGAATTCTACGAAATATATAGATAAAAATAATATTTGACGAACTTATAAATTCTTATAAACGCACACAAAATTTTTTTATGAATTATTTAAGAGCGCTATCCTTCATGCGACTATAGCTGTACGAAATAATTGTATCTAGCGACTTCTGATTTCTACACGACTTTAGTTGAATTCGGGTACGCTTGGAGAGAAGGCGACCTGTCTCCATTTTCCACTGGCAGCCATGAATTCCCTCTCTCTACTCCGGTACTCTCACTCTCACTGTTATTTATTTGTTTCAAATTTTTTTCCCCTGATTTCTGAAGTTTAAATTGAACTGAAACGATGGTGCATTTATTGAAGCAGGGGCCCGTTAATTGCACGAACTTTGGGTTTAATCAAAGCCTCGAATTCCGGTCCCCATAATACAGCTTTTTCTTTCTCTCTTCGTCCTCTTCAATGGCGCAGGTACATATGTTAATTTATATTGGCCTGTAGTTGCTTGTAAGCCCTGCTGAATTTGTGCCTTGATATTGAGGGTATTCTTGCGTTTTTCATTGTGTTGTTTGAAGAAATAGCTCATTTTTGGAACGACTTTTAGATGGAAAGGACTTAGATCACATCTGTGGTAAAAATCGTACTCCTAGTCCTAGAAGCTATAAAAATTACACTAGAAAAGGTATCAAATGAAAGGTATTCTCAATAAATTATACATGAAGGAGAATAAGCCAATGAATTGTAATTCCTAAACCATCTCATCATGTTTGCAATTGGGCCTACTTTTGTTGTGGAATCACCTAGAATCATAACATCATTACAACTTGACTCCTGATTTTCAGGTGGAATGGTTTTTCCATTTCCGTTTATTGGTTGCAGACATACTCATTTACATTTCCCTTTATTGGTTGCAGACATGGAAACCATAAATGAGTATGTTATGTGGAAAATCCAACTAACCACCATCGTGCCACCACTCCGTGCCCATATTAATAGTATAAACACCATGAGGAAAAAATAATTGACAAACAAATCACCAAGATACATAATTACAAGATTATGAAGTCTTCATCTATTTAAAACATTAAAATTTCCATAATTCTTATTGGGAATTTGTGGGAAAGGCCATTCCTAAGGAATGGATTTTCCCACCTAACTTAACCTTTTATACAATTAGTGGAAAAAAAGAGCTGGAATGGCCTTATTCATTGTAGGCCATTCTGTAAAACAAACATGGCAATACAATATAAGTTCACCAGCTAGCTAGAGCACCACTAAGAAACTAGTTTTCCGTTCATAAAATCTGGACATGACGGGGCTTTTAAATAAGCTTATACGATTTTTTGGCATTCATAGCTTATGATACAATTTGGCAGAAATTTTTTCTTCAATATCTAGGTACAATATGTCTGCTAAATGTGGTTTACGAGAAATTACTGTAATAGGTGAGCATTGTAGTATTCCTTAACTTCTTTTTTAATGGAACCTATATTGCCATTCTTAACCTCTTGAAATGCACATATCTCAGGGCCATGTCATCTATAAATGCCACCAATGATGAAGAGGCTTCTGCCAGAGTGGCCGCTGTAGATGCTGATACTGGGAAGCCAACTATGTATTAACTCTTCAGCCTGCTGGTGATATAGTGCTTTGTTTTTCAATCATCCTAGTTTAAGCTGTGAATACTATCCAAAATTTCAGCAATGTTATACTTAAGACAATTTGATTAAGTGTCTTCACTGTTTTTTTCGTCTTTACAATTTTCTCGTGGAAGTTCTGCTTCGTCTTCTTTTTAGAATGGCCACAATACTTGTGTAGTATTTGATTAATTCGGAAAACTCGTTACATATATCAATCTTTAGTATAGATGCATAGCTACCTAGCCTTTTCACATAAAAATTGAAGAAAGGTGAAAAATGGCTTTAGTGCTAATTGTCATACAGTCCAATTTTTCATTCATTTTCAAGAATGGTGCAGTATGTACACTTGGCATTATACTAAGACACTGGAAATCCTAGTGTGTTGGGAATATGTGAAAAGGTTGAAAGCAAGAAAGAAATTTATTTGGTATTCTTACAAATCTTCTATACGACACAGGTTGTAGACCGGTTTATGAGTACATCTGATGTATTTTCTTATTTTTTATGACACTCAAAGCATTTCACAAAGCATTTCACTTTGTGCCCCGTGACTAGCCATGTCACAAGGATTTCTATTTTCACTTTATTAGCATCAGTGTAGTAACAGATTACATACCTTCAAGATTTCTGCCATTGAGGATTTAATTGTTAACTTGAGTGTTATGTGATGCTATACCGTTTACATTTATTCCAGATTTGACAAAATAATTGCAAAGGAGATCCCTTCGTCCATAGTATATGAAGATGATAAGGTCCTTGCTTTTCGGGATATTAGCCCACAAGCTCCTGTCCATGTTCTTGTCATTCCAAAGATACGAGATGGGTTAACACAGCTTGGCAAGGTAATATTCCTTTTCTTGCTTTAGCCGAGCCAGTAATAATCGCATGATATTAGTCATGTTTTCAGCATTTGGGTAGGAAAAAATAGGTCATGTTCTCCTAGCATCAACTTATATGATCGGTAGGTAAAGTGACAAATTTCCTGTTGGTGGTGGCCCACCACTATGTTATTTAATGATCAGCAAAGTAGAGGGGCTGGCTGCAAGTCGAATATTGCTTGTATTTTTTGTTTTCTTTTTCTGTCTTTTTTTTTTTAAAAAAAAATTCATGTCATTACTGTCACTTGATAGGAAGAGAAGAATGTGAGTGAAATCATGGATGCACCTTGGTGGACGTATTTTAATCATATTTTGATTTTAGTAGGCTGAACAGAGACATGGAGAGATATTGGGTCACCTTCTTTACGCAGCGAAAATAGTGGCAGAGAAAGAAGGCATTGTTGATGGTTTTCGTGTTGTTATTAACAGTGGTCCATCTGCTTGTCAGTCTCTCTTTCTCTCACTCTCCGTGTGTGTGCGGATTTGTATATGTGTGACATGCCATAATAAAAATTATGACTTGCATCCCTACTCTCAAAAAAAAAAAATGAAAAGAAAAGAAAAGAAAAGAAAAGAAAAGAAAAGAAAAGAAAAGGAAAAAAAAAAAGAGGAAAAAATACATTTTCTCATGCAACTCCACAGGATTGAAGAATTCTGACTGTCATCATGTTAGCGTTCTCTTCTGAGTTGGAAGGACATACTTTTCAAGTGTTATGGTCGTGCATTGTTAATCAATTCAGTAATTTGGTTGTGCTTTCAATATTTTTTAAATGAAATTCTACTCAATGAGAAAAAACACTTCTCTCCCTAATTACACAAATGATGAACACCACTTACTCTCTCTTTCTTTCTCTCTAGGTCAATCTGTTTACCATCTTCACTTGCATGTACTTGGAGGGAGACAGATGAAATGGCCTCCAGGTTAAATACAGATTCAGACGACTGAAGTTTTTTGGTTTCCTCAGTTTCACTCTTTTCCCAAAAAATCCAGTACTCGTAATAGCACAGTCAAGATGGCAAATTATGTGTTGAAACTCTCTGAAAATATACCCTCTTCTAAAGTTTATCTATTAAATTCTCGTAAATCTGAGGAATTACAAGTTTTGTTTGATTTGGCTTCATAGTACTCTCTTCCTCTTAGCTCATTGATATGATCATGCAAGCTAGTTAAGAAAGACATTTCACCATGGAGAAGACAAATATTTTTGTTTTTCATAATTTACCAAAAAAGGCCGACCCTCTATCCAAAATAAAGCCTTAGGGTTGTGATGGAAGACTTGCTATCATCAAGGAGAATCGAGGTGTTTCTGTTGCTAATCGCGGTTTTGACTGTCAGCATCAAACTTGAATGAGACTTGTAAACTTGATGCAATGGAATGCGAGGGGTCAGTTCTGCAAGCTGAATTTGGTCACACTGGCCTATATTTTAGGTTGGCAGTTATACAAAGAATATTTGTCACCTGGAACTTCACACAGTGTCCGGTTTTTTGTTCTGAACAAGTCATTTGTAGGAACAAGAAATCAACCGAGCATATAGAATAGAAATGTATTCTTGTTATATCATCAAGTGAAATATGTCACCCGGTATGATCTGATCAACCCATCTACACGAGGAATGGGCAATTTCCCACGAGGAATTAGGTACAAAGAATAATTCCATGAAATATAAAAAAAGTGGTGAAAAATCTGAGATTTACAGTGACTAAAAATTTGGTTCGAGCATAGAAATCATAGTATTGTGTGAACCCCTGACTGGTTCGAGCAAAGACATGAGCAATCTGGTTCAGCCAACTCCCGCACCACAAGTCTTTTGTCACGATTGATCATGAGCTTGGTAAGAGGTAGCTTTGAAGAGACTTGGCGCCAGATTTCTTTCACAGTTCCATTTGGATCCTCGTACTCAAAGTATCGTTTTACCTGTATCAAATACAAAATTTGGGTATCTCAATTTCCAACTAGTGAAAAATTGGCTGTTAAATGGATGCAGAAATTTAAGATCCTACAACGATCTTAAGAATGTGCAAATACAATCTTCCTTAAAAATTTATGTAGACTTGAGAACATCATTTATCCTTAAAGAAGACAATCATCAACTAAAATCAAAACTATCCTATATGGATAGGTTTAAATTTGCAAAAACTTGCAGACAGCAGATCTGGATTTTTCAGCAAACAATTTTCTGTAGTACAATCAAGCATGAATGAGGGAATGACTCCTAGAATTGGACATGTACTCATCCAGTCTCCTCTCCAAAGCTTGCTAAATGTTAGTTATGACTATACACAAAAATTAGAACCCTAAAAGTGACATCGAGACTAGTGTAAAAGTAAACAGAAATATGTCAAGAGTACTACTTTTGATAAATATAGTAGACGAATAGCATTTTGATGGGAGAAACTATAGGGAAATACCTTTTTCAACTCTTTTTGGAATTCCAGAACCCTCTCTGTGCTCAACCTTCTCAGCAAATTAACCAAGTATCCAGGCTTAACAGCTGTGTTGGAATTCACGAAAACAGCAATATTTCTATAGTTTATAACATCTTCGAAAGGCAGCTCAATGTAGTCGCTTACAATAACAGGAACACACAAGCTGACAATAGCATCAAAAAGTCGACAAGCCGATGGAGTATCTCCAGCTGGATGTAAACAGAACTTTGACGTATGCATTCCTTGTGTTGCTGCACGTCGACTCTCTCTGGACTGTGCACCATGTTTTATAATAACATCCTTCTCCTTCTCAAGCACTTGGAAAAGCAAGTCACGGATCTTCCCACCCTGCATTCCAAATAAAATAAATTTGTATGTAGGAGCACATTTAAGCAACCATACTGCCACACAAATACAAACTGCATGTGGACCAATTACGATGCACAATACCTTAGAAATTTTATGACCACTTTACCAACAAGTTTGGCAATAGACGAAAAAAGATACTTTTACAAGAAAAATCACTCATTTCAAGGTGTTCTTTTTTTATACCTTAGAAATTTTATGACCACTTTACCAACAAGTTTGGGAATAGACGAAAATAGATACTTTTACAAGAAAAATCACTCATTTCAAGGTCTTCTTTTTTTATCTTCTCAATATTTCTTAGGCATGAGAAATGAACCAGAACTATGACAACCTTTTAGATCATCGTCAATTCTTTATTGATTTAGAAAACAAATGATTCAAGTGAGGGAAAAAGGCTGGATATCAGATTATACTCTAAATAATATAATTTAGAAAAGGACCAGAAATGTGAGAGAGAAGTGCTTTCAAAATTCTCATAATCACAGTTGGTAGCATTGCCAATCCTTTATATACTCTACTCACACTAGGTGCTTTAAAGCTAGAAAGTCATGAGTTGACCCCTATGTAAATAAAGCATCTTCCATAATTTCTGTAAACTATTTTAAAAATTACAAAAGCCACAGCCCTACACCAAATATATTTGAAAGATTCAGAGATAAAGCTAATATAATTACACTTTAAGATACAATCAATCCAGGACCGATTTGAGCTGAAAAGTATTTTCAAAGGAACATGCTTTATTTCAAATATTCTTCCTTTAAAATTGCTTTTTTTAGACTTCTTTAGCGCATGCACCAGAACCCCTTTCTATTTTGTTCACCCTTTCTATTTTGTTCAGACGCAAGATTCAAAACTCACGGTCACTCATCAACTACTTAGCAGCTTCAACTATTATCTTATTAATGATAGAACAAAAAGAAAAAGATATAATCCACAGGCAATCACCAAATCCTACCAGCTTTGAGTTCTCAAAATATTGTTATTCCCTCTTAAACCCAATGAAGACATGGATAAGCAGTCTTAAGAGGGTGTAGACACCTTTCCTCTGTACAACGATATCAAAAATTTCAAGAAAGAAAAAACACAGAATATTCAGTTGGCAGATAAAGCAGAAAATCTGAATCAAGAATATGATCAGACTCAAATATCATGTATACATCAAGAATCTGACCAGACTCAAATATCAAGTATACTTGACTCTGTAACTCTGCAGACTGCATTTCATCTTTTGACGGTATCAATTAAGATCACTGAATAGCTCAAGGTTTTTACTAAAAGTTCAGAATTTTGCTATTAACCCGACAAACAAACTGCCTACCAATTATGAGAAAAATGTTATTAACCGACCCTGGTCCACAGATATCAAACTATCTATGTTAACATTATTAGACACAGGTCAAGTATTTTTTTTAATAAGTATAGCAATACAAATTCACTTCCCAATTTTTGCTCGGCGTAGAATTTTCCCATGCTCAATGCATGCCTCCAAAAATGTTTAATTCGCCCAACCTGATGCTTATGATTAGGTCTATATATCCTAAAGCTAGAAAATTAAGAAGTGCTCTCTGTACCTTTTCATTTGTTATTAGACTAATCATTTAACTCAAGACAAGATAATGATTCATGTATATGAAATTTCAAAAGTCACAAGAGTATATGACACTTTCTGACGGATAACCTCATTTACCAAAATAAAAACTCACATCTACTGCCGGAAAGGAAAATGATATAAATTGCTAACAGATTATTACCTCTTTTCTATATCGGTTCCCCATAAAGAACAGCAGCGACTTGCGATTCTCGACCCCTACATCCCCATTGTATGTATTAATGCGATGTGAATAAGGCAAGATCACATCCTTAACAAGTGATGCCTGATTGCGACCCAACCTCCCAAAATCTGAAACCAAGAGCACCCCATTCTTCACCCTATCAATAACCTTGTATAAAGCATTGGGATCCTGACATATGAATACATGGTCCCACCCATTATTCCTCTTCCAGTACACCTGCTCCTCCAACCACTCCATCAAAGCCTCCTGCATCAGAAATCGCCAATAATTTAAGAGCACATCTTTTGCAACATGTTGATCAAGCGGAAGGTATGAATTTTGAAGCACAATTTACCATATGCTATGTTGTACTTCATACTTCATTTTCTGTACCTTGCTTCTTGTGAGAATATGTCTCGCAAAGAAAGGCAAGGTACAACTATTGAAGTACTGCGTACACTAAATAATTGTACTAAATTATCCAAGTTCCAGAATTCAAAATTTAAAACCTTAAAAGCTCAAAAATGAAAAAAGGAATCATACCTGCATTTGATCATCATTGTATGTAGGTCTATCCGCAGGGCCATTTGCATTGGCGGGTCGGATTGGGTTGACCACGAGACTCAGTGATGAGAAAAAGGGCACGTAAAAAAGTTCTGCATCCTCCGGGTCCATGACCCGAGTCACGGCCGAGTCGATACGGTCCTCACTCAGCCGATTCAAATCAGAGAACAAGTACCACTCAGCCGAGTGCTGGTTCCCCGGATACTTCAACAGTGCGTCATTCTCCACCAACTCTCCACCACGCGCAGCCGCGTAGCTCTCAATAACCCCATATGTAAATCTCCTCGGCAAGTCATACATATATATTTTCACCTTATTAACGTTAGAATTATCGATACCGATGTCAAATTTATTAACTAAATTAAGTAAATTAGAAGAATTATAATTGGGAGGTGTGTAGAAGAGGAATGTGTAGAGGGCAAAGATGGTGAGAAGGGAGGCGAGGATAAGAGTGGGTTTTATGAAAGATTTGCGGGGCATTTTGAGAATTATTTTAGCTTTGTCCCTGTTTAGATTTGGTGAGGTTGGTGGAGAAGGGGACATTGCGGCGGAGGAAGGTGGTGGCGATCTGAGTTTGGGCCGTTGATTCATTGAAAACACAGGGCATGATTTTTACGCGTTAATTTCACAGGACCTGTAATTGGACAGAACAGGAAATGTATAAAGAGTCGCCAATTTCTTTTTCTTCTTTGAAAAATATGTACTTTTAAACTAGTATACACCGCTTACTCGTGGTGGAATCCGACCGTAGGGTTACTATTCAAGTTCAATAGCAACTCAATATCACCAATTAAGAGCTGCAAAATAAAAAATAAAAATGATTAATAATAGCACATCTATTATCAAATGAAATAAAATCAAGATTATCATATACCATGAATCTAAAAGTAAAATGTTGAAAGAGTCATTATTGGTGCAATTGATCAAATATCCAAATTACAGTAATTGACTTTATTTTGACAAAAAAATTAGGCATCCAAGTGATTACATGAACTAAAAAAACTCTGACAACAACTCCCCCCGCACAAGATGTTTAACTCATGTAGATTATGAAATAAATTATTCATTCAAAGCCTTTATGGGCAATGCAGCTCTGATGGCAATTAATGATGGATGCAGTGATTGTCAATGATTTAATTCAAAAAAAAGTGGTCTTATCTATTCAAGTATAAGTAAAGACTTTGTATATGTCTTGATTTTACAAGAGTTACTTTGAAAAAATAACTTTATTGTAATTAGAGGTAAGCAAAACATTATCCAAACAGGTTTGGAGCCAAAAAGTTACTAAAATGTAACTTCAACTTCTTTTTTTAAGCTTAGCCTAACTTGCTTAGTGAGTTGATTCAACAATTTCTAGCCTGCATATTTAGCAACCACTTCTACGGCTGACTTGGTGCAAACTACTTGCACGAAATGAATTATTAAAGCAGAAAACACTTGTAGCTTGCAATTATCACATGTATAAGCTGTTGGGTAGAGTAGTACTTTGTCTTCTCTTTGAGTTCATCTATTTTTGCTTACCTCTCAGCCGATCTAACGAATGCCTTAAGTTGAGTTTGCATGGTATTAAGTGCCAAAAGAGAGGGGAGGGTCAATCCTATTTGACACTTGCTTCCAAATAAAATTCAAGTAGAATGTGGAAGGAAAAAGGACAAAAGAACCAGAAAAGAGCACGGAAGACATCGTGTTCTGAATTCCCCTATAGTCCAACAAGGCAATCATGATAATTTTGATTATTTGGAGACCAGGTATCACTCAATTCACATTTGAGGATCTAATTGATTTAAGTGAACTCTTGTTATATTATTAAATATGCTTGTAACTGTTTTATTCGATGAATATTACTGTTTAAATTGCATAAACTTAAAGAAACTCAAATAAAAACTTGGATAAACTCAAAGTAACAGTATCAACTCTGCTACTAAAAACTCACCAAATACAAGTTTGATCAAAACTATTCATGAGTTGAGTTGGTGTCAAATTTTTATTCAACCTAATGTAATTTGGAAAACTTGGAGAATAATTTGTCACAAACTCCTAAATTCTATAAACTTAGGTAAGATTAAAGAATCCACGAAATACCACCAAATCTTAGATCCATACCAATCTAATACACTAACTTGCTCTATGTCTATCTGTGTATTTCACTCTTTTCTTCATTGTGGCAAGTCTCTAAGACCTCCACAACCCATTATAAGTAACATCCTGCAAACCAGCCCATCACCTCATCATAAGTAACTTTATTTTCAACCATTTCTTAAATGTTAATTTTGAAAGCATCTATAGATAGCTTGTTGGAAGGGGTTGATAAAAGTTAACCTCATAAAATTCAATCAATGATATGAATCTGGTTAGGTAACCATATGTCTTACTCAGAGGGTATGAATGTATGTATACCTTGACGTGAAGAGTACAATGTTCACTTACACACAAATACGGTAGTTACTTAAAATATATCATCTAAAAGTAAAAAATTCTCGGCAGTTAGAAACAAAGTATCATTGAACAAGAACGTCATCTTGAATGAAACACTTACTAAAAAATAATAATGCGATGAAAGGAAAGTGGTGTCAGTTTCCAAGCCATAAAATAACATATTAATCTTTCATGATATCTATGGGAAAACTAAAGAAACAGTGGAAACTATAGAATCAATTCAATTTAAAATATATGCAATGGATTTATAGTACCTATGTAGTGCAACAGTCGAAGAGATGGGCACAGAGGACTAAAACATTCAGATTTGAGTTAGAGCACTGGCAACTTAGCAGATATTATTTATGTTAGGGAATAACTATCCTACAAAAATGGTAAGCTATCACATACTGCTGCAATTGCAACTTCAAATAAACTAAAGTGATCAAGACTTGCAGACACGATCTCACAAATTTGAATGTATTTGAGAAGTCCAAAGAAGTGATTTTCCAAATAAACTTACCGATATAATAAACAGAAGGGTAATTATATATTAATAAAAAGAAAAACACATACATGATTGTCCAATTCTCTAGCTACTTCTTACCAACTCAAAGCACGTAAACTGACACCCAGGAATTATATTCTATGAGACACTTTACATACTTTTGGCATAAGCTTAACAAAATATGATATCCAAAAAAAAATATGCCCAAATAATTTAAACCGAAAAGATTAAAACATTTCCAAATCAATTTTCTAACTAAATGATCCAATTCATTCATACTAAATTAAGTACTTAAATGATCCAATTCATTCCACCTAAATATGTTTGAGAACCCGCTTAAACTTATACCTCTTCTTATTCCAACCAAAAAATTTATAATGAAAAGATTAAAAACTTTCCAAATCCACTTTGTACCTAAATGATCCATTTCATTAATACGAACTTAAGTACTTAAATGATTCAATTCATTCTACATATATATGTTGAAGTGAAAAATTCAACATTTATATACAAAAATAAAAATAAAAAATAAACGAGCCCATTCCAACAAGAGCTTAAACTTATTAAGCACTTAAATAATCCAATTCATTCTACCTTGTTGAAGTGAATAATTCAACAGAAGGAAAATGAAAAAATACATAGCCCATTCCATCGAGGTGCTGCAGGTGGAGATCAGAATTTCCAAATCAACTTTGTAACTAAATGATCCATTTCATTAATACGGACTTAAGTACTTAAATGATCCATTTCATTCTACATATATATGTTGAGGTGAAAAATTCAACATTTATATACAAAAAATAAAAAATAAAAATAAAAGAGCCCATTCCAGCAAGAGCTTAAACTTATTAACTGAAGTACTTAAATAATCCAAATCAGTCTACCTAAATATGTTGAAGTGAATAATTCAACAGGAGAAGGAAAATGAAAAAAACATAGCACATTCCAGCGAGGTGCTGCAGGTGAAGATAAGAATACCCATTAAAATAGAAAAAAAGTAATGATTTTATTTTTTACAAATGAAAAATCAGGAAAAAAAATCATAATTGTAACTATTAATCAGATTGAACAAATAAATGGGAAAAAAATTATCAAATTCAAACCTGGTGGAAATTGAGCATCCACTACCAAACATGTAACAGATCTGAGAGCGAAAAATGGATGATTATTGTCTATAGAGAGAGAAATCGAGAACAAATTGAAGGGACAGATAAATTTTCGTTGGCCAGAGATCGTTGCGCACGGATGATGATTTTGGATGTGGATTTTGGATTCCCAGAGCCTGGATATTGGATTTTGGATGTGGAATTTGGATTTTCGGTACATGAATTTTTTGATTGCCAACAGATGGATCGGAATTTGTTGAGAGGATGGGTTTTTTATTTTGATGAGCAAGACAGACGTAAACGAAGTTTTTGCGTGAGTGTGAGTAGATAGAAAACCTCCCTAACGGTCTGTTGATGATTAAATATGAAATAATTTCTCTTATAGCCAAATGCTCACCTGCAATATACACGGCCGGCGGCGAGGGCTCTTCTTCAGACGGTTTTAGGTTGTCTGTTTAGGTCTTCAATTGAAGATGAAGAAGGGTTTAGGTTGTTTGTTTAGAACTTCAATTTTTTTTTTAGTTCTTCACAAATCACAAATAACTCTTACACGTCTGCACAAATATGGGCTGAAGTGGGAAGATGGGTCATTAGTATACAGCTTTTATGAGCGATATTTTAATGAGTCGTGGAGTTGAGAAGAATGATAGAGATTGAGTTTTGTTTGAGAAGAGTTTGATTTTGATAAATATGAAAAAAATGTGAAGAAATTGAGGAATTAAAATAGATATATAGATTTTGATTTGAGAGAATGAAGATATAATGACGGATAAATAAGTACTTTTTTTGTACTTGTAACGAAGTAAACTTATTTACAGTCAGTGACTAGTGTATTGCTTTTTTATGCGGTGGAATCTGACTGTATAGGGTTTTAATGGATTGAGGAGTTGAGAAGAATGAGAGTGAGAGAGTCTTGTTCGATGAGGGTTTAATTTTGGTGAATATGGAAAAATTGAGAAATTAAAAGAGAGATGTGAGTTTTTATTTGAGATGATAAAGATGTAGTGACGGATAAAAAAGTATTTTTTTTGTATATTTGTAGCGGAGTAAACCTCCTGACGGTCGGTGATAAATTTACAAAAAATGGGTTTAATTAATTACAAAATTTTAAATTGCTACTGATTTTCGATTACGGAAGGAAATTAAAAGTTTTAAAAAGGGTTTTGCTATGGATTTTCGGCTATTGAAAGAATTTGAAAATTTTAAAAATAGGTTTTGCTACGTATTTTCGGTTGCTGATGAATTATTAATTTTTTTTATCTATTATATTTATTATTTTACTTTAAATAGCTAGTATACCGTTTTTCTTTGCGGTGGAATCCGACCGTTGAAGATTTTAATGGATTGAGGAGTTGAAAAGAATGAGAAAGATAGAGTTTTGTTTGAGGGGAGTTTGATATTGATGAATATGGAGAAGAATATAGAAAAATTGAGAGATATATTTGTTTTAGTTTAAGAAGATAAAGACGTAATGACGGACAAATAAGTACTTTTTTATATACTTGTAATAGAGTAAATTTCTCTACAGTCGGTGATTATCAAAATTTTGTATTTTCTATATATTACGACTTTTTGTTTTAAATTATTAGTAATCAAATGATTAGTTGATAAACTACTTCGTCCGCACATTTTTGGCACATGATTAGTTAGTAAATACTTCGCATGTACCTCACACAAGGAAAATCTATAGATAATAATAATAATAATTAATGCTCACAAGTGTGAAATTCCTAAACTTGGTTCCACAAGCTCTGGGAAATATAATAACTAAGCTCCACAACTTAACAATAAGTTATCATTAGCAACAAATGAGAATATAACTTTGTTTTAGTATTTATGTTATAGTGTTAAAATATTTAAGCATGAACACTTAAAGTATCACATTATTCGAAAAAACTTTATAGTTTACGAACTATGTAAAATGGTGATAAACATTACTTGTTTTCACTTTTAAACACGAAATTTCCTATCAAAGGAAATGTCGTACAGTTGTTAAATTACTCCACCTATGTTTTCTTTACACATGATTAGTTTGAATATTTTTTTAATTTTGTAATTGAATAACTTCGTTGTAGAAAATCTAAATGTCAAATGAATAAAGCTTAATTTACGGCTATACCTTAAGTGATTATCCTTCACCTCCATATAGTTGAATTTTTTATTCATTTTCAAATTTTGCTTTATATTACTAATGGAAAATATTTTACTAACAAGATTTACTCTTCACCAACAGATTTTTCGTTGCTCAATGGTCGAAACATTAATATCACATACAAAATATTCGTAGGTGAAAAGTCGAAACCTTTTATATCACCTACGGAACATCCATAGGTAATAAAAATTACTTTTCACCAATGGATATTCCGTAAGTAAAAGGTGGAAAGATTTTTTGGTCTTCAAAATTGATACGGAATTTCTGTAGGTAATATGAATTACTTTTCACCTATGGATTATCTATAGGTAAAAGGTCGAAATATATTTTGGTCATATGAATTAATCGTCACCTATAGATGTTTCTGTAGATGAAATGTCGAAACAATTTTTGGTCTTTAAAACTGATAAATATTACCTACGGAAAAGTCGTAAGTAATATAAATTACTATTTTAGGCACAGAGATTCCGTTGGTCCCAATGGAAAAAATCGTTGCTGATTACTGTAGGTGAAATCTATCACTTTTGTCACGGATAATCCGTTGGTGAAAAGGCAATTTTAAGTAGTGTAAAATCGCTGCAAAGATTTCGAACCTCGGCCTACTTCGCTCTAACAGACCCTTGTTACTCCTTGGAAATCGAAGGCTTCTTGCAAACTACAAAGATAGAAAGAGTTTTTAGCGAACGAAGCTGAGTTGACATTGTTACTTTGAATTTATCCAAGTTTTTCTAGGAGTTTCTTCAAGTTTATACAATTTAAATAGTAATCTTCATCGAATAAAACAATTACAAGCATCTTTAATAATATAAGAGTTCACTTAAATTAATTGGATCCTTAAATGTGAATTGAGTGATACCTGGTCTCCAAGTAATCAAAATTATCATGCTATAATTTTGCTGTGATAAAATGACAATTTTATATTGAATAAAATTTTGGTTTGTATTCATTTATTATTATTATTGCATTTGTTTGATATTGAACACGTAAATAAAATGTCAATGGTCACTTGTGATAATATGAGTTGGGTGATTGCATTGAGAAGCATAATGGACACAACTTATATTTTGATCATCATTAAATTTGTTCACAACTAATGTATAAGGGTTGGTGCATTGTACTAGAAGGTTGTAGTGTTAACTATTTAATTATTCGGGTTTGCGATTTGTCCTTATCACAGAAATCGATTAATAGTGACACTAGTACACTTGGAGTGTATTGAACGGACCACGTGTCGAATTTAATTATTCGCATGGTCTATATAGCATGACCATGCGAATAATTAAATTCCACTTGTTCACAGGGTATTTCATTTAAATCCATTGACATGATTGTGTATATCTTTTCATTAGTTTGATGGTTCTTTGATTCACCAATGAGTGAGATTAATTTAGTTGTTCAAATATCTCGGTGAGTTGGAAGCTTGAGAATGAGCGAAGTAGAGAACTCAAATTCGTGTAAGGAACTGTTGCTCTGAAAAATAGGTCGAGTGACAACTTAAGTATTTTCTATTGAACAGTATAAATCTGAGTTCAGTGTTTAGCGACGGCTAATTTCGACATCTCTGAATTAGTTCACATGACCATTGAAGAAAATGTAATTTAAAGTTAGTGAGAATAATTAGAATAGCAAAATGGTTATTTTGCTCATACCTAATTATCCGATCTCATACATGGATGAATTATATATACGGTAGGTCAGATGAAAGTATTAGAGCTTCTGTAATCTTATATATTCAAAGAGTACAGTCTCTTGCTTTTAGTGGAAAAAGCAATTGACTAATAACTAGATCATGCGGTCTAGGGTCGACTAGACAGTCTAATTATTGGAGCTTGGAAAATATATGTCCGGACAGGTCCTGTGGTAACTCTATAAAATTTTGGGCTTAATCACAGTTACTATGAAAGTTTTTGGACTTGATTGTAATTGTGATATAAGTTCAGGAATTACATAGTAATTAAATCAATCCTAAAGCTAATTGCACTTGGATGTAATCAGGACTCCTGTCATTGTTTGCAATCAGGATGCTTGTTGTATTTATATCGCATTGCATGTGACGTAAATTAATTCGAACAATTAAGAAAAGAGAAGAGAGGAAAGTTTTTAAGTCTTGTTTGACTTGAATTTTATCTTCTTGATTTTCTAAATCTGGCCAGTCCAAAAATTAGTTCTTGATTCAATTAAAAGGTGCTCACGCGCTAATGTAATCTATGCTTGGAGAATATCATAGAAGAGTTGAACGTTGGGAGCACCAAGTTCGTGAATCAAAAGCAGCAAGTTCGTGAATCAAATCAAGATCTAATATTGTATATCGATTCATGTATAATACTAATCAATTAGTATTTAATTATAATAAACACGTGAATGCCTAGCAAAGATCCTAGTTTATTGAATTAAAGAATTTTTTTCCGCCTAATTCTCGTGTCAGTTTCCAACAAGTGGTATCAGACCGGTCTAGATCGTTCACGTGTTTGTTATGTTATATAGATCTGATAATTGCATGTTCTAGTCGAGCGATGTCTAGGATTATTTGTTTATATTGATTGAATAATAGGATTATTTTAAACTATGATCCAATTATTTTGTCGCCCCACTTGTTCGTTGTATTTTGTTATTTCGAGTCTGTAACAAGATCAGTTAATTACGACTTCATCATCTTGATTTAATTTTAATCGCAAAATAGATTTAAATTGTGAGCCCTAAATGGGACTAGATATTTTGCAATGATGATTGAAGACGATCGGACCAACGAAGAAAGAATGACAAAAAAGGGGTTCGCTGGACTTATCTGCATTGAGACGGCAGATCCACCTGGATCTGTGCACCGGGTTGCGCAGTTTCGATGGGATATGCACGACCAAGGCCCACAGATCTAGGTATCTACGTGACCTTTGCACATATTTCGGAGATGGTCACGCGACCGGCTATGTGGCGGACGGTCTCGCGATCAGTGTTTTCTGGTGATTTTTTTTTTTTTTGGATTGATGAGTTTGGGGCCATGGTGTTTTCCGGTGGTGGTTGATTTTTTGGCAAGAAAAAATCTCAAGGAAGAAGAAGACTCATGTTTGGTTACTAGGATAGTGGCTGTTTGGTTGCTTGGATATTTGATATTTGGTCTTTTGGATAGTTCGGCTTGTTTGGTAATAGGTTCAAGTTTTTGGGTGTTTTGGATCCCATTGATTGTTGGGCTTGTTTACCAATTGGAGCAAGGGCTTGGACTAAAAGATTTAATTTAAGTATTGGGTTTGAGCTAAATTAGCTTTTAATTTAATTTTTGAGTCCTGTTTTGGGCCAAAAATAATTGTTAATTTATTGCTAATGTATATTTTAAATATTTGTTTAAAATATTATTTTTTGTAAATCATGGCATATATAATTAATTTTGACATCGCTCGTGAAACTTAGAATATAATGCATACATCGAAATATCGATTTTTCCTCATTAATTTAATTTAAATTAATTTTTTCTAGAAAGGAAAATCCGTAATAATTAAAATGTATGTTAATTTGATTAATGTGAACATTTGGTAATTATTTTAAATTAAAATTCATTATTCTAAAATATTGAGTGGGAGAGAGTATTTATTTAAATAAAAATCCATGAACTCATTTTGTTAATCCATAAACAACAGAATGTGTTAACCTTGTACCGGTAATGCACCGGATTCTCTATAGGAGGGCTACGTGATTCAAATTGTTTGATTGAATTCCTTTTTTGTAAGATGGTTTAGATAGAAAATAATTTGAGATCATCCTATAGATGTCGAGATTATTTTCAAGTATCTGGAGGTCTGGACAAAGATTATTCACTCAAATCGAGATAATCTACGAACCTCCTACAGAGGCTCTCGTTTATGATCTTGGTGACCAAATAAGGCGATTCTGGATTTATCTAGATATTTATTGTCAGATATGATTTTTCTAGTGGAAGGGTCCCAACTTAATCAGTGGACACGGAGACATTTTCTATAGAGAGGCATGTTGGATCACAAGGATTAAGTAGTTGTTATATTATTGTAGTTTTATGAATCTACATGTGCATTCATGCATCATATGTTAAATTCGCTACTCAATTTTAATATGCAATAATTTTGTTATTTTTTAGTAAAAATGTTTCTCAGCCTCAGTCCATTTTCTGTTATATTAAAACAAAACCAACTTACTGGGAGAAATTATGTGGATTGGAAACGTAACCTAATGATTATTCTCATTGTTGAAAAAATTGATTTTGTGCTTGAAGAAGGTTGGCCTGAGCAACCTGCTGAGACTGCAAGCAAGGCCAAGAGAGATTCTTATGATAAATGGGTGGCTGCAAACAAGTTGGCTCGCTGTTACATTTTGGCATCAATGTCAAATGTGTTACAACAGAAGTATGACAATCTTGAAACCTCTTATGATATAATGAAAAGTCTCAAGGACATGTTTGCACATCAAAGTAGGAGATCTCAGTTCGAAGACATTCGTACCTTACAGAATATCCGAATGAAACCCGTAACGCCAATGAAGGATCATATGTTGAATATGATTGGACACTTCAATGTGGCGGAGAATCTGGGTGCAACTATTGATTCAGATACTCAGGTGGATATGGTATTAAACTCTCTACCTGATATGTTTTCATAGTTTATTGTGGACTATCACCTACACAAGATGGATATGCCATTGATTGAGCTGATGAATGAGTTACAAAATATGGAAAGTGTTCTTAAAGCTAAGGGTGGCGATGCTTATGTAGCGATTAGTAGCTCCCCCGTTTCTAAGCAGAAAGGCGGAGGTGAAAAGAAAATGAAGAGAGCTAACAAGAAGTAGGAAGACAATAAGACCAAAGTAGATGGAAAGTTGAAAGGCAAGTGTTTCAAATGCGGTCAGAAAGGACACTGGAAGAAAGACTGTCCTGATGCACAAGCTAAAAAAGAGCAATGTGCTGATGATTTAAGAGAGCAGAAAACTCAGTGAAGACTAATTTACTATCACAGTCGGTACATGAGCAATAGTTTCAACGAGAGCTATAGGAGTAATTTATTAGTGGTAGGTGTTTAATTCTTAAAGAATGTTACTATGTCCCACAGATAAAGTAGAATCTAATTCCATTTTCTTGTTAATAGGACAATGTTATTCTCTTGTTTTTTGCATTAACGCGCTTTACTTCTGATGAATAAATCTTCTATTTGTGTCGGATATTTGGTGAGTGTCTTTATATACTAAATTATACCACAAATAAAATTAATAATACTTCTACAAACCATAATAAACAAAATACATACAAAACCAGTAATACATATCCATGGCCTCTTAGACTTGGACGTATCAACCTTAACATGATACAAAGACTGACAATGAATGGTACCCTCAACTCAATTGAGGTCGAACCATTGTCTGTCTGTGATTATTGTTTAGAAGAAAAGATCACTAATAAGTTCTTTTTTAGCAAAAGAACATAGAGCCAAAGAAGTTTTGGAACTAGTTTATTCTGATGTGTGTGGACCCATGAGTACACTTGTGGGAAAGGGCTATGAGTATTTTATTACCTTTACAGATGACTACTCTAGATTCGGATACATTTGCCTAATGACTCGAAAGTCAGAGACTTTTAAGAAATTCAAAGCATATCGGACTAAGGTCGAGAAACATTTGGGTAAAAGTATAAAGTCGTGTCTTAAATTATCACAAATTTTCTAACCCAAATTTGTCTTATTTTAGTTTGTTATGGGTTTCTCATCTGTCTACTAATCAATTTCTTATCATATAAACAATGAAAGGAGTCATGTCCTAAGTTATCACAGATGTAATATTTTACAAAGTATTTTAATTTACCTCTCTGTATTGGGACTTGATACATTGGTTGAGTCTAAATTATAGTCTTGGCGTTGGTCAGAACCTGCATAGGTGAGTCAGTCTCAGCTTTGACTGCAGTATGAGTAGTTCTGTCTGGGAATTCAACCGTATGTGTTTCTTTGACAAAATTAATCTGATTCGAGACTTTTTCTTTTTCTTTTCCATCATATCCCAAGCCTTATTTGACATTTGAAGTTCTTACATAGCTTAGCATTTCACTCAAGCGAAAGGCTCCCATTGTTATTTGCTTGACCCTTTCTTCTGATTAATTTAATTCATCAAGTAGGTTTACAATTTGATTGTCCTTATCATTTAAGAGGTTGGTTAGACTATCATTTTATGCTTTTCTTGTTCATCTTTTAATTTTTTGTTCACACTAATGCAGTTAGAAATGGTTATTCTGATGGTGTATTCAAGAAGTCAGACAAATTCAAGAGTAAGTATTTGAACCTTGGATGACTTGACTATAGAGGTTCACTTATGAGCAATCTGTAAGATGTCCCAAGCTTTTTTAGCAACCTGACATGTAGAGATCAAACGAAATTGATTAGAATCCACAAAAGAGAATATGTCATTTAAAGTTTTTGAATGTCAATTTGTATAATTAAAATCAGTTGTTGCCCACTCTTCTGCCTTTTTCTCTTTCCACAACATTTTCAACAGCAGTAGGAGTTTTATAACCATAGACAATTGAGTGCCAAACTTTTTAATCAACATATTGGATATAGACTTGAATCCTAATGTTCCAATATGCATAATTAGTTCCATTTAAATTGGCAGTCTAAATGGTGCTCCATTCATATAGGTTTCCGGATCACACTTTAAAAAGTGTACATTCTCTAATACCAATTGAAAGTTTTAAAACCTAGATTAATTAAATTAAAAATAATTTTAATCTTGATTAAACAAGCAGTGGACAAAACATAGTCAAAACTGGCGAGTGATAATAATAACAGTCCTGAATCACATACGCAGGTCCTAACAATGTTCGTTTAACATCAGTTTGTTAAGTGTAGAATTTAAAGAATTAAACATGAACACAAGATGTAATGTGGTAAACCCTAAATGAAAATATCCACGGGCCCCCATGCCATAGGTAAAAACAAACCAGTAATAATCTTGATTAAAAATACAATAGTATCTGGGTTTTGTAATTTCGAAAAATTAACAAAATAACAATCAAAAGAATATAAATCAATTTTCCTTTGTTACTTCTCCTTTTGACTTGTTGATGAAATAGAATAAGGCCAGTCTTAACTTTATCGCCATTTTTCTATTGTACTTGATCACAACAATCACTTGGATTAAGAACCCCTGTTCATAACTTCAAGCCAAGTAGATTAATCAAGATATGTAATTTTTTTTTGAGCACCAATTTATTTTTTATTCTTTAATAAGTTTGAAGAAAACTTTTTTCTTTGAAACTTAATCAATGAAGCTTGATGTCTTGTTCTTTCATCAATAGAGTCGGTCGATTTAGAGCTTGAAGAATAAGAGCACAAAAATATTTTTCATAGCTTAATTTCTTATTGATTTGTACTATTACTTATATGTAAAGTAATAATCAATTAGAAATTATTTTTTACCTAAAACTCTGCAATAAGAATGGTAAGAAAGTTAGTAGGAAAGATACAAAAAGATTTTCTAGATTTTTAGAAAGAAGGTATTTAGAAAATTCAAGATTATCTTTAAATATTTCTTTCCTAAACAAATCCAAGATTATAAGAAAAGGTTGTTAATAAAATTAGTAGGAAAGATACAGAAAGATATTTTAGATTTGTAAAAAGAAGGTATTTAAAAAATTCAAGATTATCTTTAAATATTTCTTTTCTAAGCAAATTCAAGAGAATAAGAGAATGTACTTTAACCAACAAGAGGGATGCTCCTGATATTTACACGATCAAATTATATTATGTAAGGAAACAAATTAAAATTCACAGCCACAAATCTAGAATAAAAATCTGCTTACCATCTCAACTAGTAAGAACTGGTACCAGCGTGCCCAGTCAAAATGTACCTTCACTTTCAACATTAAAAATCAGCAATATAATTTAAGTAAGCAAAATTAAAATAAATGTAAAAATATGAGATGTTTTCCTTTCCTACGGCAGTGGTAGTAGTGAGTGTTTACAAATTCTAGTCTCCAACTTTGCCTGGAGGAACTGGTAATCATGGCCACAATGATAATATCCGAGGCCTTGTGCACGACAGTCTTCTCGACTTTCTAGGAAGCTAAAGAAAGATAATGCCAAAGTTGAGAAGATCGTCAGAGATCTAAAGTTGATGAGTTCGATGAATACCAAGCTGGATTCTGAGAATGAGGCTTGTGAACGAATATGGAGAGTCTGACGAAAAGCAAGGTGGCCTTCTACTAAAAGGTCCAGGCTGCAATAGAGGTGTTGAAGATGGCGGAGAACATGGCCACTACTGTTGAAGTAGAGAAGAGATAGGCAGTTTCTGCGAGAAAGATGGCAGAAGAGCAGGCCGTGTGGCTGAGAGTTTGATAACCACCGTAAAATGGGATTATGATGCCATGGTCGCAAAGAAGGAAAAGTCGCTGGCAGAGGCTCGGGGGGAGCTGTAGAAAGCCAAGATGGAGCTAGTAAAATTGAGAGCTTCGTTGGAGGAGGTAGAGGCTAGGGTGTTGAGGTTGTACAAGAAAATTTTCTTAATAATGTAAGAGTATGCACGAATCGCTGCCCACTTCATGGATAATGCAGATAACCAGTTGACGGAGAAGATCTGGAGAGTCCACCCCGAGTGGGACCTTTCCTTTCTGATGGCCGGAGATATGAGTGATGTCCCTGTCAAGGCCCAAGCTCATTTCGAAGCTTCTAGCTCTTACCCTTCTCCTACTCGTCCAGTGGAAGAAGCCAGTGATAATGTTGCCGGTCCCTCGTAAATAATTAGGCACCCGCTAATGTGCCAACCATTTGAGATGGCGGGGTAGTAGGACTTTGTTTCCTTATAATGTTTGTCATTTGAGTTTTTTTTTTTATTCGAAGCACCAGCACAGTCCCAGTATGGTTTTTAGGCCTCTACCAGGATAGGCTGGTGGGGGTTTGGATGCCCCTACCACTGTATTTATATAAAAATGGTAGTACACAGGAGGGGGATATGAACCTGACCTCCAAGCATACAACGAATGAAAAAATTCCTCAAACTACAGCAAATAAAGAGATGATACTTCCGGTGCATAATTCTGAAAAGCAAATGAAAACCAAAATAACAAAAAAAAAAAAAACTAAAGACCTCTAACTGATGGAAGGCCATATCTGTCAGTCTGAAGTAGTCCACGCGAACGACGAGGCAAGTCTGAAGATCCATACTCCTGATAATGTCGTTGGTCCCAGCCCTCAGAAGCTAAAGAGTCAGCGACCTGGTTTCCTTCTCGAAAAATATGGGAAATTGTGTCTCGATCGAATGAAAGAAGATGTCGGATGCGTCTGAGTATTGACTGAATGACCCACGGCCCCCCACCACGTGAAATGCAATGAACAGCGAGTGTAGAGTCAGTCTCAATCCATAAGTCCACAAGACCCATCCGTCGGGCAAGCTCAATGCCCTGTAAAATGGCTCTCAACTCTGCCTCCAAAATAAGTATGTCTCCGTAGCCGGTAGAGAAGGCCCTGATACAACGCCCAGTGTGATCTCTGATAACACCCCCGCCACTCGCAAATCCATCCCTGACGCATCCATCAGTATTGATCTTGGTAGATCCAGCCAATGGGGCACGCCAATAAACCAAAGTAGGGGGGCTGGGGGTAGGAGAAGTAAGAGTAAAACCAAAATGTGGGGCAAGATCAATGTCCCCACGCCAATGCACAAATCGAAAGAGTCTTCCCATATGCAGTAAAGAAATAGTGTGATAGACCCGCCAGATGATACGATTGAGCTCCATGCCAATCCTACGATGCTTCGCATCATTCCTAGCTGTCCAAATGTACCAAAAGACCAGCAAAGGGATGATAGTGCGAATATGGCCACTCCTGACAAACTGGCCTGAGAATCTCCAAGTCTGAAATCTATGCTGTAGCATCTCTCCAACCCTGAGGGGAATGCCAAAAATAGCCGAGAAGTGCTGCCATACCTGGTGAGCCACAGGGCTATCAATAAAGACATGCTGGATGGTCTCAATCTCTGAACAGCACTGACACCTTGATGCCATGTGGGCCCGAATCCTCCTCTGAATAATCACATCCACTGGCACTAAACCCTGCCACAATCGCCAACAAAAGAAAGAGATAGTCTGCGGGATGATCGGGCTCCAAATCATGCGACAAAAGGCCTGAAGAGTACTCCCAGTGCGAACAAGCTGCCATGCCGACTTGGTAGAAAACCTACCATCTGGGGTGTCTTTCCACATAGGTCTATCAAGAACATCGGGACAAAGGGGTAGACTTCCAACCTGGATTGCAATATCATGTGGAAGGACCAACAAGAGTCTATCGATATCCCATCCAGTATCATCAAAAAACTCAACTACCTGGACGGAGGTATGCTCCCTATGAGGAAACATTTGAGCTAAAGTCATGTCACCCATCCAACAGTCGTGCCAAAAGAATATGCGCCCATGACCCAACTGCCACGCGATGTGGGGCTCCGCTGTGAGTCCCACCCCCTTTAGCCTCCTCCAAACCGCAGAAGCAGAATGTGGTATGGGTGCTAGAAGGGGATGGGTGCCCCTGCAATACTTGCCCAGTAAAAACTGAGCCCAAAGCGACTGCTGTGATCTGAATAACCACCACAGCTTCAAAGAGAAAGCATGGACCATGTCCTCTAATCTTCTGAAGCCCAAACCACCCTCATTAGTAGGAAGGCAAATATCCTTCCATCTCTTCCAATGCATACGGTGAGACTGATCCTTAGAGTCCCACAAGAATCTAGCAAATGTACTCTCTAACTTCTTCAACACTATTTTGGGAGGCTGCATAATCTGAAGAAGATAGAGAGGCAAGGAAGAAAGGACAGACCTCAGTAAAGTAATCCTGCCACCAGAAGATAGCAGCCTAAAGGCCCATCCAGAGATCTTGCTCTTGACCTTTTGAAATAGATCATCATATAAGAAGGTCTTTCGAGCCCCCTTAAACAAGGGTATGCCCAAGTATGTGATAGGCTGCTGCTGACGTCGAAAGCCGGTAATGTGCTCAAGTATCTGAATCCTAGAAGGAGGTGCCCTCTTAGGCACAATAAGACCACTCTTGTCTCTATTCACCAACTGGCCAGATCTTACCAGGTGTTTCGCGTTCGTTTATCCCTCAAGTGTATAATTCTTTTTTAATCACTTCTATACTTTTTCAACTATACACAATTCATTTGTATTAAGTTTTGTGGCTTCGCAAGTATAAAATAGATTATCCCAATTTAAGGAGGCGACAGAGATTTTGTGAACACATAAATAATGAGTATGGAAATAGGTTAGGACTTCCTTGATGCAATGATGAGAGATAAGACAGGCTTTTCCAAGTTAGGGTACCTCGTCTCTGATTAATACACTAGGAGTTGTTGTGGTCCCCCCTCTCTGATTAATACCGAACTAACAATTCTTTCATATACTGCTAGATAGATTAATAATGTCTTTCTCTGTTTCGGTTTAGAGAGTAGCGGTGCCTTTCCCAGATTTTGGAAGGTGACCTTGCATTCTTTCGTCCACTTAAACCACTTTCTTCCCTTCATTGTTTGGAAGAAAGGATAACAGTGATCCATGGCCTTAGATATGAGTCGGTGGGCAAGGATGGGATTGCATGTCTAACAACACTTGATTTTTTCAGGGATGACTTCTATGCCCCGCCGATTCTCCATGTATCGCAGAAATTTTCAAGAAGCGACGCTGATGGCACACTTCAAAGGATTTAATTTTATCTTGTACTCATGGAAGATCTTGAACATCTCTTCTAGAAATGTGGTCCTAGACTTTAATGCTCTTTACCAACATGTCATTGATGTACACATCCATGTCGTTCCTTACTTGTTTTGCGAACATGTGGTTCACTAAGTGCTGGTAAGTGGCCTCGACGTTCTTTAGGCTAAAAGGCATTATTCTCCTAATGGTTATGAAGGACATATGCTATTCGTCGGTGAAAAACAAGAGAATTTAGTTGTAGCCAGAATACGCTTCCATGAAATGAAGTAGATTGTGCCCCACCTGTGGCATTTACAAGCTTGTCGATGTAGGAAAGAGAAAAATTGTCTTTGGAACATGCGTGGTTTTGGTTCGGAAGTCTATCCATACCCTCCAATTGTCATTTCTTTTATTTACCAGTACATGGTTAGACATCCACTGGAGGTACGCCGCCTCTCTGATAAACTCATTTTCCACTAGCCTTCCAATCTCCTTCTTGAGTGTGGCGTATCTTTCGGCGCTAAGAGGTCTTTATTTTTATATTTTTGGGAAAACTTTGGAGTCCACCCTCAAAGCATGGCATGCGACAGATGGGTCAATTCTCACCATATCAGAGTGCTTCCATGCAAAGACATCCATATTCATCCACATAAATTATTTTATTTTATTTTATTTTTCATTATTTCTTCCAAGGTACCATCACTAGTAATAATTTGGTTTGATCTGATGGGTATGTGGAGAATGTCTCAAGCTTTTCCGCTGGTGAAGCCTTTGAATATGAGCTGGTAATCCGAGTGCCAAGGCTCTCGTCGATGACCATCTCATGACCGTCTTTATTTTCTTTGGCACTGCCATTGGAGTGTTAACTACCATAATCGAGGGACTCGTTTCTTTATAGGGTACCACTTTTCAGAAGGCATTCATGTAATAGGACCTAGCCTCTTTTTGTTTCTCTTACTACTGCAACACCACATGGGTTGGAAATTTCATTGCAAGGTGATGAATTGATCTAACAGCCTGCAAGTCTTTCAGTGCGGGCCTCCCAAGGACTCCATAGTAGGCCGAGCAATTGTCTACTACCAAAAATTCCATAAACTTCTTGATGGTGTATGGTGACTCTCCCATCTCAACGATGAGGATAATTTGTTATGACATAATGAGACTATCGCATGTGAATCTGAATAGTAGTTCTGGGATTGCGGTCAGCTCGTGATCTACCTCCATCTAATTAAAGGTACTTCCAAACATTATATTCACAACAATACTATCTTTGAATAGCATTTTGCCAAGCCTATTGTGAGCGATGATGGCATGAACTACAAGTATGTCGCAATGTAGGTAGTGGACCCCAACCTCATCATCTCATTCGAAAGAGATTGGTGGATCTCTGGGTTAGTATCCATGAACCTGCCAGCTCTCCAATGGTTTCTTTTCTACTGCATTTGTGTAATTCTTCTGCGTATTCATTGTGTAACCTCCAACGTAAGGTCCTCCAATGATTGTGTTAATCTCACAAACTGAGACCATGTCTCTATGGCGATCTTGTCGAGGTAGATTCACACCTCTTTCGTTGATTCTGTAGTTGTTGTGAGGACGGCTGCCTTGGCTTTGGGGTTGGGGGCCTCGCCTCTTATTGAGAAGTGTACACCTACCCATGGGACCTACCCATAGGCGCCCTACGTATTGCCCCTTGAAGTTGGTCTCTACAGTTAATCAATCCTATCATATCTAGGTAGTCCTTCGTATCATGGATGGTTTGGTAGATCGTGTAAAATTTTAGAACTGGTGCTGGTGGTAGAGGTGCAACCATGGGTACCATGTCTACCTACCTTGGCCCGGTTTCTATTTGATTAAGCCTTTTATAGTGGTCATTGTGGTGGCCCTCACGACGATAACAATCCTCATTTTATTTCTCAACCTTTTCTCGATTCTCCATCGTCTCATATGAGCATATATTCATCTAGATGAGATCTACTAGCAGTGCATTTGTATTTTGTTCTCTATACTGCACATCTTTCTAAAAAGTGTAACAATCATAGACTTTTTCTTACAAGCCTCTTACCCATGAGTTATTCTTTGTATCTTTAACATACGTACTATCCACCGGGATTTTAGTCCCAAACTAGAATCTATCGTGTACCCAGTAAGTTGAACCCTTGAACTCTCTTTTAAGAGGAACTTATGTTGAATGTTGGTACCAATTGGACAAGTTACTCAATTGGTACAAGCGTTCAACATAAATTTATCTTAAGGAAAAGGTCAAGGGTTCGAATTGTTGAGACACAATAGAAATCCAGCGTCAGGCAAAACCTCTAATGGATAGCACGTATGCTAAATAGCTTCTGGGTGAAAGGCTTGTAGGAGAAACTTCATGGTCGTTATAAAAAGGAATTTCCAAATGCAAGCCCGATCATCAATGCATCTAGTGCCTTTTCGTCTGAGATGTTTTCGATCTTGTTGATCACTTTACTAAATCTCCGGAAGTAACTCTTGACGGATACCCCGCCCTCATTTTGTCTGATATCACTAAGCTGAGCTATGTCTGCTATAGTTGAGGGATTTCCTATGAAAGCATTGATGAACTCACGTTTTAATTGATGCCAACTTCTTACGTTCCCTAGTTTTAGTTTGTTGTACCAGCACTTTACATCATGGACACGTGGTGTGAAAATTCCTACGTTTTACCACAAGGATGTAGCTTTGAAGCTTTGTCTTGTAGACATTTATGTAGTCCGTAAGATCACCCGCTCGTTGTATTTGACCATGTGAAGCATTTAAAACCCACAGGTAGTTTCTTAGCTTCCAGTTCTTTGGAAAACGTGAAGTTCTCATCATCATCCAAATTGCATAACCATACAGACCTCTCGTACTCTGACTTAACATTAACATCACAGAGCTCCTTCATCATTTCTTGCCAGATCTCGTTGTGTAAATTGTTGGGCTTGTAATAGGAAGTGGGGCATCCTAGATGATTCAGTATCGATCTTGTTAAATATGTTGACAGATCCCGTGGGTCTCCTTTTACACACGAGAGGATTTCTTCCACGATGCTGGTCATCCGTACGCCTTGCGTAATGATTTTGAGGGTTGCGCCAACTGGGCCTTGGTGAACCATCCTGAGATTGACGATTTTCCACGGAGCCAGATCTTGAAGGGCTTGACTGGCTACAGTTATATTTTCTCCATGACGGAAGTTGTTGGTGCACCAACCACTCGATTATGGCTCTTATACGATCATTTTCGTCCTTCAATTTAGTGACGTCTTGTTTTGACACCTTTTTCTGGCATTACCTCCTTTTTCTTTGGTGGGTCACAATTCTAAGGTCTTAAGTTTTCCTTAGCACCTACTCGTGATGGAAGGACTCGACATTCTCTTGAGAGTTTTCTGTTGCCGTAGCATTGTGGTAAGGAACCAAGAACATACGTTTTACCATAATTTTTTAGTCGCACGACGTATTCGAGTTTCCACAGACGACGCCAATATGTTGGTTTCTAAAAGTGCACTATCCACGTGTCAACATATCTCTAGTCACTTTCATGCCTATGCACTTGGATAACCGTTAAGCACCAAGATTGCCTAAAAAAAGAAAGGGACAGGGATCGTTGGGGCCAACGACTGTTGGCGCTCAAATGAGGATCTCTAGTTCCATGTGTGGCTGCAACTGCCACGTGCAACTTGAGCGAAGGCCATGGTGGTCCTTGCTGGGGCACACAAGCTGATGTGGTATTCTTACCAAATTCAAACGATAACAACGTTAATCTTGTTAATGTTTAATATCAATCTTGTTAATGTTTAATATCAATTAGTACTTTAGTAATTGATTATTTTCTAGGATTTCTATTCATATTTTTCCTACTCTAAAGGTCTATAAGTTCATGCATAAATCAGTTGGCTTTAGTTATGGTATTATATAAGGTTTGAGTTTGGGTTAAATCTGATAGGGAGTTTGTATGTGGCAGTGTGTGGGCGTACGTGTGTGAATTTTCAAATAGAAGTATCGAAATGTTTGGTAATTTTCAGAAAGAAACGTCAAAATAATAAAAAGATAATACTACAAGGAAATATGATAAAGAATCAGAACCGGGCATGGTATTAGAGCTGAGACTCACATCTCCTAGAAGTTGGAATCAATTTCGTGTGTCCTTCACTTACTACCATAATTGATTTTTTTTGTTTTCTTTCTCTTTTCTTTTTTATGGTGAATTCCGACTTGGGTTTTCTTTCTTGTTCTTGAACTGAACTCGAATTTTTGAATAGAAGATGACAGAGAGACAAAGAACTCATCGTCACCAAGGGCGGTGAAGGGGGGGTCCTCGCAACTCTCTGAAAAATATATTTTTTAAAATTTTTAATAACCAACCAAAGTAAAAAAATACTAAAGCTCAAATCCAACAATAAATGAATTAAAAAAATAAAGTCAAATAAAACTGATTCATCTAAGATCACTCATTCTTCTTCACAGACATAATTCATGTTCACGTCTTCAATCTTTGACAAAAAAAAAATTAATTGTGATTTCATCTTTAGCTTATTTCACTTAAGCTAGAGATTTTTTTTTTCTTCTTGCTATAGTAGAACATTAATTCCACGAAACAAATTCTAGCTCGAGTTCAAGTCGTGATTCTTTTGTGGTTGTCACTACTAGTCCTAGGATGGTGGTTGGCAGTTTTGGATCTTGGGAGTGGTGTAGGTCATTAGCATTGAAGTAAAAGACCTTTTTTTTTTTTTAAATTTTTAATGTTTAATATTTTAATTTTATTTTTCAGTAAAGGGACCAAATTACCCTTCTGAAATAAGGCATGTACATGACACGTGACAACGAAACGGTCAAATGTGACAATTTTGGACAAAAAAAGTCTGAAGCTACAAATGAAAGATTCATATAGGGACGTGATGCCAAAATTGAAACGATAGATCTTGAATTCGTAGATTGCAAAACGATATGGACCATTGTAAACCAATTTATTATTGTTTCAGAAAAGGTGATCAAATTCTTAGGTCATGTTAGAGATTGTTTTAGAACCTAATTTTTTATTGTCAAATAGTCCATATCTATTTTAAGTGTTTGATAAACTTAAAAAAATTAATCATGAAAGAATTGGTACCACTAACAACAGATTTTGAGAAACAGTAAAATAATAATTTCTCAAAAATTTGCTTTTAACTTTTTTAATTATTTATTAAAATGTCATTTTTAACCCTAATAAATAACATTAATTCATTTCGTTTTCGAAGTTTGTTAGTATTGTACAATAATAAAGTCTCATTCATAATTCATATAAAATATATTTATCTATTTCTTTTTTTCTTGATCATTGACATATCAAATATATTTCTAATTTTACAAAATTTGAAATTTAATAGATATTAATTTTTTATTTTTAAATTAACTATGATGAATATATTGTCTTAGATAAATATTCAATAATATAGATAATGTTATAAATGTAAAAATAAATTTTACAATAATAATACTATATGAGGAGATCAATATAATCAATGTTTATTTAGTAACTTTATACAGACACAACAATAAATTTATTTTTTTTACCAAATACTCAAATACTGATTTTAAAACATACGACAATTTTGAAACAAACATTTACCAAACACTTAACTCATTCTTTCTAGAGTTGATTATTCATTTGATACAGTTAAAATTGATTCTCTTGAAGCCTACCGCAATACCAAATCAAATTATAATCTGCTTTACTTTGATATATTTAGAGTTTGAAATAATTTTTAGATTTGAGACATGCCTCGTATATTTTAATAAATAATTTTGTTGAGAATTGGTGTTCCAAAGTTTGCCCTTGAGACATGCCTTGTTTACGATGAAGTGGATCTTCAGCTGGAATGCTGACACGTGGTTTTTGGATAATGGTTCTTCTTTGGGTTTTTAGTTAAAAGGCCTAGTCAAACACTAAATTTGATTAAAATACCTTCCCATAATATACTTTGGTTAAAAGGCCTCAAGTAATAAAATAAAATAGAAAAACAATATTAAAAGTCATAAATAGCCATGTAGGTAAAAAGACAATAATACCCAATACAATAAAAAAAAAGTGATTATGTTGCCACCATATTTTTTTTATTAATATATTATGTTTTAATTGTGTTAAAGATCTCTAACTTTTATTTATTGTTATATTTATATTTTTAAATTTTTTTATCGGATTCTTATTGTTAACTTTCTATTAATTATTACTCTTAAATTTGTATTAATTATTACTATTGAAAAATAAGTAATTGGTGAATGAAATTTAAAGCTCACACCTTTTCTTTTCTCAACTCTCAACCCATTCATGTTTGTAACTCTTGTAACTTACATTGGAATTGGAATTGAAAGGTCACTTGAGCGCCTATTTAAACAAGCCTAAAGTTCCTCAATTCTTGACCTCAAAATTCAGCCTTTTCTTCTCTTTCTTTCAGTTCATCCAAGTTTTCTTTTCGAGGTGATAAAGTTCGGGCAGTAGGTCGGTTTGCTGGTACAACCAGTTCTACCGTTGTATCCTTGGAAACAGACGTTCATAACCTACGGTAGGGGACGAATCTGTTTTAAGGAAATTGTACTTGTACTGGCCTCGATTTGCTTTCTTTTTTCAATTCTTTATTATGAAGTTTCCTTACTCCATTTGTTAACTGTTCATTTTAATTATAATATGTTGTTTAACGTTTTTCAATTGACGTATGAATAAAAATTTCCAAGCTTCAACATCCACCATTAACAAGAGAGTTACATGTATAATGGTAAGTCTAGACACATACGTCGTAGACATAATATTATAAGATAACTACTCTCAACTGGAGTTATCTCTATTGATTATGTAAAGTCAAAAGATAATATTGCGGATCCGCTAACTAAATGTTTGAATAGAGAGTTAGTTGAAAAGTCTTCGAAATGAATGAGACTTATGCCTTTGGAAGAATAAGTTAATAAAATGGAAACCCAACCTAGTTGACTGGAGATCCCAAGATCTAGGTTTAAATGGACAACCTAATTGTAAATACTTAATTAGATCACTGTGAGAGTTCTTTATTATCCATTCCTATGATGAAACAGTGATACCTGTAGAGGAAAGGATAAGCAATAGTTGAACCTGTCAAAAAGAAAGCTTGAATAACAGAATTTTAATGGCGATTGTAGAAGTATTGACACTTCTTAAGCAAGTGTCGACCGCGGACTAAATTCTTCAAAAATTGCTTTTTGCAGCAAAAGTGTCTTCTACACTTTCTGTTCTCTACTTAAAAAGTGTCAACACCAGCTATACAAGTGTTAACACCTGTGCACATATTTTACAAATAATGAACAACTCTTCCTTATAAATAACCTTTTTACGCTTGTAAGTTAGATCAAAGTTCAATTACATAAGCTAAAGTAAACCTTGCTTATTATACGTGAGTGAAATATGCTTATTTGACTAACGTGTTTATATAGTTAATGATTATATGAGATGTGAGTTCATGATATCAAGTGTGTTTATATGACCATGTTACGTGACTTTATAGTTATGATAATGATAATGTACAATGACCATGTTATGTAAATGATTTATGTTTGATATTGTGATATTGTAATCCACGCCATGCATCAAGCATCATACATAAGTGCATATACACACACACACACACGATGTTCGACTATTCTTATGATTACAATTATCGATTTATATTAAATATATAATAGTTCATGAATCCATATTAATGATATTCATGTATTTATGTATCTCGTCGTACGCTCCTAACATTTATGTCATTATAAATGAAGTAATAAGAAAAATAATCACTAAAACTGGGTCATGACATGTACCCTAGTATACATTTTTATTCACTTACCTCTCTTGGTTTTAGGTTTTAGTATCTAAAATACTCAAAATTCTTGTAGCTTTCACTGATTCGTAATTGATTTTTGATTAATTTTAGTATTTCTACATAAAAACTTATGTTATTATGTGTTTACTAGAATGCCCACTAATTATTGGATGTGCGAACTTTAACTAGTAGTTCATTTACACACGAATGATTTATTCAACTTTGATGAATTTAATTCAAAATAAGAATTTGTATTACATCATTTTAATTTTGTTTTCCATTCTTCTTTCTTCTACTTGAAATTTGAATGTTAAAACTGTGAAAGATACATTCTTAGAGTAGTTTGTGGGTAAAGTGGGATACTCCACCCAATTTCTTATGATTTCATCTTCATCCTCCACCAAATGTGACTCCAATTTTAGTATTCTTTAAATTGTTGTATTCTTCAAAATCTAATTTTAGTGTATTTTGCTTTCCCATGTATATACACCAGATAATGGAAAAGTGAACCATTTGCTATAAGGGTTAGGTTAATGAACGGCCACCAAACTAATTCCAGATTAGTACTTATTCACTCAACTTTAAAAGGTATCCCATCACTCACCCAACTTTCTAAATTGTTTCTCATCCACCATTCATTAGGAAAACGTTAGTCACAACAGATGAAAAATGCCCCATGGCGAACGAAATATTTATGTGGCACAATTTCAGCATTAAAATTATCCACATCGCTAAACTCGCACTTGCCCAACACATATTCGCTTCAAAAGGTAAAGTACGATTTTTCCCAAATCAATTTGAACTCTAATTTTGACATAGATTTACCTTGAATTGACTGCTTTGTTAATGGCAATGTTCAATCTTCTATTTTTTCGTTAGACTCATTTCATTTTTAGTGTTCTTTCTTTCTATTTACCTTGAATGATGTGAATGTTGTGACTTGCTCAATCTTTTGATTTATCTTGTCATCTATTGAATGTTGTAACTTGCAGATGAAATTGACATGCTTAATGTAAGGTTTGATGGCAAGTCTGCTCTTGATAGAATCTCAGCCATGGCAGAATTGAAAGAACTTAAAAAGAATGCCATTAACAAAATTAGAGTTCAAATTGATTTGGAGAAATTTTAATTCAGATGGATTGAATATCGTACAATTGCAGAAGCTAAAAGCATGTTTGTCAAGTGCGATTTTAGAGACATGGATGATTTTAACACTATTATTGTGCCACATAGACATTCTGTACGCCATGTGGCATTTTATGTCCATTTTTCAAATGAGTGGTGGGATGAGAAACAATTTGAAAAGTTGAATGAGTGATGTGAAATCTTTTAAAGTTGGGTGAGTAACTTGAAATTAGTTTAGTGGTCATTCATTAAACTAACCCTTTGTTGTAATAGGTTGGTATAACAGGATGAACGAGTCTTTTTAACCAAATTGCCGCTTTCCCATGCCTTCTAACTTTGTTGCTGTAATTTGCATTTGTATACTTCTGGATTGAATGAACAAAATGAAAGATTGAATTGAATTAATGTATGGTGGTATTGTTTTGAACTAAAGGAATGACAAAAGATGAATAATGATAGGGGTGTCGTTATGTCAATTTCACACATTTTTGTGCTTTTTCTTGTGTACATATTCTTACCTCTAACCAATAGAATAGGTTCAAATCCATTTTAATTCTTTTGATATGTTATAGGTGTGTGGATAGTACGTGAGTGGGTTTAGCAGTGTTTTAACCTTTAACAATAGTATTGATGTTATAAGTGTTACTGAAACGACACTAGTACTGTTATGCTCATTTTAAGTATATTTTGATTTTTCAATGTTTCGCTACACCTTTAATTGGTCTAACTAATATATCTAATCCAAAAACATGGATTTCATGTCAAATAAAAGTTAACACTAAACAAATTAAGTTATGTAGTATAGGATAAAACAACATGTAGTTCAATGTCAATTGACAAATAGAGTAGGTTCAACCATTTTTTCACATATTTTGTTTCATTTGTACGTTCTAGGTGTGTGGATAGGACGTGAGTGATTTTAGTAGTATTTTAACACAGTGACATGATTGATGTTATAACAATTCGAGTATCATTATTTTAATTTTTCGCATATTTTTGGCATTTCAAATTCCACAACACCTTCAATTGGTCTAACTAACATTTCTAAGTCATAAACATGGATTTCATGTCAAGGAAAAGTTCAAACTATACAAACTAAGTGAATAGTATACGAGAATACAATAAGTAGTTCAATGTCAACAAATCAACATATTTCATGTTCTTTTTTATGACCAATAGAGTAGGTTCACACCATTTTTGCACATCTTTTGGTTCCTTTGTATGTTCTAGGCACATAGATGGAACCTGGGTGGTTTTAGTAGTGCTTTAACTCATAAAGACATGATTGATGTTATAACGACACTACTACCATTGTGTTCATTTTACACATAGTTTGCCTTTCAATGTTCCACAACACTAATTGGTCTAGATAACATTTCTACTACATAAACTCATGTCAAGAAAAAGTTCACAAAATACAAATTAAGTGAAATAAGATAGTACAAAACAATATTTATTTCGATGTCAATTACTCAACGTAGTTCATGTGCTTTTATATGACCAATAGGCTCAAACTATTTTCTCACATATTTTGGTTCATTTGATATGTTCTAGGTGTGTGGATTAGTCACGTGTGGTTGTAGTATTGTTTTAACACTTAACGACATGATTGACATTATAACGACACTAGTACCGTTGTGTTCATTTTATGCATATTTTGGCCTTTCAACATTCCACAACTCCTTCAAGTGGTCTAAATAACATTTTTAGTGTAGAAACATGGATTTTATGTCAAGAAGTTCACACTATACAAATTAAGTAAATTAAGTGAAGTAGTATACGAGAAACAATAAGTAGTTTTGTGTCAATCAATCAACATAATTATTGTACTTTTTTATGACCATAGAGTAGGTTCAAACCATTTTCTCACATATTTTGGTTCATTTGATATGTTCTAGGTGTTTGGATTGGACGTGTATGATTTGAAAATTGTTTTAACACATAACGACATGATTGACATTATAACAACACTAGTACCGTTGTGTTCATTTTACACATATTTTGGCCTTTCAATGTTCCACAACACCTTCAATTGGTCTAAATAACATTCTACCTGTTTGAAATGGTATTTTGCTCCATTTTGGGGTCATATGATCTGTTACAGGTGCGTGAATGGGATTGGGGTGGTCATAGTAGAGTTTTTCGTCATAATGAGAGGGGTGCCGTTATGTCCATTTCATGCATTTTGTGCATTTGGTTGCTTCTTTTTATAATTGTAGGTGCGTGGAAATGATGGAAGTTCTGTAGTAGTTTTTTGAGCCATAATGACATTCGTAATGTTACAAATCCATCATAATGTCACGAGTGTCGTTATGCCCTTTTTAAGTCTAGAAAAATAACCAAGATGTAAAATGCAGCGTCTATCTACATTTATCAACCTATAGATCTGGAACATTGAAGGAACACTAAACATCCTGTAAAATTTGAGAATGTAACTAAAATTCAAGATTTAAAAACAAATATAAATACGGTCGATCATCTTAACTACACTTCGGCTACTAATGTTTTTCTTAATTCTGTCCTTTTATACGATAAAGTCTATTTTTAATATGTTACAAAATACAAAACAATAGTCAATAACAGGACAAGAATAAACTATAACGACAATAATAACAACATACAACACTTCACATGCAATATGTTTCATTTTCAGTCATAAAAGCAAATGACCCAACAATAACCAAAAAATTCAACTACAACGGCACAAAAATAAACTATAATAGCAATAATAAAGTCATACAACACTTCACATGCGATAAGTTTCACGGCAAATGACCTAATAATAACAGCACAAAATCAACTATACAAAAATAAACTAAAACAACAACAAAAACTATAACTCGACAAAAATAAACTATAACGACAGTAATAATGGCATACAACACTCCACAAGAAATAATTTTTATTTTCACTCATAACAGCAAACAACCCTAAAATAACAATACACAAATCAACTATAATGAAAGACAAATCAACTATAACAACAGTCTTGCCGCTTTGCCATACTTTGTGAAATAAATGCACCAATTTCAACACTTATCTCTTACTCCAAATAGACATCACAAAATAAAAATATTCTAACGAATAAGTAATACTAAAGGTATAAAAGTCTCGATTATGCCTTAGTTTTGAAAAAATACTAGACTTCAATATTATCCAACTATAACAAAATACATGTTCATCACACCTTAATACAACACTCCATATGCAATAATTCATTTTAGTCAATAACAGCACACAAGTAAACAATAAATGCATACAAATCAACTACAATGGCCCAAAAAGTAGAGGAAAATCATCTTCCTTCAACCATTTAGAGTACAGAACAATATATTCTTTAGCTTAACATGTTTGTGAAATGTAGTTTACATTTGAAGAGTGGAATTGGAGAAGAAAAATACGCCCAAAAACAGAATTCCAAATTGAGATATGAATGAGAAAATGCTACCAAATCATGACATTGTTGCAAAGGTTTTCAGGTGAATTTCAAAGAAAAGATCAAGTAAAATTATATAGAAAGAAAGAAAAATTAAGAGCAAAACATACCTAAAGTTAACACCTTAGTAAAACAAGAAGAAAATAAACAAATCGAGCCAAAAACAAATCAAAGGCTTGATTTTGAGACATCTCTTTCATATTATTAAATAATTTATAAGATGCCCAATTTTATCCAGATTGCACTCATCACCATCAATTTTTTTGAGCCTCAAATTAACCATAAATCAATTATAATCTGAAATTTTGAAATAAAAAAATCGTACAAAAGTTCAAGTGCAGCTTCACTAGCCATTTCAAGCATTTCAGCAAGTTGGGTTTTGGATCTCTTTAGAGAAGAATGCGATAGAAAATGAAGCTCGTGAAGAAGGAGAGCATAAGGGGGCATTGGGTACATAGTGGATGCATGTGATAGAGTGGATATTTTCAGTGAAGAAAGAAGCTGTTAGAGTAGACCTTTTGAGATATGAAACTTTCGAAATTTTTTATTTGAGTTTGACCGTTTTGATTTTGAAATTGGAAAAAGCGAGATGTGATAGAGAAGAAAGAAAACAACATGTTTGTGTGGAGAAGGGATTTTGGTTTGAGTGGGTTTTGTTTTGTTATAGGTGAGGGTATAGAAAAATGGTGAAATGTTTTTTTTTTTTAATAAATAGAAAAATAAATTAAAATTTAAAATTGGCATCATCAGTGTTTTTTTTCTTCTTTTTTTAAATAAAAAAATAAATTAAAATTTAAAATTGGGCTGCCTAGTAACCCTGTGGCTCAAAAGCGAGCTAAGTTGACCTAGTAAATATTAGACCGTATAAAATCAGGCTGTGTTGAGTATAATTAAAATTTTTATTTATGACAAATTTATTTTTCTTTTTATGTTGTAACTTGTAATGATAAAATTAAAATTAAAATTTTAAATACTATGATTACTTAATAATAAAAAATAATTTAATAAAAAAATTAAAGTATCAGACATATTTTCACTCTTTGTAAAGATTAGGAATTCAATTGCAAATTTCTAAATTAAAACTAAGGTTAGGGACCATTTGCGCCAATTGAAAGGTTGAAAAAAAAAATGTAACTTGACAATTTTACCCCCACTAATAAAGACAAAAAAATTTTAGGGACCATTTGCGTACCTAAATGAAAGGTTTTTAACGGATTTTTAACGTAATCCGTAAAAAAGGACCAATTGCGCACCTAAATGGATAAGTTAGGGACCATTTCACCAAAAATGAAAGGTTAGAGAGGGACCATTTGCACCAATTTTTCTTAATTTAATTGTGTTGAACTATCTAAATCCTATGGGTACGATACTTGGACTCTCAAATCTATTATATTATTTGTCTAATCCGTACAGTTGCGATACAAAATAAATTGCTAACTAGAGCCACGTGGTTGTGTATATTTGTGTTTGTGGCTGGAAAAGGATTGTGCTTTCTCTAATTTAATTCCAGTCGTTGGATTAATCCAACGGCTGAGGACAATGCTGACCCTTTAGTGCTCCTTTTCCTTAGGTGAAGTGATTCATTCAGTCAGTTCTCGTTGGAAATCTCACTCTCTATCTACTCCTTCTTTTCTTGATTTGGAGTTTGGGGTTATTGGATTAACAGCCGAAGGCTTGAGCGAACAATAATTTCTTGGTGTTATTTGGCATAATGTTCATCTTTCGTTGATGAACAGTAACTCCGATCTTAATTACTGCGATGGTTTGGCCTTGGCTTATGGTGATAGGGTGGATTCTAATGATCTGGTGAGATATGTGCCTATCTTTGAAAGGCAGGTGCGGTGATCCTTTGTTGTTTGTTAATCTGAGCTCTTGAATCTTTAGTAGTCATGGTCTTAAAGAATATCCTTGACGTACGATAGTTGAAGGTCTTGGATATTGTTGCATTTTCTCATTCTTGTTGTTTTTGTAATAGCGAAGTGTAAATAATCTCATCAAATATATATAGATAAAGTCCCTACAAATACCCCATCAAAAACACAGTAAGCTGAAGTAGAAAATACATAATTAAAATAATTTGTATAACTCAAATGTACAATAAGAAAAAAAATATCCTTTTGCTTTATATCAATGCTTACAAGTTAAAGAGGGTCAAATCTGCATATTTTTAGCTAACAAGTAATCAACCCATAAATAGCCTAATAAAGTCTATCCTTGCGTTCCATTGCAAATATTCCTGATCTGTAAGTAGAATGTAAGACATCAGCCAACAGAGGAAACTGTAAAAATGCAAATAATGTAACTGGAATGCAAGCAGTGAGAGCAACTGGGACAATAATCCATGCCAGATGATGACCAACTACAATGAAAAAGCTTGCACTGAAAGCTATAAGCATCAATGCTATAGAAAAGAAGAGTGTTGTTAGGCCAATAATCAGCCTCTTCGGCAAGGACTGGAGGAAATCTTCTTCTGCATAACGCGAGGTGAGGATAGATAAGAACATCAATATAGATGTGACCGAGGAGAACAGAGCAAGCGCGTCTGATATGGAGAAAATAATAAATGACTTGTCGTTAAGGAAAATAGGGGTTCCTGTATTGTTGTTGTTGCCTCCTGGTACTGTAAATATTGAAGCAAACATTACTGTAGTAATAAGTGTAGCAACAAGCATGCAAGATGAAGCGGTGTCCTTCATCCATTTTTCTCCGCTTTTAACTAACCCCTTGTGTTCCTCAGTAAATAGCATTTGGGGTGTTCTACCTTCTGAGTCTTTCATTTCCTTGTATAATGGCTGCATATTATTCTCAACTTCCTTTGAATGTTAAAAAGAAGAACGATCAAAACATATGGAAAGCAATTTTAAAGAAGAAAAAAGTGTGAACACAATATTGACACTTGCCTTGAACCAGAGCAACTCTCGTTGCATTTGAAGTGCTGCACCAGAGACGATTTTGAGTCTATTTGGAGGAGCCAAGTTTGCAGCCAAGTGTAACATGTTACAATTGTTGGTATTCTTGTATGATGTGATCAAATCTTTGTGTGCTCCTATATCATAAAGTAATCTGAATATCTTTTCTTGGCGATGAATAACTGCAATGTGAAAAATACTTCGGCTTTGCTCATCGACTTTCCAGATGAGATCAGGATAGGAGAGAATAAGCTCCCTGATGAACTGAAAGTTTCCAAACTCTGCAGCGACAAACAATGGCCGTGACGGGCTCCTAAGTAACTTCCCAATTTCTGAGTCATCCAATAATAGAAATTGTCTCCACAAACATTTTACTAACTCCAGGGCTTGTGAACTCATAAACTCTTTGTCAATTACTTCCTGGATTCCTATAGTTAACAAGTAACAGACGTGAACCACTAAATTGATGCTGATACTTATAATTGGAGTTATATATCTTACATGCCATACCCATTAGGTCCATAACATGTTTGAGCAGTCTAATCAATAAGAGATAACCTGTAATTGCAAGTGAATATTCAACGTTAGATAGAGGTGTCCATGTTTAAGAAAATGAACCCTTGGAAGATTGTCGTACCTGGAGTAAATATGCTATGTCGATTTCTGGAGGTGCTAGTACAACAAGACTTGTTCCACAGTTTTGCACTCAGACCTAAAATATAAATAAGTTTTATCGACCTTAGATTTATAGAATACTGGATTAAGTAAGGAACACACGCCTTTTCAGTTTGCTAGTTGATTTGCCTATGAAGACTTTTTCTTGGATGCTGATGCAGATTATAGCAGATACGAAGACATAGTCTATTGGTTTTAATAACTATTGGGTTATATTAACGGAGTAACAATTTAAATGGAAATGAAAAATTTTACATGGGTAAACACATCGCTGCCAGATTCCTAGTTCACTTTTGCCTGAAAATGCTGAAGGCTTTCGTGCTAAGACGTGAAGTGCTGTCTCGCCATTGGGATCTCGTTCAATGGCTAGCTCTGGTTTGTGTTCAAGTATTTTCAGAGCAATATCTGCAAAGAGTAAACACTAATTAGCCTCTTACATGGTTAATTATTTTTGGTTATTGATAGAATATTATCTCACCGAACAAATCAGAACTAATAGTTGCCAATAATAGCGCAATATAGTCTTCTTTGGTAAGATATTGGCTATCTGTCACTGAAGAAAGATACCAGACCATGTCTCTATAACCTAATAAAGCAGCAATGTGAAGGGGTGTGACTCCATTGCTTCCTCTTATCATTGGCAAGTCATTGTTTTTTGCCACCATTACTTCAGCAATTCTTTTAATACCAGACACAACAGCAAAGCAAAGTGCAGTATTTTCATATTTATTTTTTATTGCCAATTCGGATGGATCCATCAATTTGACCAATTCTTCCACAAATTTGACCTGTTTGGCCCCTGCTGCAACATGAAGAACTGTTTCGCATCCTTCGGTGATCGTGGCAGTTATTGCTTGAGGATACAGACAGAAAAATTCTTTTGCTGTATCCCAATCACCCTTAAGTGCAGCATGGTATAGAGGCACATACTTTGCTAGATTCCTGGTGGATTTAGTCCCTTCTAAAGTTAATGAACAAGATCACAAGTACAGTGATTAGAAGGGTCAATATAGAACATATAGAGAATGTTGTGGTAAAGAAAATAGTTACCTACCGGTTCCCTCAGTTTGATTCGTAATGACTTGAAATGGAGCTGAAATTGTAAGCTTAGAAGTTATCCCAGTGATGTTCAAGTTTGGTTCTTCGGCATGAGCAGAGGCCGTGGTGTAGTTTGATTCCTGGAAGCAAGACTGAATAGAAAGAGTTCTCTGAAGTTGAAACTTGCTTGAGTTTTCCATTAATGCTACTGCATGATTCATAAAGCAAGAGATGATGCTTTAATAATGTCCGAGAGGTCAACTCAACCGCCGGTGCTTGGAAACTTCCCACTTCAAAGGGAAATCAACCGGAACCTTCTTCCCAATTCATTTAAAAGTCAACCGGAACTTCTTTGAAAGAGAAGACAGAAAAAAGTGACAAGTGATAGATTGAAGAGAGAGAGAGACGGAAGTATTTAATTTGCAGTCTCCCCTGACCGAATCAAGTTAGCAATTTTTCCTTAATGATCATTATACCCTTCTCTTACTTTCCCAACTTTTTTACACACATTTGGAGAGAGAGAGAAATTTAATTTCTCAGCGTGGACAGAGAAATTTCACCTCATTCATACTTTCAACCGGCAACTCAATTCATTTTCGTCCAAATTTCCATAGGCGACTCGTTTGCATCTCTGGTGAACTTCAAATCCCCACCAATGAATATGTCATCATTTTGAATTTTTAAGGGTTCTTGATTTTTTCTCAAGAAAAATTCGAGCTCCATTTTCTAATTAGAGTTAGCTAAATCGTAGTATTATCACAAGTCAGTACATTGATGTTTTACAATAATGCATGGGTAATAGTTTAGGGTTTATGGGTAACATGTTAGGATTTCCACTAGCGACTCACAGTAAACTGATTAAAATCCACTACTTAATTTGTATAATACTAATTTTCAGATTTAAATCTACTCTTAATTTGCTTATTTGAATCCACTCTTAATTTGTCCAGAAAGTTTCAATATGGGTAACATGTTAGGATTTCCACTAGCGACTCACAGTAAACTGATTAAAATCCACCACTTAATTTGTAATAATACTAATTTTCAAATTCAAATCTACTCTTAATTTGTCCAGAAAGTTTCAATAAGCTTAACTTGTTAACAAAAAGTAATTCATTACCACTTTAATTGCTTGCTGATTTTTAGATTAAATGCCTATGAATTTTGCACCGATAGTTAAGTACTCTATAAAGTTGTTGTTGGTTAAGTTTATTGTTGTCATATTGTAAAAATAGATTGTGTCTAATTAGTGTACAATTGTGGACGCTACAGACTATCATTGGTTAGAAAGAACCAAGGAATTTGTTATAGTTGTAGACGGTCGGAGCACTACTTGTCAAATACCTGAAAAAGCAACGATGCACAATCTATAGAGTGGACTTTGTAAAATGGATGGAGGTGAAGAAGAATACTGTCAACAAATGGAGGCTATTTTTTTGTTGTAGTAGCAACTATGGATATTTTAAGTAGAGTGAAGGTCAATCGATGAGGTGTATGATGAAGGTGAATCAAGTGTCGTTTTATTAGATAAAGTTGCGGCCAAAGATGAAATTGAAGATTTATCTCGGATATTCAAAGTTTTTGTTCTTATCAGAAGAAGAAGATGTGGAGATATCGCTCAACATAACTATTCACAAGGGTGAAGGAAATGCGGAAGAGAATGGGAAAGGAAAAAGGGCTAGAATAACACAATTACAACATTTAAGGCAATTGAACATTGGAGTAATTTGAAGTTTTGACTGGCAATTGAACATTGGAGTAAGTTGATTCAAGTTTTGACTTAAAGGCTGTGTTTGATTTGGCAAAATTTTCTATGGAAAATGCATTTTTCCACTTATTTTCCAACTGAAGTGTTTGATTGCACAATATTTTCCATAGAGAAAACATTTTTTTTCATATTTTCCTTGTTTTGTTTGATTGCGATCTTTTTTTTCCATGTAAAATATTTTCTCATTTTCTTTGTTTTGGTATTTTCTTATGAGGGGAGAATTTTCCATTGAGGGAGGAGGTTTTAATTTCCATGGAAAATTTGTCTTATTTTTCAATCAATAATTTCTTGGCAATTCAATTCCATGGAATTCATTTTCTTTCCACCCAAATTCTTCCTTGCAATCAAACACACCAAATTTGAGTTGCACTTGAAGATTGAAAATCCATTTTGTAAATTTCATATACAATTTAGCTTTTATGAATGTATGGATTTATTCTCTTTGATGAATTTATCAGTTAGTTGAAACTTTGAGTTGTGTTTATAATTGATGAAACTTGAATTTATCAGTTCTGTTTGAGTTGTGTTCAAAAATGTTGAAACTTAAGCTTGCATTTTAACTATTGCATCAAGTAGTGATTGTTTCATTGATAAAATAAGAGCAAGCTTATCAACAAGAAGTGGCAATGGTCTGTGCTCTAATGCTGCTTATTTTTCTATGATGGCAATATGCTGGTGAAATTGGAAAATGAGAATAGAAGGTGTGAAAATGATGGCAATATGCTGGTTAACTTGGAAAATGAGAATGAAAGGTGTGAAAATATTAAAATAACTGCATCAAAGCAAACATCTAACTATAATATAAGAGCCGAATGGGGGGTTTCCACTGCTCACCAGATATCTCCAAAGGACCAAAACGGCACCGTCTTCATACACTTCCCAGGGAGTCCAAAACGACGCTGTCTTCACGCGTGGGTCTTTCCTTTTTCTGCCACAATTTTCCCACGATCTTCTCCCCTTACTCTCTTCTTCTGTGATTCTTCGACATTGGTCCCTCCTTCCGTCGGTCGATCGCGCTGTCCTGCTGCCAATATCTGCGTAGCTTCTGATCAACTTCACGACTGGTGCTCCGACATTAGTTCTCCCATTCCGCCAGCCATCTGCACTTTCTTGTTGGGATTCCTATTGTTTACCATACGTTCTCCAAACGACCAAAACGGCACCATCTTCATTCACCTCCCATGGAGTCCACCACGCCGTCGTCTTCACGAGTGGGTTTTTCCTTTTTCTGCCAAATTTTTACCACGACCTTTTCCCCTTACTCTCTTCTTCTGTGATTCTCCGACATTGGTATCCCTTTCCGTCAGGCAATTGTACTGTCTTGCCGCCAATATCTGCGTAGATCCCAACCAAATTGACAACTGGTGCTCCGACATTAGTTCCCCCCTTTTTGTCGTTCATCTTCTTTTTTTCTGCCGTCGACAACTTGGTAGTTCCTGATCAAATTGACATCGGGTACTTCTTATATTCCGCTTGATCCAACATGGGTCACCCATATCTCCTCGCCCCACAAGTTCTATATATATATAAATCTCTATCTATCTTCTTCCCTGGTTTTCTTCTTCTTTGATTCTCCGACATTGCTCTCCCACCTCCTTGGTCGGACAATTGCACCGCCCTGCCGCCAACATCTGGGTTGCTTCCGATCATCTTCGGGACGGGTACTTTTTCTATTCCGCTTGCTCCAACATGGGTCCACAGGTTCTATATATATATTCTCTTTTTCCTTTTTAATATGATTTTGACGGTGATTGGAATTTTGCAGGGCTTTTATATACAGGAGATATTTTACTGATAAGGAGTGTCGTCCTCTCATCACTCTGGTTAGCCCTTCTTTCCTTCCCCAATATACATGCATATTATTCATAATTTGTTGGTTGTGGTTTATCACTTTTAACAAAAAATAGAATTGTGGACATTAGGGGGAAAATTGAACTCTTTATGGAGTAAATGCCTCCACTTGTGAGTTTGCCGTTTTGGTCCTTTGGAGACCATCTGGTGAACAGTGAAAATCCCCCCTTCGGCTCTTATATTATAGTTATTAGATATTATTCTTTTTGAACTAAAAATCGGACTTTCATATGGTAAATTTACGGAAGGTTTCTTTTGTGTCATGGGACTTGATTTTTGGTAGTGTTTTCATAGTTGATTTAGTTGATTAATATTTTCGTGTTTGCAGAATAAACTTGTGTTCTTTGATTTGTGGCAGGTTGAAATGATTATGAATATCTATGGGTTGAGATTGGTTTTTGCTCATCATCTATTTATTATTATTATTTTTGTTGTGGGTTTGCTTCTTTTTTTTTTTTTGGCTTCTCAATTCAAAAGAGGACATTTTCACTTCTAGGTTTTTTATATATAGGTTGTTAAGTGACATATAATGAAAATATCATTTTTCCTTCTTGACGAAGAAATAAGGAGTGTCATCATCTCATAACTCTGGTTCGCCCTTTTTTCCTTCCCTAATATACCTACATATTATTCATAATTTGTTCTTTGTGGTTTATCACATTTAACGGAATCTAGAAATGTGGACATGGGGGGATTGAACTCTGTATGGATCTAATTTAAGTAAATACCTCCACTGTTTCTTGTGAGTTTCATGTTTTCTATTTACTAAGTAAATCGTAAGAAAAATATATGGAGTGTTTCTTTTGTGTTATGGGCCTTGATTTTTGGTAGTGCTCGTATAGGTGATTTAATTGATTCATATTTTCGTGTTTACTGAATAAACTTGTCTTCTTTGATCTGTGGCAGGTTCAACTGATTATGAATATCTACAGGTTGACATTGGTTTTTGCTCATATTCTTTTTTTTTTTGTGGGTTTGCTTTTTTTTTTTTTTTTTTGCTTTTCAATTAAAAAGAGAACATTTTCACTTGTGGCTTTTTGATATATGGGTTGTTAAGTGACATTTAATGAAAATATAATTTTTTTTTTCTTCTTGACCAAGAAGATGAACATTTAACTTACCAAGCGGCTCCACTATTTTTGAAACATATTGGTTTTTGTTATTCACATTTAAATAGTATGTACTCTTCGTGATATATGGGAAGTTATGTGTAGTTATTTTTTACAAAGGAATTATTTTAATAGTTGAGGTTTTGTATACTTGCTCAATACCTGAAAAACTAGATGCATTCTTTGTGGTTCAAACAACTATACAAAAATAATACATGATAATTTTAATTGTTGGGTTATGATTTCCTGATCGAGTGATTGTGCATATAACTTGGGAGAACTTCGTAATACTGAAATGTTTTCTCATTGTTGTAGCATATTTTGATGCTATGAGTCAACATTTAATGGTCATTTGAATAATATGCAACACTTATATCTGGTTTTTATTGTTGAAATAGCACTAATCAGCTTTTGTTAAGTGCAATACGTAGAATATAAACTCCAAGACAGGGCAGCTCTTGTTAAGTACCATCATATTCAATAGGATATATTTGGACTTAGGACAATTTTAAAAACTGTTGTAGTTCGTAGAATATAGTCTCCAAAACAAGGCAGGAAGTTATGGGAGCATGCAAACATTTGGATCATTCATGTAATTCTTATAATCCTGCCATAAATGATCACTAAATGACTCATTGTGTAATCATTGAGACACAAAGTGCAATTTTCTTTAGGCTCCACACACTTGTCACTCTCCGTAATATAGGTCGATGAACTTGCATATAGTACCATCATATTCAATATGATATATTTGGACTTAGGACAATTTTAAAAAACGTTTCAGTTCGTAGAATATAGTCTCCAAAACAAGGCAGGAAGTTATGGGAGCATGCAAACATTTGGATCATTCATATAATTCTTATAATCATGCCATAAATGATCACTAAAGGACTCCTTGTGTCATCATTGAGACACAAAGTGCAATTTTCTTTAGGCTCCTCACACTTGTCCCTCTTCGTAATATAGGTCGATGAACTTGCATATAGAATTAATCGATATAGTTCGGTAAATTTGGAAACCAATAGTGGAATCATGTAATTTGCCTACAACTAAATCGAGGTCTTTATGGTTTTGGAGATGCCTGTAGAATAAACTGACAAACTCAACAATATCCAAGTACTTGGAGATTCTACCTTTGTAGCTTGTTCTAAACATGCTGAAAAAGAGTGATATGCATTCGCAAAAAATTGTATTTATCGTGTTGACGGTTTGGGTTTGGAATTGAAGATGATAATGGAATTGTTCCTCATATAAATGGGAACTTCGATCTTATAATCCAACTCAAAGTATGAGTTTAATTGAAATAAAATAATATGGGGACAGATGTAATCCAATTGATGTTATGCTTCTCCTTGTAACTGGAAGTAAGCAATCTGAGCAGATAATCATGCACACTATGAAGATAGTTTAATGGTTTCTAAGAGAACTGGAGTGATACTCGTCCATCGTTGGAAATAAAATATTGTCATATCAGATACTCCATTTCCTTATCATAGAAGAACAAGTTGCTTATGCTGTTGACTAATATCACTTACCATTTGTAGAGAGCAAGTTTTATATTCATGATTTCCAATTTGTGAATTTGGCCTGAAATTGGTAAAATTGGACTTATGCTAAACATGTAATTAGATTTTTTGCTTATACATGTGACCTGTAGCAGGTCAAAGATGAGCTATGTACTATTAGTTTCAAGCAATTTACTTGCATCCTTCTATTATTAGAATTGCTAATTTTACTGTTGGGTTTTGATTTATGTTACCTATGATAATTATCATGCATATTAAGTAACACGTGACTTATAACTATCTTCATAACTTGAGCTAGATTACTAATGTGCAGTGCGGGGCAAGTCCATAGTCTATACTCGTGTTTTACTCTGCATTCTCTTCTTGTGTCCTATCTACCATTTCCTTGAAGTTAACCTATTCACAAGCTTTAATTCATCTCTTGTAGGATTTACTTTCAACAATTCCATTGAAAAGATGAGCAAATATCTGATTTTTTTTTTTTACTCTTTGGCATATCATAATATCCAGCTTAAATTGATTATTGTAGTATTTGTTGAGCAAAAAAACTTTGCACCAAATTTTTCACACGATTTTCCTCCTCGGCTCTCTTCTTTTTTGGTCCTCTGAAATTGCTCCCACCTCTGGTCTCAACTGTCTCTGCTTTTAAAGGAGAAGTGATAGCAACAACATTGGGGTGCTTGATACTAATACTTTTTTTCCCCCTTACAAATAGGAAAATAGATGGTGTCAACGAAAGAGCACGATAGATGTGTGTTGGAGTTAAGAAAAAAAGAACAACGGAATAAGTGTCGCCGCGAACGGAATGCGGAGGCCCGGTGGGAACAACAGATACAATTCCAACATCATGCTGGCAGTAGTCATGTTGCAGCAGTAGAAAAAAGGTTGTTACGCAATAGTCAACGAAGAGAAGTAACTACCAAGAAGAAGGAACTTCGTGAACAAGAATATGCACATTTTGAAGGAGGTGTTTCACTACAAAACTAAGAGGTCCAAGCGCCTTGTACAATTGGCGTGTATGTGGTTTGGATCTATTTCTTTGTAATAAATTAATTATTATTCAAATAAATGTGGGATACCTGTTTTTTTCTATTTGAATCTATTATGTGACACTATTTATAATACATGACAACTTCTCATGGTGTGGTGGTTGACTGTACTATAGAAGGATCTATAGACAAAGGAAATGACATAGTAGACTAGAGAATTCAGCTTGCCAGTGAAAATTTTACAAGTACAGGTATGTGTTACTGTGTAATAGTTAAAATTGTAGCATGTATATTTCCGTATATGATTTGAGATGTGAATTTGTGTCTGTTGAGCAGGTCTATTTATTTTCTGTTGTTATGCAAGTCTAGGGTGCAAATCTCCTTTTTATATATTTTGCAAATAAAGCTACGGTGTATTATTGCATTAGTAAGATGGATTTTTTACATCTATGGTAGATTATTGAAGATTAAATTGCCATTTGCTGAATTGTAGATTTTCTTTGGTGCACACGTTCTTCGTTTATGTCGCTCTGTAATAGTTGAAATCGTATAGGTTTTATTTCGTGTGTACTTTGAGTTGCGAATTTGTGTTTGTACATCACATTTTTTTTTATTATTTTGTGTTGTTGTGCATGTCTCAAGTGCATTTATCTTCTTCATACGTCTATGATGTATTATTGATTAGTAAAGATGGATTGTTTGTGTATATTGTAGGTTATTGATTTTCATATTGCCGTTTGTTGAACTCTAGTTATTCTTAGTTGCACACGTTGTTAGCTACATATAAACGATAGTGTTATATTGATTTTTTTAGAATATAAATGGATTAGGTTATGATACTATCGTCGATGAGTGCACTATAGAAAACGAGTTGTTTGCTGGATGTGAAGGTGTACTCCATGATCGAGGATCTGCGTCCGGCTCTCGCAGATTCATAAATATACGCAGTGGTATTATGGCCTCAAAAAAAAAAAGGGTAGAAGTTCTATCATTCATGATATTCCCACTATATCATTTACATTGAGATTGCCAACTATTTGTACTTATTGTGGGGCTAAAAAATTCCAAAGAGAGAGTAAAAGATTTTGTTGTTCATATGGAAAAATTAGATTGCATAGTCCCGAAGTTCCAGAACAATTACATACATTGTTTACGTCGAGGTCAAAATAATCGATTGAGTTCAAAACATACGTTCGAACATATACTAGTAATTTTGCCTTCACATCGTTTGATGTTAAATGTGACCAAGATTTATGTAAAAGAAATAAAGGTATTTACACTTTCAGGGTGCAAGGACAGATATCTAACTATATTAACGAAATCTTGCCATCCAATAGTCGTTCTTGTTATTTGCAGTTGTATTTTTACGATACTGAAAATGAATTAAAGAATCGACTAAATATTTCAGATAGACTATCTGAGATGATATTAAAAAAACTGATTGATATTATAGATATTAATCCTTATTCAAGGTTTTTTAGAAGTCTAAACATCGTACCAGATTTAGAAACGTGCACGTTAAGAATTAGATCTATACTTGGACATGATCAACGAGTATACAATGCTCCTCTAGCTTCGCAAGTGGCGGCCCTTTGGGTCGAAGAAGATCTATCTTTGAGTACTAGAATGCGTGATATATTAGTTCACTGTCATTCCGATTGCACACACAAAGTACATTATTATTTTGGTTGTTATGATTCTCTTCAATACCCTTTGTTATTTCCTCGGGGTGAAACAGGTTGGCATGAAGGAATTGAAAGATCCAGTGGCCAGAGTTCAAAATGATTTAGCTGTTGATGATTTACTTGATATCAATCATATTCGTTCTGTGGAAGAACTAATGGAGAATGAAATAATAGGTAAATAGTTGTTAGGATTTCTTCCATTCCACAATATCTCATTAGTTATTTGTTGTGTTTTTCATTAGTCTATTCCTAAAAATTTGTAGTTATGAAGAAGAAGAAGAAGAGACTACAAGTTTCTTGTCGAGAGTATTATTGTTATAAATTACCGGTAAGATCTTCCGATAATTCTATTATGTTACACGCGGGCCGTTTATTTCAGCAATATGTAGTCGACATGTAAGTTAAAATTGAGACGTCTAGATTAGATTATTTTTGAAACAATCAGATTGAAATACGTGCAGAATTGTATCAAAGAATTATTGATAGTTTACAAGTAGGTCAAAATAGGGGTGATCAAATTGGTTGGCGAATTGTTTTGCCTTCGTCTTTCACAGGTGGTCCAAGAGATATGCAGAAAAGATATATTGATGCAATGGCATTGGCGCAAAAATTTGGTAAACCATATATATTTTTGACCATTACTTGCAATCCAAATTGGCCTGAAATAAAGGAAGAGTTAAGATATAATGATGAAACACAAAATAGACCTGACTTACTTGCTCAAATATTTAGAGCGAAATTGGAAGAATTGAAAGATGATTTGTTTATATATATATATATATATATATATATATATATATATATATATATATATATATATATATATATATATATATGTGTGTGATAGAATTTCAGAAGAGAGGACTACCGCATGCTCACTTTTTATTAATACTACGTCGTGATTCAAAATTGGTTTCTATTGACTTAATTGATCAAATTGTGTGAGCAGAAATTCCTGATGAAGATCAAAATCCTCATTTACATTCAGTTGTTTTAAAACACATGATGCATGGTCCGTGTGGCACGTTAAATCCTAACAACGTTTGCATGCAACCAAATGGAGTGTGTAGAAGTAAATACCCAAAAGAATATATATCTGAGACTACATATGGCAATGATTCATATCCTAGATATAGGCGTTGCCTTGATAACAGAAGAGTTAAACTTAGAGGCCAATTTTTAGATAATAGATGGGTTGTACCATATAGTTCATATTTACTCACGAAATTTGATTGCCACATGAATGTCGAAATTTGTTCAACCATTAAGGCTGTAAAATACTTGTACAAATATGTTTACAAAGGACATGATCGCATAGCTTTATCTGTAGATAATGATAAAGATAATCATGTTGTAGATGAAATTCGCAAATTCCAATCTGCTAGATGGATCTCTCCACCTGAAGCTGTTTGGAGAATATTTGGTTCTACTTTGTTTGAAATGCGTCCATCAGTTATTTCATTACAAATACATCTGCCAAATAGTCAATTGGCCACGTATCGAAATTATGACGATCTATAGACCGTTATTGGTAGAGATCATGCTAAAAAAACCATGTTAACTGAGTACTTTAATATGAATCTTGTTAATGATGTTGCAAAGCGAATTTTGTACAGAGAGTTTCCTCAGTACTTTGTTTGAGATGCTAGAGATAAGTGTTGGACTGATAGGAAAAAAGGTCATGTTATTAGAAGGATTGTGTCTGCCAATCCATTGGAAGGTGAAAGATATTATCTGAGGATTTTTTTAAATCATATTAGAGGAGCAACTTCTTTTGAAAATCTCGAAGTTGTTAATGGTGTTCCTATCATTTCATTTCGCGAGGTTGCACTTTTGCATGGTCTGTTGAATGAAGACAATAGTTGTGAACTGTGTTTGCATGAAGCCTCTGTCTATCAAATGCCTAGCTCGTTGAGGCGCCTTTTCTACCATTATGGCCTATTGTACTTCAAACGATCCAGTTACTTTATGGAACAAATTCAAATCAAATCTTTATGAAGATTATATGCATAGTGGTATGTCTTTGAAGGAGGCAGAGTTGAAGGCGCTGCAGTCGATTAATACATTGTTAGAACAAATAGGAAAAAAAAATGAATGAATATAAGTTGGTGTCATATGATGTAAATTTAAGAGAAGATGAAATGTTGACTCAAGTCATAGGTGAGTAGTTAGAAATTCCAACTTCCGAGCAAGATTTATCTTCTGCATATACACTCAATGAAGAACAGTGGTTTGCTTATGACACAATATTAGAAAAAAATTATAGCGGTGTCGGTGTCATGTTTTTTGTTGATGGTCCAGGTGGAATAGGAAAAACATACCTATATCGAGCACTGCTTGGCAATAGCATCCTCTGGAGTTGCTGCTTCATTGTTACCAGGTGGTCGCACAGCTCATTCAATGTTTAAAATTCCTATAACTGTGGGTTACGATGTTGCCTGTTCCGTAAGTAAACAATCTGTCCTTGCTGATTTGTATAGAATTTCTAAATTAATCATATGAGATGAAGCTCCAATGGTTAACCGTTGTGCAGTGGAAGCACTAGATAAAATGTTGCAAGCACTAGATAAAATGTTGCAGGATATTACGGATTGCAGTTTATTTTCGGTGGAAAAGTTGTTGTTCTATGGGGTGATTTCTGTCAGGTTTTACCTGTTGTTCCTAAGGGAAAACAAGAAGATATCATACATGCAAGTTTGCCTATTCTTATCTATGGCCTCATTTTTCGAAGATACAATTAATTCAAAATATGAGAGCCAGAATAGATCTTTTATTCTCAGAATTATTGTTGCGCATTGGAAATGGAACTCAGACAATGCATTCGTGTGATATGGTTAGACTATTTCCAGAGATAACGATATCTTTTCAAAATGAAGTTTCGCTTAAACAATTAATTCATATTGTGTTTCCAAACTTGGATAACTATGTAGACAATCTAGACTTCATGATTAATCGAGTTATTTTAACTCTGAAAAAAGAATGTGTCGATCAAATAAACAACATATTGTTAGAGGAATTTCCAGGTGACAGTTTTACTTATTATAGTTTTCATGAGGCAATAGACGACACCGAACACACTTTGCAAGAAGAATTCCTAAATACTTTGACTCCGAATGGAATTCCATCGCATGAACTCATATTGAAATGAAATTGTCCTGTTCTTTTACTGTGAAACATTAACCCATCTGCAGGCCTCTGTAATGGAACTAGACTCATATGCCGAACATTTGAACGGAATGTGATTGACGCCAAAATTTCCGTTGGTGAGTATCGTGGAAAAATGATTTTTCTACTTAGAATTCCTTTCATTCCACTTGCGGGTGATCATAATCCACTGGCTTTCAAAAGGACACAGTTTTCCATTCGTCCGTATTTTGCAATGACAATAAATAAGTCTCAAGGACAGACATTGAATTTCGTTGGTTTGTGTAACCCGGAGCCAGTATTTTCACATGGACAATTGTATGTTGCCCTGTCAAGAGCACAGATGAGCCAATCTATCAAGGTTTTGATTAAACCTACTGTACATGGTGAATCTCACGAGAGATGCACTAAAAATGTAGTTTATCGAGAACATTTGGCTTTGGTTGACTCATCTTAAATTCTATCAAATAAATCAATGATTCTCGTCTCTCTTCATTGTAATAGTTCATGCATTATTTTGCCCTTAATGAAGTATTCTCTCTTTTTTTTTTCTTCTTATTTTATAGCATATAAACTTAAGCTTTGCATTTTATTTTTTAATAAACTTAATGTAGTAGTGCTGATTTCAATCTATTTTGTTGATTTTCATTGTGAATTACCACCTACAATTTCCACTCTCCTACATTTTACTTCTCACAACAAACCATCAAGTACTTTCACCTAAACCAATATTTTTCTTTATGAGCTCATAGCTGAGACATAGGTATGGTGTGCCAAAAGCTTACATATCTGTCCATGTCAAAATCTTAAACGTATTTTTGCTATAGTGTAAGCAACTTGTGTTGTGCTGCCTTCAATCTATTTTACTGATTTCCAGTGTAGAGTTATGGCTATGTGATTTGTTCTCCTCTTTATGGCAAGGACAAACCACCATGTACCTTTACATACATGTATTTTTTCCTACTGTTGTGGTTCATTGTTGATTCTTTGCAGGAATGAGTGAACCAAAAAAAAAGTTGATTGAAAACTTATATGGTCATATTTCCATCGAGCAATTAGGGGAAGTGAGACAAGAATACTCTCAATTCTTTTATCTGTCTTGAGACCAAATGTAGTGCCACGATCATAAATCTTCAATTGTAAAAGAACGAAGTTAGAATATCTTTAAGCAAAGTATTTGGTCGGAATTTTAGGTATGGTCTCTAACCAAGTTGAATTATACATAGCGTCCTCGCTGTTTGCGTTGTTCTCGCTGTTTGTGGTCGGTAATAACTCCCATCTTTATGGAGGCTTCGATGTAGGGCTTTTTTTTTTTTTTTTTTTTACCATTGTTGTGTACTCTGATGCATATATAGGGTTTTGTTTCGCCTATATTGTGAATCTAATCTCCACTTCGAGCAGTCAAATCTCACTTCCATTCATTTGTTTGGCGCGAGCTTTCACCGTTAAACATCTCTCGGTTCTTCTTCCTTTTTAATTCAAAATCGAAGCAGGTAAGATGGCTGATATTATGTGGTTTAATGTTTTATAGTGTCATTATACGTTCCATTACTTTGTTGTTTTTGTGTTCCAGAGATGCGTAAAAAATTCTCAAATTTGTCTTCAATATTTTTTTAAATTTTTTTTTGGTGATTTAGCTTTGTCTTAGTGTAAATATTGTGTATGTATTTCTATATCTATGATTATAAAAATGAGCTTCTGGTAATTTTTCTAATTTATTATTTTTTTTATCTGATCTTTTTTATCTGATCTATTTAGGTATATGGAGGCTTGTTCTCGATCGCAGAGTTGTTGTGCTGAAGATTGAGTTCTCGGTGATTTTAGTCTGTTAAGTTTAGTGTTTGTATAATTTTGTGGGAATTCTTTTTTGTAATAAGATTTAGTTTCATGAACTCGATTATTTTGTAAAGTTTTCAATTATAGCTGGAAAGTGTGATAAAATGTAAAATGATGTTGACCATGTACAGGTACTCTTCCAAATGATTCTTATGCGACTTTACTTGCTAGGGTTATTGGAATCATAGGCCTCATTGACCAAGATATATACAAGTATTTACATGACTTATCAACGGAAGCATGTAATATTCTTTTGCCATTATATTCAGTCGTTACTTCAAATTACAAGCCTAACAAACAAAATGCGTTATTAGATGCTGAGAATTATTGTGCAATTTAAAAGGCATGTAAGTTTTTTGTATCATGGTTTTGTATAGCATATTGACATTATATGGGAGTATATGACAGGCGTGGTAGAATTGTGACCTGAATGAACATTTATTTGAACTGTCACTCATTTTGCATTTCTTATCTTCTTTCATTTAACATTTGACATTGGATTCCCATCCACCATTATTTTGACCCGTGTAGTCATATGTATATTAGAAGACGGAAAATTCTAGGTCACGTTTATAGGCTGAGTTTGGGGTTCTTATGTTGGGTCGCCTCACATTTTGAGGACAATTAAATGTTTAGTATAGTTTCTACCTTCACCGAGTTTTTACCTTCATTTAGCGGAAAATAGTGGATTATTTGTTTTGATTGAAAGATTGATGATGGATTTACATTTTTCTTTGCAATTTTTAGTAAATTTTCACTTTTCAATTGATTTCGGTTAATTTAAAAAATACGTATTTTTTAAAAATAAAGAATCTTTTTTTCAAATACCAATTCCATTCGTACTTATTTTAGTGAAAAGTGTTCTGCTTGCGTGGCGTTATGTGGATTGTGAGCTAAAAGAAATTTGATTTAAACATTTGTGGGATTGTAATGTTGAAGTGGATTTGGAATATTAAGGCAGTATTGTAATCTATTTACAAATTCTCTTTGCTTTTTGATTCTGGTAGAGTCTATTGGGAAATTTTGTGGACAAGAGTTGAGAATATATTGTTTATGAATATAATGGTGTGAATAAATTGAAGGTTGCCTAAATGTCAAGTCATATCAGCAATATTATAGTTAAGGTTTCATATGTTTATTGTATGTGTGTCACTGAAATGAAATGAATGGTGATGTTTTACAATTCTTAGGAGTTTTATGCAGTAGTGATGGCTATCAGCTTTTAGCATTAGCGTAAATCGAGGAGTTGCAGAGGTTTTATCTTCTCGATTTTTCAGTTGTTTGCCATAGTTATATCTCAAAATATGAAATATAACTCCTCATATTTCTTAGTTGTGGATACAATTAGAATATACATAAATGGTTATGTCCTTAGATAGTTGCCCTTTGGAGTAAACAGTGCCAGCAGTGCCACCGTCGTCAACCACAGGGAAAAATTTTTATTCAGTTGTCGAAAATATTCCAATTTTGGTTCTTATCTATTCATATAAAGTACCACTTCGATAGAGAGAGAGGGAGAGAGATGGAACCATTGGTGGTGTTGGGTGAAAAAGATTACTTGGCACACTGCGGGAGCGTTACATTTGCTGAGGAAATGGTTTTAGCCCATCCCTTCTCCGATTATCAAGAAGCTGCCAACGCTGCGAGAGATATTTGGTTCAACGAAGTCTGTCCCTTTCTCTCTATTCGCACAGATGTTTGTGTTTGTATATATATGTGGTTTTACTTATTGGGTAAATGAATATGTTTTCAGGTGGATATGAATGGGTGATTGGAGCCTTTGCTGCTCATCCGCAGATTGATAAAGGCCCTTCTAGGACCCACAAAAGTCCCGCCAATGCTCAGTTCGGTTTCACCCTCCCCCTCCCCCCTCTCTCTCTCTCTCTCTTTGATTTTCTTTTCATTTGTTGTTTTTTTGGGCTGGGAAAGGGGGGTGGGGGTGGGTGATCTTGGGGGGGCTCAAGGGTTGGAAAAGTACCAAGTGTGGTTTTGATTTCAACACATCCAATTTAATGATCCAGTCATTTGCTATTAATTTTTCATATTATCTTAAGCTTATTGTGTTTCTAAATTTCTTGCAGTGCACAATTTGTTTTGTGATGAAATATAACTTGATAATGGAGTTGTCAATGAATATTCAAACACAGAATTTAGTTCCCATGTTCAAGTGACTCCATTATTCAGATCATTGGCAGCAGCAATTCCCAGCCCAAAATTTTCAGAAAGTGTAAGAAATCAAATATTCTACTCTTTGTTTAAGAATAAGACAAAGTACACAAGTACTATACTTAAACTACAAGTGGCAATGTTAGTTATTGGATGCCCTGTAGCAACAATATCCGCAGAGATAGGACAATTTCCCTCGATATCAATCAGTCCACAAGAGACTCGAGTTTGGAGTATCAAGCCATCACTCCTAATTAGAGGGCAATACAGCCACTACCCAGTTTTTCTAGGTCACGGGCCAGAAAATCTTGTGGGTAATGGCCTTGAACTTCACATATTTGTGATGTCATGAGGTGGTATTATGCTTAAGAACTTCTGGCTGATATTTAGAAGCAAAAAATGTTTTCTTATTTTTTAAATACAAGGTTCTGAAAGGAAGAGAGCTAATAAGCCCCTGATTTTAGAGCACCTTGTTATTTTTTAGAGGAGTATTTAGGAAGTCTAAGAAATAAATTGTTAGAAAAAATAAAAAGAAGGGGGAGTTTGTTATTCATTCAAAAAGATTGAGATTAGGTTTTGGGGGAAGAGAAGCTACACCTCTCAGAAGCTTAGCATATCTCTATTCTTTTACTTTTTGTTCTGATTTACATATACAAATACAATCAGTAATTCCAAAAATACCAACATTCATTCTGCAATTTATTTGAATTCTATGCATCTTCAATTTTCACACCGAGTAATTGCATTTCCTGTAAAACAAATGAGGATCTAACAAGAGCTTAGTAGGCGTTCAAGTTAAGAAGAAGAAAGGTCAGGTTTTCCTCATTTCTGGCTACTCGTGTTTTCCTTACATGAAGCAACTTTGTCTATTTTTGAGTGATTCACTGCATTGATTTGTTTTGCTTCCCGAATATCCTTGTACAAGTTGTCAGGGGTTCTAATTGTAGTTAAGATGCCATTAAACATAAGATACAATTTGAAAATATTGAAGGCAAAATTATATGCACGTAGTTAATGTTGTTCTATTTTAGATGTTAGTTGAACACGTAATATGCTTATGATGGTTTTATTAACTTCATGCTCATGATGGTTTTATTAACTTCATCAATTAATAGTCAACCAGGAAATTTTAGCAACATTCTTGTCTGAATCTGATCCCGTAGAGGAACAAGAGGCTGGATTAATATATTTCCTCCACGTTATAGAAATTTTAGAACATTCAACCCTGTTTCACGTCTCTTAGATGTAGAAATGCACTGTTTACTACAGAACAATTTTGATATTTATTGTAGTAAACAATGTGACTTATTTTACTGCTCACAACAAACCATCATGTACTTTCACCTAAACCAATTTTTTTTCTGTATGAGCTCATTGCTGAGACATAGGTATGGTGTGCCAAAAGCTTACATATCTGTCCATGTCAAAATCTCAAACGTATTTATGCTATAGTGTAAGCAACTTGTGTTGTGCTGCTTTCAATCTATTTTACTGATTTTCAGTGTAGAGTTATGGCTATGTGATTTGTTCTCCTTTTTCTGGCAGGGACAAACCACCATGTACCTTTACCTACCTGTACGTTTTCCTACTCTTGTGGTTCATTGTTGATTCAAAGGTATTGTCTATGAATATTTTACACATCAGTCCTTGTCAACTCTTTTGGCAGACTGGTCATTAACCATTTCTACACTAAACATTCAGGGGTATGATTTTCTTCTATATATATACATACTAAACATTCATTGTTGGAAAACTCATGCATTTGCATTCATCTACACTTCACTTTCATATATTTCCTACTTCCAACAAGTTCAGCTTCACAATTATTTTGAAGGTATGTTCTTCTCACCTCTGTTACTTCTTCAGTTGGTAGATATAACTACTACCTATCATTTTTAACCAAATAATATCTCTTGCTCAAAATCTTCGTTATCTTATCTTCCCACTACTTCTACCTTTTGTCTACTATGTAGTATGGAAAGAGCTTGATCTTTCAATTTCATGTCCATCTCTATGTTGCAGATATATTATGGCCTTTCAACCGAAGCTGATTCCTGATATCAGTCCTGGTCAGACCTCTTGGACAGCAAAGGTTGTGGTGGCTCAGAAAAATATTTCAAGAACGACACATCGTAGTCCCGTGAAGTATCAAAACATGGTTCTTGTTGATCCACAGGTATATTTCAGTTTTCAATATAAAAATGGTTAACAATCTGATATGAAATTTCATTCCCGAGTTAAACCTACAGTCTTGTTATTGCGTTTCATTCTTAATTTCCATATATGATCATTGGTATTGTATGTTATGCTAATAATGCTTGGTATTGCATTATTCTTTACACTGTAATCCACATTTTTGTCTATTAGCAGTATGTACATAGAAATTCATTTAAGATACTGGAAGATTAGTATCATCATTACGTCACCGCTCTTTGTTCTCATACATAGTTACTGAGTATATATGTAACCACTGCACGTAGTGAGTGTGTTGTCATGTTCACTTTCTTCTATGTCTTTCTTTCCACAATGAAATGTATTTCTCTAACTTCAGATTAAATTATATATGTGCTATTACTCTTCATAGGGAAACAAAGTCCATGCCACAATCTACAACAACGATATTACGGCATTCCAAGATACACTTATTTTGTCCAAGGCATATCTAATATCTAATGCAACAGTCAGGCATATAGACCCGAAATATAGAGCAACAGCTGGGCCTGTACAGTGGACAATAAATGGTAGAATTAGAATTGAGGAAATAGACGAAAACCATGAAGACCTGGTTTTCTCAACCTACGACTTGGTCTCTTTTGACGGTCTACAAGAATACATGGACTCCAAAGATGAAATTGGTACTATCCTCTAAAATTTAAATGCATGTGTTCTTCGTTCAACCTGTCTACTATTGAATTGCTGGCTAACATTTGTCTCCTAATATATTTCCTTTGTTATTTTCTCGTATACCAGGTGTTCTCGGGCTTGCAATAGGCATCCTGCCAAAAAAAGTTGTCCAGACAAAAAATGGAACAGAGTCCCACATTCAGGAAATAATCCTCGTGAATGAACGGTTTACTCATATTCTTTTTTTTTCATCATTTTCCAATTTTCAATTCTTATCATGTATATTTTATTTATATTTCATTGATTCACATTTTGTTAGTTTCCAAACTGTGGTGTTGAGAATGTGGGACAAATTTGTGGACAACGAGTGTCATCAGATCTCGACAGTGATCGATGACAGACCTGTCATTCTTGGAAAGCATTTGAGGGTTTCTTCCTTCAATGGTAAAAACTTGTACCCCAAGTCAATAAGACCATGTACTATCCAGTGCATTTAAACAACATAATCAAGTTGGTTATCATGCTATTCGTATTAAGCATGGCAGTATCAACTAAAGCCAATAGCTCAATCATCATCAACCCTTCTTTCCAGGGAGTTTATTACTTAAAAATATGGTGAGAGTTTGACATTTTGCTTCCATAACACATGTTCACGTTATTTTCAGTTCATTGATTTAAAGGTCGACATCGTGTTCAATAATAATCAATTCTCTTGCTATCTTACTCTTCATACGACCATATCTAATATGTACATCAAAATGTCCAAGGGCTCATGAAAATGTGGAAAAATTAGAAGAGGTCGTGTCCCATAAAACACACCTACATCCATCAATGTCAGTAAATGTTCGTCCTCCCGCAAAGTACAAAATACAAGAAATCAAAAACATTCATCACTTATTATCTGAGGTATATTATTGCATTTCTTCTTCCAAGTTTCCTCATCCAAAACCTTCGTTGTCTTATACTAACTAAAGTTACTACAATCTACTAATGCTTACAGAAGGATCAACCTTTTTTCTGGCTTAAAGGAACTATGAGCATATAGATTATGCAGCAATCATTTTGGTACATGTGCTGTAGTATCTGCAACAAATCATCCCATGTTGATTTTGATGAAATGTATCAATGTTTGTACTGCAAATGTGAAGGCGCAAGAGGAAAACCATGGTATGACAACATTGTGCTTGATGATGAATTTGATTAGGCATCCCATGAGTTTTTAATGATGAGCTAATGCAGATTGTAACACTCACAAAATATAATGATATTTTCTAGCCACGAGTGTTCATACAAACTACTGCAGTGCAAAGGCTTATATTCAAGTCCAGGATTCCACTGGATGTATTGATGCCACTATGATAGGAGAGACGGTTGAAGCTTTTTTGCAATCTATAGCAGACATACTCATGCAACTCACCACTCAAGTGAATACAATAATTTTTCCCTACTAACTACATCATATAGAAGCTTATTGTCTGGCTAACTGTTTTTATGATCTATTATCACAGGAAGATCAAAATGTTACGCAGTCCATCCATACCACGATTGATGATGAACATATTCTATATGTTAGAGCAACAGAAAGAAACGTAGATGGCATCCAGGTGAAATATGACGTTGTATTTCTAATAGATCCAGTAACTGAATTAGATACACCTATGTGTCCAGATACCAGTTTAGACATCGTCCTTACTTTCCGTGGTAACAGCTTTTCACGTGATAGAAAAAGAAAGAAAATTGTTAAGCCAATTAAGCGGACCTTATTCTCTCTTAAAGATTCTGACAGTAGCCAAGATGAAGAACATGGAGGCCTCACTGGCAGCAGCATCCCTTCCCAGTTAGGTAAAAACATAGATTATAGTGTTGTGGACGATTTCAGCGAAGAAGACGACATTCCTGTCCAACAACAGTGAACTCACCTATTCATATGGCATTATATGATTACAGATGTTGGTCAGTCAGTCTTTTGTTTTGACGAGCAATGTGTTGGCGCTATCCTCCTCTTCATCTACGCCAAAGCATAACAATACATATAGAATTTGGAAACTCTTCTATGTGATAAAAGTGACATTAGATTATGTTTGTTTTGTAAGCAAGAATTGTGATGCGTTGTTATGTGTTTGGATTAGTCGTTTAAATCTAATGCGTATCTTCAAACTACCTGGTTTTTGTTGGGCTGAATGAATATGGTATAAGAATATTTTATATGGAAACTTTGTGTTCAGTTGGCTTGTACATTATGTTCACATGCACTTGAAGTTCATAGTTGTGTCCTCCAAAAATTAATCACACCAGCTAACATCCAGCTGTTCAACTAACCAACACTGCACATATAAACAGTCGATGGTAATATCAATATTTTGTCCATTTCTCTGATTCTCTAATAACATGTACTACTAGATTACAAGAACTAGGAACTGGTGAGCTGTAGACTTTTTGCACTTACAAACTTATCACACAATTCCCGAAAAAACAAAAAAAAAAATCTCTCCATGACCACAGATGAAAGCTATATTTAATGTTATAAGTTTTATAATAGTATAAATGAATAATAATTGTAGAATTAGAAAACTCAGCATATGAGTTCTATTAATAGACCTGGGCTTCTTGTTGGCTGGTCCGAGTATTTCAATATTCATAACCGATCATCATATTCTCATAGGTATTTTGAGTTTTGAATTCGGATATTTCGAATAAAATCAATTGATTTTGGGTCTAGGGATAAAAGGTTTTTATGTATCAATTTACGTCTTTGACAATTGGAGTTTTGTATTTGTTCTCGTCATGTTGGGTTCAAGTACGACATCCTCGTAAATAGATTGTATAAATTTCCAAATTCATAAAGACTAATAGTTTCGATTTCAAATTAAGGTCTCCACGTGTCCGATCCAAGAAACACGCACCAACTCAGACTCCTTTGCTGCTTGCCTTTTGCTCTGCTTCATATATTATTTTCCAAACAACCAGACATGAACCTGGTATGGTCCTGAATGTTCGATGCCAATTCCAATCATATCTGCTAACATCTAACGTCAAATTCATTGAAAATTCAAAGTACCAACAAAACCGCATATGTAAAATACGTCATTAAGTATCGAATTGTTTACCAAATGGGCTTCTTGGTGGTCTTCAAAAATTCAAATAACAGTTGAGACAATTAATGTATAGATCTGTAATTTTTTAAAAGTGATAATTTTATCATACACCATAAAATATAAAATAATTTAAAATATACTATTTAACTTTTTTTATTCTAAAAATACTGTTTTCTTTATTTTGTTACATTTGTTATGTTTGTTAATAACAAATGTAACACATTTATTATAACTAAAATAACAAATGTAACAAATGTAACAACAAGTGTTACAAAATAAAAAAAACAGTATTTTTAGGATAAAAAAAAAGATGACGTTATTTTCAAAAATATTTTATTTATTGTGGTTATTTTTTTAAAAACCCCATTTTTAACCCACAATTGAATAATACATGTTGGGTCATTTGCTAAATTGACTTTCTTTTGGGCCTTATGGTTTCAACAGTTACACATGGGTCACCTTCTTCCTTGCACGATAATCCTAACATTTTCTAAAGCTGCTGTGTACTACCTCTTCAGACACCATACCAGCGAAAAAAAACTATGAGATCAGCAGAATCAAATCAAATGCAGCAAAATACCATACTATTTGACAATGTACAGTTCAATAGAGGCACATGTCATATCTTCTCTTCACCTAATTGTACTCTTGTGTACTGGTTTATCTCTTACTTAACTCAAAGTTTTTGCTTCATCAGGCGCCCATACCCTTCCGCCATTGTTGTACTACGTATCTTGTATTTCAATTTAATTTATAGCCAAAGATACAGCACATCAAACTGAAATCATGGTCCCTCATGTCTTGTCATAACCACTCCTCAATTTTCCACATTTTCGATGGATTATTATTATGCAAATAAAATAAACATGTATTGCGCACACACACACACACACACACACACACACAAACATATCTATATATACAAGTTCTCAGACCTATCAATTAAGCGGTTCTTTTCCTGTTGGTCTTAAGCTCAGACATCGTTTTTTCGCATCTCTTCCTCCTTTGGATATTTTCAGTTCTGGGTATGTGGTTTTCATATAGTTATATTTTGTTTAGAGTTATTGATTTGCATAATTTCTTCTACATGCTTACTAAATTCAATCTACATTATTCTACATAATTTTTTCTTTATGTTGACACCTCACTCTTACTGCTATTGTAAGTATCCCTGTAACTCTGTTTACACCCTCCGAAAAAGAAGAATAAGCATTTTCCACAAATTCACATTTAGATAGATTTTTAATTATGGTACAAAAAATCACTTCCATCATGAACTTAAGTCTACCAGCCATACAATGTGCTTCCTGGTCGTGTGGTATTGTGCAAGCCTCTATAGATAGTTTGCCTGTGTGTACATATATGAAATCATTTGCACATATGTTTCAATATTTTCAGATGCTTAAAATATATGTTCTCATCTTAATAACAAGAGTACTCATTTTGTTAATACGCCAAATCTGTGACTCCAAATTGGTGCAGATATCATGGTTTGATGGCTCATATGTACAAGTCTATATTAGATGTTGGTGTTCAACAAGGACAATGGACATCAAAGGTAACAGTAAAAAAAGTGTTCCAAAAAAATCACAGCTGACACGATTGACATATCAGAACTTTGTCTTTATTGATCTCCAGGTACAACAAATCTATTTCATCTGTTTTCTGTTGTATACATGTTCATCTTACAGTTTATTAAATTGTGATTTTGCTTTGAATGCCTGATAGATACAAAACATAGGCAAACTACCAATGGGCATTTTGGTTTATCAAATGCATTTTACTAATACCCATGCTACTTTCCAACACAGGGAAACAAAGTGCACTGTACAATCTACAATAACGATATAACTGCATTCCAAAATACCTTGATCTGGTCCAACACATATTTAATATGGAATGCAACAGTGAAATTAACAGATCCAAGAAACAAAGCCACTCTAGGGCCCATCCAATGGACGATAAATGGAAGAACAAAGGTGCAGCTTGTCGAAGAAGTTAATCGAGCCTTACTTTTTTCGACCTACAACCTTGTGCTTTTCCGTGATCTACAACAACACATGGACATGGAAAGTGAAATAGGTACTCTCGTACAGTTATTCAATTTACCTATCATATTATTGAGTTTACAAATTCGCTTAGGCTGTTAGGCATGTATTACACACTCTCGACTAGTACTTTTGAAGTAGATATCTCGATCAGTACTTCTTTGCAAGTAAATGTATGGAAAACACATCAGATATCGTAGCTGTCGTTATAGATGTGCTGCCCAAGAAAGTTGTCCAAACCAAGTATCAAAGTGAATCGTGCATTCAAGAACTCATACTTATGAACGAGAAGTCGGTATTTAAGTCTATTACATTAATCACAATTATTGTTATTTTGATGTCATTATTACAACTATAAGCGTGTATTTTGCACATGCTGTAGAATTGAGACGACAGTTCTAACAACATGGGACGAATTCGTTGTCAACCAGTGCACGGCTATCTCTGCCATGCTCACTACTTCTCCATTTATTTTAGCAACAAATCTGAGAGTATCTTCTTTCAATGGTAACATCATTAATGTTGTACTATTCTTTGGTAAGTGTGTTTTCATATATAACAATTTTAGATTTTCTTATCAAATGTTGTAGGATTGGGATTATGTACCAAATCCAACACTTCAATCTACATTAATCCTCCGTTCAACCAATTGACATTCTTGCATTCATGGTTAGTTCTATCAAAATTGAGATAATAGACCAGACCTACAATATCTATTTTACTTTGTCAAATGAAAAATTCGTCCTTTTGAATTTTTTTCCAGCATTAACTAATAAATTTTTTTTTCCTACACTTTGCCTCTTTACGTGCCAAAATATCAGGGTGGACGACAACATGGAAATTTTAGAAACCATTATATCGAGCAAAGCTTATCTTACATCAAGGTCAAAATCCATAGCTCATCCACCTGCTGAAATGATCATCCTCATTGAAAATGTACCCGTCTATTAACTGAGGTACATCATTCACCTTCAACATTTGATTAAATAATAACTACATAGTTTGGTTTATGAATTGTCTGTACTTTGTTTAACAAATTGATACTTGCAGAAACACCAACTATTTGTTTGGATGAGGGCAAAGCTTCTCATAATCAATAACTACCAGCCATTCTGGTGTATGTGTTGCAATATTTGCAACAAAATATCAAATGTAGGCTTTGGCGAAGTGTACCAATGCATTTATTACAAGTACAATCGTGCAAAGGGAACACCAAGGTGCTGCTGCTTACACTTCTTCTAAAATCATGAATCTAATTTAGTTTGTCTACATGTTATTTACTAGGTGGCATTACTATAACAGCTGATTGCATCATTTTTTTGAAACAAAATATACAGGGCAATGGTGCATGTGCAACTGCAAGATTACACCGGCTACATTAATGCAATTATGATAGGCGAGACAGTAGAATTATTCTTCCAATGCTCAGGAGAAAAGCTTATGGAAATTAAAAGATCGATATGTAAAACAAACTATGTTTCATGCTTTAAACTTCTTGCACTACTTTAGCTTATCGATAGTTCGTTATATATTTTGAATTTTAGGACAATGAAGACATATTGAATCACATTCGTACTTCAACTACTGAAGAACATATTGTGTATGTCAAAGCAGTGAACAACAGCAGAAGATGCACGAGTCTCAAGTACGATGTTATTTTCATGCTAAATCCCATGTTAGACACAGGCACGTGTTCAAATCCAACAGACAAAATAGCTAGCAGTGTATGTGCAAAATTAATAATACAGATAGTGCGGGCATTAACAGAAAGGCTGGTGAACAAATAGATCTGACCGTCTTGTCTCTGGAAGATTCTCACACCAGTCAACAGGCAGAAAAATAGAAAAGTCATAAAATCAGCAAAGACATTGGGTTTTACGAAGCTGCAGATTTCATCGTCCTTCCAACTATTGCCGAAGACAGTACTGCACATTGTTAGCATTAAAGGTCGACGCCGTGAAACTGGAAATTGTATTTTTGATCGTAATGATATTGTCAGATTATCTACTGATATCCTCTTATCTCATTAGTGTACGACAGTAATTATCTTGCTTTAAGAGAGCTACATTGTTTTGCGGTTAAGCTATTGTCTAAGCACCCATTTTTTTTGACAAAATATACACCATGTTCTTATTTGTAGACAAAAGAAGATGGTTATTATTCTGTTTAATGGATGTTTGTTCCAACATTTATGGCTAATGTATTTACATATTTTGAACTTCTTCGTGTACATTGTCTGAAAGTTTCTAATTTCTTTCTTCTCATCTTAGATCACACCTTGTATATCTTTTAACTATTACTTATATGACAATGTTGCAAATTTAGGTTGTTGACAAAATTTGGGAAATAGAAAAATATATCATATAAAGTTTTAAAATTGGGTTACCTTGAGGCAATTGCATTTTTCTTTCTAGATATTAAAAAAAAAATGTACATGTTTCAAAACCATTGTATCTTGGGTGGAAAGTACACTTGAAAGTCTCAAAACACATGATCAACCAAAGCTATTTAATTATGTCTTCCACTAGCATAAGCATATGCAGACAGATATGCATTAGAAATGTAGCTGCTATAATCATGAGTTTAGGCGTATGGTTTTTACATTTCATACGTCTCCGGCTTAACTTATCTTCGAACTATCAACTAAGCAATCAAACACTCCCACAAAATTAGACAATGGCCCCCACATGACACCACATGGCTCCGCACTACTGCTAGCTTCATTTCCATACTTATAAGTAATTGTCTACAAGCAGAAACTCCTGTAAGCTCAGGTCAATCTTTTGCCCGTCTCCCACAATGGCATTTTAACTAATGTACTTGAAGTTTGATCGTTATGTAACAATAGCATTTCATATATTCTAAACAATACCTTCAAAGAAGAAGTTGCGGTTATGTGTTTAACCACGCGGTTGAAGTAAATGTTGCAATTGACACAAGTCGTTGATTGCAGCTACAATAGGGAGGTAGGAATATTAGGTGCACAATGGCTTCTCCCAATGAAAATGAAGGATGGTAGAGATACTACGGATGTACTACGGATGCTTACTGTGTGGCCAAATACAACCAGAAATGGGTTCGAACACAAACTATTCTCGACAATTTCAGTCCCAAATGGAATGAATAATACACTTGGGAACTCTATGATCCATGTAGAGTCATAACTTTGGGAGTATTCAACAATTGCCACTTGGGAAGTGACAAGCATGGAGTTGGCGGAGCACAAGATGCAAATATTGGGAAGGTACGCATAAGCTATTACTGGACGGGAGGATTAGTGGTGGCTAAATAAATAGAATTGGGGTTACCTACAAATAAAACCATTGTTATTTCTGAGTTGATTCTATCATTATTCATATCCCAATTTTCAAGAAATCCCATGGAATTTTTATTGGAATAATTAGAGATAGGCCAAGAATTTAAGCATGAGTTTCCAAAGAATTTCTCAAATATTCTCATATCAGATAATTGATTTTCCAGTGAATTAGTATTAGCACCTTGCTTCTGATTATGAGAACTTGATTCTTCAACAACTTCAAATGAACTACCAATTTGGTTTTGCGTGTTATCTCGTGTGTGTAGGGAGGATATGGGCAAGTCATAATACATTGATATTTGATTGTACACGCACAAGGGATGCATTTGCTGAGATTAACATGCATGTTCCTGAGCCAAATGGAACTATTGATTCATTGGCATTATTGTGCAGAAGTTTGGAAGGAGAGCTGGTGACATGAATGTAGAATCCTTGTGCATTCTGCACATTACTTACAATTGTTGGAAGTTTTTCAATATAACAAGAAAGAGAATGAGGCATCAACTTTGTGGGACATCAATTAAATCGATCCCATTTTTTTTTTAATTCTGAATCATATTTGGCCCAATAGATTTGCAGAACTATGTGGGCAATGCTCCTTTTCAAGTTTAATTAAATTCAGCATTTCTCTTATATGTCATTATAGGAACTTGTTGAATGGGAGCACAAAAGAAAAAATGCTGGTAAAATGCATACGTGTGGACACGATGCACACGTGACCATGATTATTGGCACGCAAAAAATTTGAAAGCACACAAAAAACATTTAAAGGTATGTCTATTTGCTCATAGTTTGATTCTCTGTTTACACACGTGTTATAAGATAGCACGTCGATATTATTTGATTTTTTCAAAATCTTGAACTCTTTGATACATACAATTTCAGCTTTCACCCTTTATTCTTAAGAAAAGTTAAATGTTATACTATTTCATATACTAAATACAGGGATCAAAGTATTTGGTGTTGGTTTATATTTTTATTTCCATTAAGTTTTCAATAAAATCAGTTATAATTTTGTAATCTAATTGACTAATTATTTTATTAGATCTATTGATTACATATTACATAAATACCATGCTTTCTTAAACATAACTTGCAAGTATATCATCTATCTGTCAGTACAATGTACTAATCCATAAAGATGATCACTAAGAAGAATTCATTCCTAAAGCTATAAATGGTGATGTAGCTCTAAGCTTTTGGTGCACTCAACTTTTTGTATTTCAACTTCAAAATGCCAAAGATGTTATGTATTACAGTTTCTTTTCACTATGGAAGCAATTCATTTTTGGACAAATAATATCATAAACTATCACTACTTTTCCAGTGTTTAAATTTGGTCATGAACTATCATTTTGTTAGATTTATGTCATCTTTTCGTTTTTTTCTCCTTCCATTTTTGGGTCGTTCATTCCAAGACTAAAGAGTATACCAAAAAAGGGTGAGTCCTAAGCTATTTTTTCATTTATTGTAATTCCATGTTTATCTTTTCAGCTCAACTCTCGCAACTATTTTTCTTTTTATTGATTTAATGTTTTGTGTAGCATCGCACATATAGGCAAGGTCTTGGAGGTATAGATGATTTGAACGATTATGATCAAGAGATGCCTCTTTCCTTTGCTATCGATAATTTCCTGTAAGGGGACACTTACTACTACGAAATTCGTGAGATTATGGCCTGCTTTATTTCCAATTTTTTATATAGAAGGTATTGAAGTTAATAAACTGGTCTAGGCAAGCTCTCTATGTAAGGCAGAAGCACTACTTTTACAAGTTCTAAAGAAGAAGAGAAATGTAAACATTTTTCTTTCAACTGGAATAAAATAAAATTTTGATTATAAGATAGGATTTAATTCTTATCTTTGCTTGATAGATTAAGAAATACTCTTTACATTCGTAATTCTGTACAATTATTACATAGTGTGCAAATATTGTAATTTTTGCATATATGCTCATAATAGAGAAGATGAAGGATATGCCATTTACAGACAGAGACAAGGGATGGCAGCAACTGAATAGAGGACGCTATGTATAATTCAACTTGGTAAGAGACCGTACCTAAAATTCCGACCAAATACTTTGCTTAAAGATATTCTAACTGTCCTTTTACAATTGAAGGTTTACGATCGTTGCACTACATTTGGTCTCAGGACAGGTAGAAGAATTGTGAAAATTCTTGTCTCACTTCCCCTAATTGCTCGATGGGAATATGACTACATAAGTTTTCAAATCAACTTTTTTCTTCTTCTAAATATTTCATTGTAAAAAGAAAGAGAATATAATACATGATTGAAGTAAAATAACTATTTTGTTTGCAGCAAGATGAATGGAAACTTCTGGATGCATGTATCAACCCCATCGAATGGATCTGAGATTTTTCATCAAATATTGCTACGTTTACAGCTGAGCTTTTTTTTTTTTTTTTTTGGTTCGATCTTTCTGTTTATTTTATATTTTTTAGTTACTTTCTTAACAATGTTAATATAGAAAATCTAAGTAGGCATTGATATTACTTCAGATTTAATCTATCTCATTTGTACACAATGATGAATTTTTTAATTTGTGATATATTGGTCCTTCATTTGTACTTAATTACGACTCTACCACGTGCAACGCATGTGTACTCACTAGTAATTACATTAAATCTGAGTTTTGAGATCCCATTGATGGTGCCAAAAATAGCAGATTCCAACAGTTCTGGTTCTTGAAACCTAACCTTTATAGTAGTTGTATATTCTGTCTAAAACATAGATTATAAACAGCAAATTGAAGCCATAAACACCATATTGTAGCACATTCCCCATATCAACAGCAAATTGAAGCCATAAAAACAAGATTGCAACACATACCCCCATATCAATAGTAGATTTTGAAAATAGATTTCCAAAACAGAAATTAAAGCATATGTTACAACAGATTTCCGCATATATTACCACATAAATTAACAGATTTCCCCATATCAACAAATTTAAGCCATAAGTCATAAACAACAGAGTCCAAATTTGTTTAAGTAAAGATGTTACGCCTATTTCTAGGTTCAATATTGCCCTCATCCATTAGTCAGAGCACATCGTCTTGCACAGGCCGTAGACCCTTTGAATACATTGGCATGAATAGTTGATCACTCCCATACGTATGCACCAAATTCACTCCATATGCAGAACTCCAAAGTGGATAGTGTGATCCCTGCAACAAAGGTTCAATCATTAGATTTTGAAAGCCTTAAGAAGTATATGCAACAACAATGAAAATGATTCAAAGACTATGATTTAACATCAATTACGAGTAAGTGTTGTGAGTAAGAAAGGAGAGTCGACACGGAATATTGTGCTTCTTGTGATGCTTGAATGAAGGTTGCAACTTCTTGTGTAGTACTTTGTCTCGGACTCATGCCTTTGTTTGATTTCGAACATAGATGTACATCATCCAAATGTTCAATCATTATATTCGAACATGTGAACACTATCTGCTGTTATAATAAAACTAAAACATGGATTAAAATATACCTTTGCTTTCTTCAAGCTAATTTCCAATGGGCCTTTTCTACTAAGTTTCTTTGGGGAAACCTTAGTTTTCGAGCATTTTGGATCCAAAATGTTCACGCTTGCATTTTTATCAACTTCTACACAATTAGATCTTATATGAACACTACTTTAGCAATGGAGATTACTTCCACAACTTGGTCTCAATTTCGATATAGACAAATTATTCGAATGACATTAGAGCCACTCTATTATCTTCTTGGTTCATTCTTCATCATCCATGGCAAAATCTACTACTTTAGCAAATGCATGGCACAATTCATCTTATCGTAGCTGCAAAGGAGTACTGATCCAACCATCATAATTGATTGTGACCCTCGTGTAGGCCTATCTACATCTCGCCTCCATTTCCTTAAGATATACGTCTTAGGAAGTGTTCTAACATCATTACCTATCAATACTGAGATAGCATGTTTGCAAATTATTCTCATGAACTCGAATGAGTGACAGCTGCAAACAATTTGAACTTTCTCTCTTTGAAACAAAACTGTAAATTTTTTTTAACTCTCTCATTCAATATTATATCCTATCGTACCTCATACTTCATTCCCAAAGATCCTCTTGTGTAGAGATAACTTCACAATATACCTTTCCCATGAACCCTTCTTTAAATTTCCTAAATTTTGAAATTGTGTAGATGGCCTAAAATTGCTTCTCCATTTCATACTTTGCTGCACATGGTACATTTGTAAAAATGACTTAAAATCTGTTTAGAACTCTTTTTCCACTTTACTCCTCAATGTTCGCTTATATTGTTCAAACAAATTGCTTTAAAGAGATTTTTCCTTTGACATGCCCATCGAAAAATGCATTCAAACTCTCACTTTGTTGCATTGTTGACACCCCAACCCAAAAACTTGTTTTCAAGAAGCATGGAACCCAACGGCCTCGGTCTCTGTATAGTCCACACAACCAATCATTCTCATGCAATTCATACATATCAATCATTGAACTCCAACCATGTACAAATTGTTCAGGACTTTGTGATTCATAAACCACTTCGTGTACAGCCGAAAGTATGAAACCCTTATGCAAATGGTTGCCAAATGTTTCAGGTAATTTCTTCTGTATATGCCACAAACACCATTTATGCTTCGTCTTTGGAGAAACGATTTGAATTGCATTTTTCATAGTCCAATATTGATCAGTAATTATTCCATTGGGAGCATGATCATACATGCATTCAAGCCAAATCCTAATTAGTAAAACAAAAGTCTCAGTATCCTCATTGGATACTAAACACATCCAAGCAGTGTCGATTGCCTGTGATGGTTCACATCAACAAAAGAGCGAACGGCATGTCATACTTATTAGTCAGGTATGTGGTATCAAAAGTGACAACATCACCGAATTTCTTATCTGCTTGTTTACACCTATTATTTGTCCAAAATATGTTCTTCAATCGAGATTCTTCGTCCAAATCCATATTAAAGTAAAAACCAGGACAATGTGTTTACATTTTTTAAAAGTAAACTTGTATTGCAATAGCATCTCCTTCCCTAAGTCTTAACCACCTAACTTTTTAAATGTAGTTTCTACAATCATTTTTGCACATGTCATATTGTCATATCCACATCCTTCAGCAATAGCTTAGTTATAACTTGTGTAATTGAATTACATCTCTATCACCTATTTCAAACTTCCATTTCACATGTGTACTCAGTTCTCGATTGCATCAATACAATCTAAATTTGGAAGGATTTATTTTGTGATTATGCTCAAGATGAACTGTGTTAATTCACCAGGTTCCACAAACCTTAGAACATGATGTCATCCTAGCTTTACACTCCGTTTGAATGGTTGGTTGAGGCTTCAAAGAAATGCTTGTAATACTAGTTCTTCGGCTTTCCCGACTACATATAAATGTCACATATCTTACAACTCCATCATCACCCTTCTTCGAATTTCTTTTTTCTAACTGGAAATCCTAGACTATAAGCATAGCTTTTGTAAATTTCAAATACTTCGTTATCGTCCTTAAACTTCATCCCAACCTTAGGCATAATTTCACTATCTTCTCCACACATTTTTTCTCCACACATTTTATCATTTATTTGGTCTAAATTTTATAGTCCACGATAGGTAAATAAAGAAGAACACTTTACTTTGATAAGATCGTCTCAATTTTATTAAAGTTTATCTTTAACTTTTGTAATAAAATTGAAAGTGCATTTGGAATTTATTGAACTGGACAAATTTAATTTATGATATTGACCACATGAATTTAATTTCGCTTGACTGATCTACGTAATACCTTAATTATGAGCGGGTAATGGACTTCGATTACTAACTTGAAGTTCTTTGAGGTATCAATGTGTGAAATCAATTACTAGTCAATATCTCGGTGCCTTAAAAATTAAAGTGAAATAACGAGGAACATATATTTGAAATATGAAATTCGTCACATATTTAATAGACACGATCATGACTTGAAATGATTTTCTTGTGAACAGTTAAATCTAAGTTCAGTAAAGGATATTTTGGTCATTTTAACATTGTTTCAAAAATTCAAAATGGTCGGAGGGGCAGTACGTAATAACGACAAGTTAGAGGATATAATTATTGATAATACAATTTCAATAATTTCAATTATACTAAGGGTCTGCTTGGAAGTTTTGGAGTACCGGTTATGAGAGTTTTTTAAATTATCGATTTTGGGCGTTTATGAGTAGAGCGGTTTTGTGTGGTTTTTAGTAGCAGTTTTTTAAACGATCCAACCCATACTTGAGAGTTTATTATCTAGCGATTCTAAAAGTTTTTTAAGATAATCAAATTACATATATGCCTATATATATATATATATATATATATATATATATATATATATATATATATATATATAAATTGAATTAAATTTGAAATTTTTTATATATCTACCTATCATTGAAAATATAAGATTATATTTATGTTCTTGCATGTGTTTTTTTTGTTTGTCTATGTTCTTTTATTTTTACAAATATTAAGTTTAGAGTAGTTTTGAAATTAATTGTTTGAAATAGGGTAAAATTAGAAGAAATTTTCAAGAACAGCTAAAAATCACCGATTTTGGAGAGTTGAGAGATACGCTTCAAATTATACTACACCAGTTTTGGGCAGTTTAAAAATTGCTCAAAATCAATGCTCTAAAAAACTAACAATCAAAGATTTTCTCAATATTTCATAAACGGTTCCACCCAAAACTGGTGGAAAAAAAACTCCTAAACAGGCCCTAAGAGTGCAATTTTGTTCTTTTAGTGGAATAGAACGATATTAATAAACTATCTTGGCAGACAAGAGTTGCCTGGGTCAAAATTAATTTATTATAGCTTTTTTTTAATTGGGTTCGACCAAATTCCTTCGATGGCTTAAAAATAAGAGCCGTGATAAATTGTAGAATGTCGAATCAAGAAAGGTCAAGAAGAACAAGACTAAGGATTTTTTTTTTTTTTTTTTTTTTTTTTTTTTTTTTTTTTTTTTTTTTTGTAAAGCACATCACAAAGGTAATCCTAAACACCTATGTGTTTTTATTCAAACAAAATCGTATTACTCTATTTAATACACAAAAATGATTCAATCATATTCACGCGAGTTTTTGTCATCACAAGAAATCTATTTTTGTGATGTTAACTCCGCATGGTTTATTATCTTTTCCAACAAATGGTATGAGAGCATAAGTTTTGATTTAATTTTGTGTAAAAAGTATAATTGATTTTGTTATTTTATGCATGTGTTAGTAAATGGCGGTGTTAGGGATTATGTGATTTATTTTGTTATTGGAATGAATGATTTTTCATTTTGAACAAATTTATGGCATTAGTTTTTTGTATCATATTTTACTTTCATAATAATTTGATTGACATGCCTTTATTATTTTGCAGAATATGCATCGTTTCAAGAAGTGTTGACTTTACATAATACATGTTAAAGACTTATTGTGCGTACATTCTGTTTGTTTGTCTGAACATTCTCCTCAGATTCTAAAATTCAATTTACTTGTTGATTAGGTTTCATGATGCTAGAGTCAATCTTGGTATGAATTGATTCTTGAAGTGTTAAAGATTTAAGTGGGTGCACTTGAAACTTGCAAGACCATCTTTGACATATTTGGTGGGTGAGCAAATCAAACGAGTTGATTAGCATATTTGTGAAAGACGGAAGCATGCTTTGCCATTTCAATATGTGGTGGTACAATTCGATTACAAACTTTGACTGGTGATAAAATCTAAATGGTCGTCCAGATTGTGCTCCAATGACATTGAGGACAATTAATACAAGCAATGTTTTTTTTTTTTTGTCAATTTGGTTTAAACTTGGCTTTAAGTCAAGGATTTATAATTCCAATAGCTATTGTTTGTAAAAAAAATTTTATCATAGTATATTTGTAGGTTTGAAGGCCATGGATGTTTTCCCTAATTTGGGGAGAGGGGAGAGGGGAGAGGGGAATTCGATTTGGGCAGTTTTTGACATATTTTCAAACCAAACCATTTCAAACGATTTGGAAAAATTTCAAATCAAACCAAACCATTTCATTTTTCAAACCAAACCATTTTTTGCGGTTTGCTTCGATTTTAAACTATGATTTACCTATTAACATAATAGTAATACATTTAAGTCAAGTTAAAATATAAGTACATTGGTCTAAAATTCTCAATACAAGCTTAAACGAGAAATTTTTAAACATAAATATTGCATGTTAGGCATAATTTTATTTAAATTCTCATTTTTCAAACTTATTTTCAACAACATATTTCATGGGACCCACAATTTTTATTATTTTTTTAACCACACATTTCACCAATTTTTTTTTAATCTATTAAAAAATTACTATTTACCTCCAAATAGGAACTGATATTTGTTTCAATTGTTACATTACATTAATATTTCTCTTAGAAAAAAAATTGAAAATGGGAGAAAATTAACAGAAATTAGTAAATAACTTGCCTCAATAATGAATTTATGAATTATGGGCCAGTGACCCAATTGTTTGACAAAAATTAAATAAGTCAACCCAATAAATTTAGTGTCGCATTGTACTTTTCTCACTTTGTAAATGTGTAAGTAAACAAAATTAATTTATTTTTAATTATAAAAAATTAAAACATCTCGGATCGATTTAAGCAGTGTTTTTCAAATAGTACGGTGTACCGGTTTGGTTTAAAATCTAAATATTGACGAGTCTACTTGGATCTGAACCAATGGTTTTAAACGAACGGATTCGATTAAGTTTACAGTTTGACGAGTTTTTTGTGCAGTCCTAGGGTTTACCACGTAAATATGGTGTTTAGTTTTATTGCTTTTATTTAATTTTGTGTGACTTGTATTTTAAAAGGGATTCAACATGCTCCAATATAATCATTGCATACTAAAATTGTTAAATTGTTCAAATCATTTAAAAACTAAACATGTGCGCTTAAATTAAGTAAATTGATAATATGTTTGAGACCGTTAAAATTAATGTTTAAACATATATATTAATTGTAGCAATAAACATCAAGAAATTCAAAATTTTGTAGGAAACATATTCAATCTTCTTCAAAATTATTCTATCCTAGGTCTAAATCCTTACATAAATAATAGCAAAAAAGTATGAAGCAACAAGAGACTTGAGAGTATGCTTTAATAATGCAAAGAATGTCAATGATCAACTCAACCAGTGCATAGAAAATTCCCAGTTCCCACACAATATAGCAAGGAGGAGAATGAAACCAAAATAGTTGTTGAAACTTTAATGACATGTATGCTATGCTAAGATAATGCTCAATAACCACATGTTTGGGTTGCTTAAATTATAATTTCAGTTGGTCAGATTGGTCAAACATAATTTTTATCAACACATTTCGTAGAACCCACATCTTACAAATTATTTTTTATCCATATATTTACCAACTTATAATTTCAGCACTAACAAACATGCACTAAGGTCAACTTAAGTAGGGCAGGGAAAATACCTACTTACATATGATGTAACGAGTGTAGTAAACAAAAATAGTAGTTGAAAAATGAATGAGAAACCTATTTCCACACAGAGAGAGAGAGAGAGAGAGAGAGAGAGAGAGAGAGAGAGAGAGAGAGAGAGAACTCGTGAAAATAATTATAAATATAATTTTCCAGTCACTTGATAATTTCTAATTTATGTAATTAACTATAGATATTTGAAGTTTGTGTTGAATAAATGCATAATAATGTGTATTTCTTTGTTTATAATGCAACAATGTGTAATTAAGTGAAGACTGAAGTTGACTACTTGTTGAATTTCAAGCTAGTCAAGATTGTGTGAGATGAAATAGAAATGGGATCGAGTGTAGGTAGTAGTAGATAGGTTAACAGAGGAAGTAGAATGCATATTAAAGGAACAATGGTATATTGAGATTTTGACGTAAATGAGGTATATGCAGGCCGTAGGTCTCTAGAGCGAGACTAACAATGATTGTTTGGTTGTATAGACAGATTGATTGTCCAATCATAGAGGCATGTTAATTGGGAGGATCGAGTTCGAATTGTGCTTTTAGGTGAGTGACTCCATATCTAGACGACATGACATATTTTGATATTTCTAGTCTTTGAAAAAATAACGATGGCATGCAAAGTGAAGTCAGAATGACTCAACACATTTTGACATCTTAGTCTCTCAAAGATATCAGTAAAATAGAGAGAGAAAGTTTTTTTCATTCTACCCAGTGTATACAAATAGTGATTGTATTTCACCTAGCATGTTTTTGTCTCTATTTAACTCTATGTATCTTTTCCAAATGAATTGACGCGCAGTGACTCTCTTAGAGACTAGAGTCATGTTTGGAAGATTTTTTTTTTTTTTTTTTTTAACTCTTTTTATTTCCAAATTTATTTTTAACTACATATTTTATGGAGTCTACAATTTTTACCAACTTTTTAACTACACATCTCATTAATTTTTTTCAAAATCTCTTAAAATACTAATTTTAAACTTCAGCAAACAAACACTTATTTAATGTTATTTATGTAGATTCCCACTTTTTCCCCATTCCAAGCACCAACAACATTATTAGTGGGTTTTTTTTTTTTTTTTTTACATATATGGTTAACATAAATTAATAATTATCAATATTATTGGACAAAAATAAAATAATATATATCTACCTTTTTCCATTTGAAAGAATTTAATTTTACTGGATAATGAAATCAGATGTTAATTACTCTTTTTACCCAACATGCCGTTTCATCAGTTACAAATGGATGGGAACAGATCCCCAAATTTTATCCTAAATTCCAAATTAAAACAAACTGAATCATTTCTGGTCAACATCAATGGGTATCATATGCCATTTACCAAATTTATCCATTTCAATGTTGATGTAAAATTTTGTATCCGTCATTTGGTTTCACGAATACAAAGGTAGAAAAATATGGAATCATATATCAAGAACAACCAATATTTTGGTAAATATAAACATTGCCCACCGTTTTTGTTGAAGACGAAGAAGAAGCAGAATCTAGAATCAAAGATTGAGTAAGTATTCTTAACTAGAAATTTAAAACAAATAGAATCATTTTTCTTCAACATGAAGGAGTATCAACATCCGTATATTACATTATCCAGTTTTATGAAAAAATGTACACGTTTTGTTCATCGTCTGTCTCAAATTAAGACGAATTAGCAGAATCTGGAATCACATAGAAAATACATCCAAATTTCTGGTAAATGTGAAATATGTTCCTTGGGTGATGTGTATTTCACTACTGATTTATACATGGTTAATTTGTAATAGATGTAATGCAAAAATTGGGTAAAATTATGAATATTTGGTACTATATCATCCGAAAGTATATAATATATCCATCCTAGTAAAATTTGCATAATGATGAATTTGGCATCACATTGTAGTTATTTGTTTGATGATATTAGACATGTGGGAAGATATTGTTAGATGTTTTATTGAGTCTATTTGATTAACAATGATTATATCATCACAAATGTCGTAGTCCATTAATTTTATGAACAATTGAATTGATGTGGTATGTATTATAGCATTGTAAATGGCTGGGATTGATGTGATGCATGAAAGTGAACATGTAACTTATTAATTTGCAACATATATTTGATATTTGATATATTGTAAAAGTGTGATGCAGGTTATGTGGTCTATAAATGTTTTGGCACATTAAGATGGTCGATGGAATCAATTACGGAGTTACAATGATTACTCGATTATTGGAATAGTCATTCCACTGGATTGTAGATATACTAAGTTAGTTGATATGATAATGATGGAATTGAAAATAGATAATTCACAATATGCCATATCCGTTCACTATCAAGTTTTAGGGAATGGTCCCTTGATAAAAATATGCAATAATAGTTCATTGTATTTTTATATAAAAATCAAGAAGAATGAAATTGATTTGACAAAATTTGCATTGTGTGTAGACTTTGAAATTGTAGCATCTAATGAAGATAGAATGAACAACTTGGGGGTGGGGGTGGGGGTAGGGGTGGGGTGGGGGAGGGGGATGGGGAGGGAGGGTTCAAGTTTCAGGTGCTGATAAGTGCATGAGTACATACGATAATAGGTCTCAACAAACTACATTTGGGTGTTTAGAAAATTCATCTGTGCCAAGGTTGCCAACAATCGAAGAGATAGGTAATGATATTTGCGAAAGTGCAGCATGTACCGAGCAATTTACTGAAGAGAATGATGTCAATATAATCTCCCGTCCAAGTATAGAGAATGTTAAGATGAATGCAATTTTCAGGAATAAGGAATTGTTAACAACAAAGTGTAGCTTTGCATGCAATTCATTACAGATTTCAATTGAAAGTATACAAATCAGATACGAATGAGTACGTACTAAAGTGCTTGGATGATAAATGTCAATGGGGTCTTAGAGCATCGATGATGTACAACAATGTTCAAAATTAGAAAAATTAAGAATAGACACACATGCTCATTGGACATATTATTGGGAGACCATAGACAAGCAACATGTTCAGTTATCAAAAATTGCATCACGTAAAATTTTGTGTCTCTGCAGACAGTTTATACCCCAAATGATATTATGAGAGATATGATGAGAAGTTACGGGGTATCAATTAGTTACGAGAATGTTTGGAGAGCTCATGAGCGTGCATTGGAGATGATAAGGGGAGATCCTGAGATTTCATATGGGAGGCTACCGGCGTACCTACATATTCTTAAGTAAACAAATCCAAGTTCGTGTACGAGAATAGAAACAGACAAAAGTAACAGATTCATATTTTGTTTTGTAGCATTTGGAGCATCTATAGAAGGATGGAAATATTGCAAGCCCAACATTGTGGTTGACGGTACGTTTTTAACAGGAAGTTATTGAGGGACGCTATTCAAAACCTGTACACAAGATGCAAACGACAACATATTCATACTTGCATTGGTGTGGGAGATTCAAAAAATAATGATTAATGGAATTGGTTCCTACTAAGACTGAAAGAAGCATATGGAGAGCGTGATAGTTTAGTTATCATTTCTAATAGGCATTGTAGTATCAAAAATATATTGCTGAGAACATTTACCCAACAGCAATGCACGGGGCCGTTGTTATCATTTGTTTCAGATTTGAAGACGCAATTTGGTAAGAAAGGCAAGTTCATTAGGCAACCATTCAACGCAGCGGCCAGAGCTTACACGGAGGCTGAATTTGAAACACAAATGAGGCTCTTGGACATCATTGACAATCGTATGTGGGGATACCTTGTAAGTTATACAATAAATGAAATATTAAATGTATACCTATGCAATTCATTTATGTGAACTGTTGAAATAAATTTGTATTGCTACAGTATGATATAGGGTGGGCTTACATGACCACAAATAGGTACTCGACAATGATGTCAAACATTGTAGAGTCGGTTAATTCAGCCACCAAATCGGCTAAAAACTTCCCTATAGAGGCTTTGTTCGAGTCTATGCGATGTACAATGCAAATGTGGTTTTTCAAAAATTCAAATGACATGAAGTCTACTTTCACAAGACTTGGAACTAGGTATGAGACTATGATGAGAGACTGGTCAATGAAATCAATAACTATGGACGTATTGGATAATATTTTACTTTTGAATAATGAACTTTATATTTTCATTATTTATGATTGTGTTGTAAAAATAAAATATATAATATTTGTATACATTAGAACTATGAATATCCTTTTAATTTATGAATTGATTCCAAACATTTATCAAGTGAACGACAAAACAACGTCGTATATGGTGAGGATCGATGAGAGGTATTGTTCATGCAAACATTTTCAAATTGATGAAATACCATGTCCACATGCAATAGCGGTACTCGGTAAAACAATTTGTATATCTACGACTACTGCTCACCTTATTTTAGCAAGGAATCATATCTTGGTGCCTATAGCGGTTCAATTTATCCTCTTAGGTATAAATCTGATTGGAATGTACTCGATGTTGTTGAGAAAATGGTAGTGTTGACACCTATATCAAAGAAAAGATCTGGGAGACCACATGAAAAAAAATTATGTTCAGTATCCGAGGTGAAGAGATCATTAAGATGTAGTTGTTGTTCAAAATACAATCACAATAGAACAAGATGCAAAAATCCAACACTGGTAAATGCTATCAAGGAAAGGAAAAAGATAGCAACCACTCGTAATAATATGGAGGTAACAAGTCTACATATTCGTAGATATTAGTTTAATATAATTTAATCTATAGATTGATATTGAATTTTATCTATGCAGGTAAGTGATAATAAACGCATTGTTCCAGAAGAATCTATTCGTATAAATTCTATTAAAAAAAGGAATGATAATGTAATATTATTTTGATATAGTTATTTGATTAATTGCCATATGTGGCTTGTAAGTATACAAGTTTTTCTCAATAAGTCTGGATGTTATCCTATTTATGTTTGATAATGAATGAAATTTCTAGTGAATTTGAAAAATTGTTACCCATGTAATTAGAAAATATCACATTCTGTTAACGTGATGAGCACACTTCATTATGGAACAGGGAAGAAATGTGTTTTAATGGCATTGCAATCTGTATGTATTATGCCAGTTTAATATTGTACAATTTGGTTGTATACCAATTATTGATGAAATGCTTGATTTACAAATTGGCAATGAATTTACAATTATCCACTTGGAAGTGAATAGTGCAAAGGAAAATGCTACCAATATGAAGCCATATCTCTTTAGGTGACATCAAAAAATTTGACTTGAATGAGGATAAACAAAAATTCCTACTTCACATTCTTCAAAAAAACCATATTCACAAACCTAATGAATCATGCATGCAAAATGGGCATTTTACCAGATAAGCTTGAAGAAATTTTTACCATTTAGTTTTCACAATTACCAAGATTCTCCTCCAGCTATACATGACAATGGGTCTGCTATAATTCAATTTTCTCTAACCAAGATGCAAAATGGGCATTTTACCACATAAGCTTCAAGAAAATGTTACCATTTAATTTTCACAATTATCAATCTTCTCCTTCAGCTTTACATGACAATGGATCTGTTATAATTCAACGTTCTCTAAACAAGTCTAAAATTTACTTGTATGAAATAAGGCAGTGACTGAATTGCTACTCATCCATAACAATACATGAGATAATATTTATCACATAAAACCGAAGTAACATGAGATACCTTATACAAAAAACTTAAAAGTAACATGAAGATCCAAAATATTCATGAATAGAATGATACTACTCAAAACTTAAAAGTAACACGTTTCTCCAGAAATGGTTAGTAAAAAATGTAACACCATTTTCCGGTTACGTGAGGCTACTGCTACTTGGTTATTCCAGGCAACCTTAAGTCGGGTTTCTTTACCGAATACTTGAACAGTTGCACAACCATATTGTGCTGCGCCACTCCGGTATCAAAATCATTCGGCATTTCTTTAATCTTCTTCAGGAATATGTACTCCGTGTACTTGACAACAAAAATTCCACAATCGCTGATGCAGGTATAATAAAATACATTTATTAATAAGCTCTTATGATTTGATTACTACTTAAACAACAATCAGTATTTTAGTATTGCCTATAAACTATATTACATTTTCATAAGCCGACTTAGGAAACAAACAGTCAACTGTTCAAGCAGATATATGCATTCAATAATTATCAGATTTGTAAAATGACATAATGAATTAATTAAACTTCTAACTGACAATCCAACATTGAGTTCAACCGTAGCATCAATCGTCTTGATATCATCTTCCGTCAACACTAGTCCACCGTCTAGTGGAATAAACTAAGTATTATATTGTGAATCAATTCCTAGATCAAAGCTAGGAAGATCTATCCCACCAATTGTTTTGATGACGTGTGATCTTATTACTTTGTCTTGGGGGACAGCTCGATGACTATGCACATTTGTCTTGCGCCACCTGTGACAACAAATTTTAATTAAAGACCATGACATGTTATCTGTTCGAGCATCATAAAACATTAAACTTGAATTTGTAGTTAGATATAGATGTAACCTTCGGAATTGTGTAAGTTGGAATGTCCTTCAACGTTTGATGTACTATCTGCGACCCTTGGAGTGTTTTACCAAAATCACTCATACCTTCCAGATCAGCAATTAAAGACTTGCCAAAGTCAGATAAGATGTTCAGAGTGTGAAACTTGAGACTGAAATGATTGGCTACTAATTTTTCACGAGTACTCTATGTCATGTTGATGCGCTTAGCAATGGAATCCTTCGTGTAGCGACATGGCTGCACAATCCATACGAATTTCAGTTGGAATATTATAAAATATTTTATTAAGTAGAAAGGATGATATACAATACTTTAAAATTGGTCATTTCAGGCTAGCCTTCCTGATTAGATGCTGGTTCAGTAGAGGGCTGATGCATATTCGTTCGACAAGATTTGATATTCTGAAAACATGTTGGTCCATCAACATTTGCATCAACATCACCACTTTGATATGCTCTTCATAAAGACTGTATTGCATTTTTAGGATGGGTTGTACGGCTACTTGAAGCGACATCATTTTGAAAAATTTTAAGGCGAGGTGAACATTGTAGTACTGGAGTAACAGATGCAGCGTGCTGGTCTTTGATGGCCAGCATGGATGGTGTAACATCACCGTTCACGCCAATGCTTCAATTTTTGTCTGGAACATTGATGATGTCTTTTCCTTTGGATCTGTCCTGTTCTCTTGCATTGATGCTATGAACAAATGTCGTTGACATATTCTATATGAAGCAAAAATTAATTATCAAATAATATCTCAACACATATAGCATTCATCAAGTTATATCAAAGTTTTTATAAAGAAATCATCATGTACATTAACCTGTTTGGTCGACACATCATTCATTTTTCTGTGGCTACTGGAAGTGAGTTGCTTATGACCCATTTTCAAATGTGGAAACCATACACTGCGATGAGACAAGAAGTCGTCGTCGCTGTCCTCGACCCGTTGACCATCTCCATCACCGTATTACTTCTCTCAATATCAGTTGGTTTTATTGAAGAAATGTTTAACTACATGAATAAAAAATAAATTTGAACACTTACTCTCAATTAACATAATTTCTTAACTACATACTAAATTGATGTAATGGATACTATATTACAAAATGTAATATGAAATTGAAAATTCTTACATCTGATCAGCTGAAAATATATTTCTCCAAGTTGAGCTTAGTGTATAGGTTCGTGGACATAGATTTCCAACATTGGTACAAATTCTACCTTCTAAGACTGGTAGAGTTTCATAAATCTAGATTTGGAACACAATGAGAAAATCGCTGATTCTATACGCAATGTACGGTCTACTGTCGCCATCAACTATTAATGACTTGTTCTTAAGACACGATTTGAGAAATGAGAGAGTAAATTTGAATAACTCCTTGCCCCATGCAAACATGTTCATTTCTTCGGAGTCTACAATGACCATCAACCATTCTTCGACAGAACTCTTTTACGCGGTAGTAAACATGAGGGATTTGAGCAGCAATAGGCAGCCAAGCCTCATTACATCCCGATTAGATAGACTTGGTTTGTTTAGGAAAACGTCACACACATATGTGGTGATATACTGGCTAAATGACTGAAATACTCATTTTTTATCCTACAGTATCGGTCATCGAACTTAGAACGTTCATCGTCTATATTGCTTCGTAACCCAGTAATGATGCAAAAATTCTCCAGTGTGAAACTTACCAGAATATCCCCAACATTGAATCACATTTCATCATTATTTGACTGCTTGACTTCTCTAAGTAGAACTTTGTGTATAAGCTGATGATTTAAAACCAATTCATTGGCCTGAAGAAAGTGTCCAAAGCATGTATCCGAGAATAGCCTCTTTTGACTATCAGCCATTCTTCTAGATAAAATGCTGAAAATCTTGCCATTAGAAGATGCATTGACTTTTTCGAGACACCACTGGCTAGAGTTGACTAGGTATTCCCATGTCTGTAGCATAAGAGTAGAAAAAATAATGCGTTAATTATGGATTAATGTCTAATTAGTTAGAAATAACTTTACAACAAATAAAGGAAAATATTAACAATTGTGCAAGCTTAAAGCCTATTTATGTAGTTAAGAAATCCACAAAAATACTAAGTTTTAGTTAAAACTATACTATGAATCATCCATTCATATCCATTGGTACAAAAATATCCCTTTAAACTATCTTCAAAATAATAACAATTTGACATCGTACATATTGGTTAACACAGAGTTTGATAAAATGAAAGGATCTCGTTGACGTGATAATAAATAATATTAATGATAGCAGCGACAACACATTTACATTAACATTTAAAAGTACCATATTTATGTATCAATCTAATGGTAACATTTATAAGTAACCTAGGTGATAATCATAAATGTTACCAACAAAAGAATCAAAAACCATTAACATGAAAAAATATTTTCATGTAAGTATCAAACCTTCTTAATGGTCACCTTATAATTATTTTTCACGATAACCTCATATATATCAGTAAGTATAATGATCGCAACTATACATTAATAGTAACATTTAAAAGTACCATAATCATGTATCGAATGGTAACATTTAAAAGTAACCTAGTGGATAATTATAAACATTACCCACAAAAGTATTGACGTCATTAACATGAAAAAGTATTTTCATGGAAGATGAGCACATGAATGTATCAATATTTTCAGAACTAAACATGCACACATATGATAAATTGGTGTGTAATATACAAACCATCACAACTACGCATGCCCTCATTGTAAGCACGATTTGAATTCAAGTTCGATATATTTAATCAGTACAACATGGTTAAAAAATACAAGTATAATACGTTTGTATAAAATGATAGTAACATTGTGATAAGAAAATAGATAACTTATGTGTACTGAATACGTAACACCAAATTAATATAAACAAAGATTATGGAATACAATAGAGAACGTAAACCCATATCGTTATAATTATAAGTTAACCTCATAATACTCATAATCTTGAATATTAGCACATGCGTGTAACAAATGCAGTAGAAATTTTTTCCTATATTTAATTTCTACAAATATAATAAATCTCCCTAAATCTTAAATAGTAAAATGTCTAGCAAAAAAAAAAAAAAAAAGATCTTGCAAAAAATGTGTTCAGATAATGTATGAATCATTATACAGAGGCAAACTACTGAATTATTTTATTTTTTCAAATGAATCAGAAAAATGAATGAAATAAATGAAAATACAAAAAAAAAAAAAAAACTTTATTTCCTTGTTTCACCAGGAGGTTAATCTTCTACTTCTTCTGCATCTTCTTCCGTGCTTCAGAGACACGATTTTTTTTTTGGAATGAAATACTACGTCTGAATCTATTATTTCGCTTCGTTTTGTTGATGTTGCTAGACATGGTGCCATCGTCACACTTCTGTAAAAACATCAAATAAACTGATCTTCATTTTATACAAAAAATAAAATGAATGTAAATATGTTTAGATATAAAAAAAACAGCATATACATGCACTAGAGCGAAATTTCAGCGATCTTGATTGTAACGTTAACAACAAAATTTTTGAGGATTGAAACTGAGGTTTTTTGATTTAGAATATCTCTAGTTTCTTTCAGAGACGCTATGCTTTTACCGAGGTGAGAAGAAATGAAAGGTTAGGAAGAAATTGGAATAAGAAACATTGAAAGACGTGACACTTTGAGTATAATTTTGGAAATTCATGTTAATTGCAAAATCTCATTAATTGTTGATAAGAATTTATGCCATAAATTCATCAATTCAGTTATAAATTGTATTTGAATTAACATTAATTAAAATTATATATATACAGTAATATTAAATAAAAAAGGATAATATTGATAATTTTTATATTATCCAATAAATTTCTAAAATTAAAAAAAAAAAAAAGTATGGTTACTAATTTTCTCTTATTAATGCCGACGATTGTTGTGCTTCCAAGTTGGCAAGCCCAATACAATAATGAAGTAAAAAAGGCCCAAACTGATAGACTAAGGTAAATTAGGGCACAAATCGTCCCACTTCGTCGTGCCAGTTGTGATTATTGCTTTTGTGCTTCCGAAATTGTGTTATTCCAGTTGTGACTATTGCTTTTGATGCAATTTTCCGACGGAATAGAAAGGGAGAAAAATGCTGGAGCATGAAGCTAACGCAAACTCTACTCATAGCAAGACAACTGGGCTACCGCGTAAGCGATTTTATCGAGCACGGGCTCACAGCAACCCTTTAAGCGATTCTCATTTCCCCGTTCCGATCTCACCTAGTCAGGTTGACTATTCCGTCCATTATCCCCAATTGTTTCCTTCGCCTGATAAATTTGATGGTTCGAAAAGGATTGAATTTGCCGACGTCGGCTGTGGATTTGGTGGGCTTCTTATTAGTCTTTCAACTATGTTCCCCGAAAACCTTATGATTGGGATGGAATTGAGAGATAAAGTGACAGAGTATGTGAAGGAAAGGGTTGTGGCTTTGAGGTCCTCTAATCCGGGCCAGTACGAGAATGTCTCAGTTGTTCGTACGAATTCCATGAAGTACATTCCAAATTATTTTGAGAAAGAACAGCTCACCAAGATGTTTTTTCTCTTCCCGGATCCTCATTTTAAAGAGAAGAATCATCGACGAAGGGTAATCAACTTACATTTGCTGGATGAGTACGCATATGTGCTTAGAGAGGGTGGAATTATATATACAATCACAGATGTGGAGGAGCTTGGCGTTTGGATTAAATCTTGTTTGGAGGGGCACCCTTTATTTGAGGCTGTTACAAAGGAAGAACTTGAAGCTGATGCTGTTGTGAAGCTCTTGAGTTCTGCAACTGAGGAAGGACAAAAGGTTGCTCGCAATGGTGGGCAAACGTTCCAAGCAGTTTATAGACGCATTGCGCCATGTGTTTCAAATTGCGAAAAGCATTGATGCTAAGCAGAAGTGTAGGATGCTGGATCTTGTTCTATGGAAGTCTGGACGTTCGTCAAAAGGTCCTGGACCTTTTTCTCAATGTTTTTGCAACATTTTGTAGAATTGGATATTTTTGGTTACTCTACAATGAAGGACTAATGAAGCTTGATAAAGTTCTTACCTTGCCCAGTACAGTCAAATTTGTACATGCCTCGTTTATTTGTTTTCTTGATTGCAGACTTTTAATTTGTTATATCTTGATACATCACTTAAGGTGCAACTAATAAGTTTTAATTTTTACGAACATAAATCGGGAACCCTTTGTGCAAGATCTCAAGAGTCGTCCAGTACTGTCAACCTTGGAGTAATAAATACACAACTTTTATTCATAAGAAATTCCATTTTCCATATGAATTAATTAGTACATTGGGAAGTTGCTCAAAAACATTGTCTAACATCATGTAAACACGAACATAGGGGCGGATGGGTCACATGGCGAGACCCCGCGTCCGCCCGTGCTGGAATTTCGCGAAAAAATGGTGCATAAAATATTTTGGGTCGCAACCCGGCCCAAGTTTGTTAGCCTGCAATTGTCCAATTATTTCAATAAATTGATCCATTTGATAAATGCAAAAAATGACCAAATCGTATATCTACAGTCAAAAATCAAATTTGAAAATAAAATTGAGAAAAGAAAGAAACCTAAAACAGGAACGGCCGAACTGAAATCTGTAATTGCAAATTTACCGAGCCGACGGAGAAGAAGGGAAGCCGAGCCGAGCATCACAGCAGTGATACTATTGCGAGTCTGCGATTCCGGCGAAACAAAGTGAAGAACTTGTGAGTCTGTGACACACGCCTGAAAGTGAAAGCAGAACCCAATTACCCAACCTTGGGCTCAATGGCAGAAGCTGAAGAAAGGTTTTGGAAGCTCACGCCTGGAGATGAAGAAAGGCTGAATAAAGTAGAAAGGTTTTAATTTTTGACTTTTTGAATCTTGTGCATAGTGCTCTTGATTGTTTAATATTTTGTAATTTGTTTTTAACTTATTATGGTTAATTGGTTATATGCTTATATTTTTTTAGTCTATTAGGTTAAATGCTTAATTAATATTGTAGTTAATAGTTTATGGTTAATTAATATTAGTTAGGGTGTGTTTGATTGCAAGTAAGAAATTTGGGTGGAAAGAAAATGAATTGCTAAGAGATTGTTAATTAAAAAATAAAGACAAATTTTCCATGGAAAATAAAACCTCTTCCCCTCCTAAGAAAATATTTTCATTGTTTTCAAGGAAAATATTGCCTTTTAAGGTAAATGAGAAAACGTTTTGCTTGAAAAAAAATACAAATCAATCAAATGCGTAGTTGAAAAATAGGTGGTAAAAAGCGTTTTCCATGAGAAAATGTAGCTATCAAACATGCGTAGTTGAAAAATATGTGAAAAAAAAGCTTTTTTCATGGAAAATTTCTTGCAATCAAACACACTCTTAGTTATTAGTTTCTATTCTATTATTTGACTTATTGACTTATATTGATTATTGCTTATAAATTTATAATTTTTATGTAAAATTTATAAGTTGCATAAGTTGCGTTGCCTAAATTTTTTTCTCTGTTGAGTGTTTCTTCATGCTTGCTGCCTGTTGGGACTTGGGAATCTGTATCTGGCCTGAAAATGGGATTGAATAATTTGAGTGGTGAATAATTTTATATTGTGTTTGTATTAAATGTTTTAGTTGGGATTGAATAATTTGAGTTGGGACTTGGGATTGAATAATTTCATTGGGGAATAATTTTCGTAATTTGATTACTCGATGTCTTGAACCGTTGAGTGACTAATTTACAGTCTACGGACAAGACATTAGACATGAAAAAGTTTTTTCAACCTCAAAGAAATAGAAAATGAGGTGATCTTGAAACGGTTTCAGACTATGTGACCTCAGAGAATGCAGTTATCTAGTCACACAAATTGAAATTGGAGTTGTACTAAACACTTTTTAGCATTATTACGACTTGTATCGAATTATATTTCACTATTATATGATTTTCTTGTTACTTGATAAGTTACGTATTTATTAAAAATATTTTCACATTATTTTTTCACAAGCATCGGCCGTGACTGGTTAACGTCCGCCCTAGCTGAACTTCAATCCTAGATCCGCCACTACACGAACAGGAACTTTGTTTAGCCTAAGCATTTCACATGGTTAAACATCAGTTTTTCCCTCGCAAAGTTGAATTACAAGTGTTTTTTTTTTATTTGGTGATGTTCAGACGCAGTGTCTCACATTTTATATCTTACTCTACATAAAATATTTTGGAAACATTTAAATTGAATTATAATTGTGATTATATATTAAGTATAACATGCTACATAAAGCTTTTTCCAACAGCAGATAAATTGCAAGATACAGAGTCGGTTTAAAAACTATGGCCTTGATTTTGCCTGCATGGTTGGAGATCTTTATAGGATGACCAATGAGTAGTACCGACCAATGCATTAACAAAAATACTTATTGTTTAGTCATTGGTTGAAAACGCACAGAAGATGACGAAACACGCGAGTAAAAGAAACTTCATTTATTTATCTTGCTCAGCTTATTTATCTGAAGCATGGCAGCGGCTGTTTATTATTAAAGCATATGCTAGAGCTGTCTGATAAGCTACAGGGTACATGCAGCTTATATTTGGGGAGGAGGTGGTGGAAAGAAAAATGGAAAGGGAGGAACGCGGAATATTGGAGGTAAAGAAAAGCCGGATGGGGTTGGAAAAGGAAACAGAGGAGAAGGATTGTTGAATACTGGAGGGAAAGGGAAAGGGAAAGGGAAAGGGAAAGGAAAGGTAATAAATTTCTCTCCTCCATATTCCTCAGTTGGAGCACTTGTCACCTTTTCCTTGAATCTGTCCTCTTGTGCAGCCTTTATTTGTCCAAGTTGGCGAGCATCACATTTGTATGCAAAACTTGTAACCACAATCAAACTAAGTAAAGTGGTGAAGTAAAGTATAGCGGTGGCTGAGTGTTGAGAAGCCATTGTTGCATAGAAGTATGTGGTAAAGAAGGAAGAGGGGTCGATGCATATTGGCTATACCAACTATTTACTTATATAGCTATTGAAGTTGAAGAGTTTGAGTTATGTGGCCGTAGCTATTTGCACGCTAGATTGATAGCTAGATATACGTGGTTGGACAAGGTTTTAACAAGGTACGACTTGTTGTATGTGTCTACTTAGTGTAGGTAGTTGACAATGTTAACCAAAGTTGCCTCTCTTGCCTGCAACTCCTCTATATCTTGAGGCCATGGCGATGAGTAATAAACATTTTGCTTTATGGCGGAATAATTTATTGCATGACTACTACTTTAATCTCTAACGGAACAGAGGTAGAGGGTACACAGTCAATTGATCATATCAGGCTGCAAGCAGAAAATTTGCAACCAAAACATGCCACAACTATTTATTGAATTATATATGCATATATAATAAACTATAAAACTTCTATGACATGTATAAAACACGACTGGACAGTATCTATTTATTTTTCTTATTTGCTATTAATATTGTCCAGTCCTCCTTTAACGGACGTCGATATAGTTTTCTTTACCTACACCTTCGACATATACCAATATAGTTTTCCTTACCTACGGAATTTAATTTGTTTTCATATAACAAACCAAAATATTGATTCAACCAAAAGTTTCAACCATAAGAGTACCAAGAACTTGTAATATCACAACTGATACAAAAATATTTGCTGGCTATTTGGGCGAACAACTCGGCTGTAATGAATAGTCTCTTTGGTAGAGCAAAATGTTTCACATCAATAAGCTAGTCTTGTGTGTATTTTTGTCTCAACAAGGACATTGATAATATGTTTCTACAATACTAGTTTTAGGTATCCAATAATTTATTAATATGTAAAGAATGTTACTATTGGTAATTTATTATTATCAATGTTTTTAAGTTTATAGTCCATTCGGTAGGTTGATAAAATTGTTTATCTTTATTTAGATAATAGTTATATGGATTATAGTTTTAGCATTATTTTGTTTTGTTCAGCTACATATAATCGAAAATTTTACTGATAAAAAGTCAATTTTTTTTTTTTAAAAAAAACAATTCTACTCGTATTTTTAGAGCGCTTTAGTTTGATTGCAGGGGCGTTCTAGCGCTTGACTAATAAGATAGAAATGATTTTTTCAGCTTTCGCATAAAAATAATTTGTCCTCTTTTTGGGGATAAAATTTATCCTCGTTTTTTGGTTAAATTGTTGTACGGACAGACATCAATTTCGTCAAAACACGTCGAAACAAATTTTATTTATTATTTTAATCATTGACCATATAACAAACGGGCCTTTAAGATAGAAAACTTTTTTGAAAGGGACTTTTACATAAATAGACAACTATTTCAAAATAATTAGATAAAAATATATATATACCATAAATTCTAAATATACTTAGTCCATCTTTTTTTAATTAGTAAAATATTATTTTTTAATACATTATATATCATAACTTAAGCTAATTAATAGAGAGTCATTAGAATATTTGACTATGGGATAAGTGTTTCGAACATCCAAATATACTTTTGATATAGTTGTTAGAAAAAAAAAATTCTCTCTCCACAAAAAGAAAAAAAAAATATCACAGTCATTAACCACTTATAAGCATCAACTCAATCTGTTAATATAACATTGTAAGAACCAAAAATCTCAACAAGATCACATTTGTAACAGTTTGTGATAATAACATTTGTAGCACTTTATGATACATAGCATTAGTATCACTTCATCTTACATACTATTTGTCACATACTATCACAACGCAATCACTTAATGTAACATGGCAAAACTCAAAAATCTCAACAAGATCACATTTGTATTAGTTCTTGTTACAAATAAAAAATCTCATGAAAATAACATATGTACATAGCACGTTATGATACATAATATTTGTGGCAAGATATCAATAATTCTACACAATCAGTTGATATAATATGTCAAGAATCAGAAATCGCGCATGATCACATTTGTTACAATTTGTGATATATATGTTACTATTAATTGAAACACATAAATCTACAATTATGACACATCATAATACATATGGTACTATCGATTGTAACACATAAATTCACAATTGTTTGATTTCGTTGTACCAGACCTTTGATTTTTTGGGATTCTTTTGGGATTGAATATTTGATGCGGGAGCGAAGATAACAATGAAAGAAAATTTGAATATTTGTTTTTCAATTTCTAAGTTTCAATCTCATGATGAAGATGCCAATGGACTAAATTTGGTTATATTGAAGACACATGTAGTTTGGGGTCAAAAAAGGAAAATGGCTTCAATTTAGGGATTTATTTTGAATTTTGATAACTAGATTGTAAGTTCGTTCATAAAACTGATTTCAATATTTATCAAACTATTTTAATTTAATATATTATAAAATATAAAATAATATGTTGTATTTTTAAGATTAAATGACAATGTTTGAAATATTATAATTATTTTTAAAAAGTCAAATATAGGGTGTAATTTTTTTCTTGAAACAACATCATATTAAATTCCAATTGAAAACTAATTTTTAACAGATTCTTAACAAATACTCAAATTTGAAAATTTATTGGCAAAAAATAATTCATCTTAAATTCGCACTCTCTCGGTAGAAAAGATGGAGGAGAGAACCCTTTGGGTTCATAATTTCAGATAGTGTGGTCTAATCTTAATTGATAAAGAAGTATTTTTTACTTCCACCAAAGCAAAAACACGACAATACATCATCAAGTTTAAAAAATGTTTATAGTCACAAAACAGAAAAAAAACAAACAAAAACAAAAAGAGATGGGGAGTTGACCCGTCTCCATTTATATATGATAAATAAGCCAAAGAAATCAGAAGCTAGGCAAACGACATTCCTTCACTTTCAAACAATATAATACTCTGAACATGCTGACGACCAACATGAGGGATGAGTCGATTTTGACATTTTCAGGGCCCGAGGCGAAGTTAAAAAATTAGGCCCCTAAAGCAAACTCTAATAAGTCATGGGCAAGGCACTGGTTGGACTTCAATGTTTTTTTTTTAGGGGAAATTGTCAATAAGTCAACTGCATGTGACTTGTTTCAAATTAGGGCAAATTTTTTTTCAAAATTGTGTTTAAGTCATACTTTACAGCAATATTTTAAATTAATTCTAAAATCACTCTTGTTAACCATATTTTCCATCGGCACATTCTTCCACCTCCACAAACCTCATCCACCTCCGTCGACAACCTCTTACACCTTCGGCGACCTCCGGGAAATGCTTCTTCTATGGCGCAATGTGATTTTTTACTTTCTTATAGTAAAATCTGGTGTTGCAGATATCTTGCGATGGACATGTGTTCAAAGCAACATGATTGCCCACTGAGGCAGCTCTAAAGGTCTTGGTGGTAAATATGGGAGTTCTAGATAGCAAGATAAGGAATAGAATTCGTTATTCACAGCTTGTGGTGAACTATTTGATACTTTCAGGAATTTTTGCAGTTATACTATGTCAATTTCAGATTAGTATTTTTTTCTCTCTATGGTGCTGTGAATAGTGGACAAAAAGATCAAAAAAAGTTGCAACCCTTGAATTTTATCGGGTTCGCAAATCAATGTGTGTTATTGTTCTTGAGCACAATGGTAACTACATTTCTTTTGCTTGTTTTGATTTTAAATTTCAATTGTTGAGTTGGTCAAAAATGTGAAGAAAATGTCATGCTTTAGATTTATGATTTTAATACTTTCAACCATGTAGCTACTTGGAAACTTTTAATCAGAGTTATTTGGTTCATAATTCGATATTCTTAAATATTCAAAAGAGATTCATAGTTCTTTATTCATTGTGGTTTAATGTTTATTCTACAGAGTACCCCACATGTATAGAAAAGTGGTTGGAATGGGGAGGTGGAGCTGGTAGGGGTTGAAGGAGAAGATCATTGCATTCACTTCTTTGATCCTAATTTGCCATGATTAGTTTTGGCCATGATTTGCTTTTGTAAATAACAGTTCAATACTGTATTATAGAAAACATATTGATATTGTATTATAGAATATCAACTTGATACTGTATTAAGTTGGCCATTAGATTATTTATGTGTTATTAATTAGTCATGTGTGTTGTTTGATACTATATTATATAGTATCACAGAAAACAGAAATGGACATAGAATTTGTATATGTGCTCAGAATTTTTATTATAATATATTTTTGGAATCTTCACGACGAGCCAGTCAAGACCAATTTCTTTGCCACTGCGTACGATAGATTTTAGCCATTTGAAGTTGTCTCTTTAGTTTAAAATGGTAGTCTTTAATTTTTTTTTGTCAAAACAGTATCATATATATAGTCTAAAACAGTATCACAAATAAATGTATCTTAATATATTAGTATCATACATGAAAATATCTTAATAAAATAGTATCACATACACAAACTAAAACAAAATAAAATAACAATATCATAGGTTGAAACATTATCATAATAAAACAGTATCAAAGATAAAAACATGGTATAAGTATACCATATTAATTTATCTAAATAAAACAGTATCATAGAACTGTTTTACTGGTTGAAGTAATTATATTGTTCTTAAAATGCTCCATTATTAGTACAAGGTCATTGATACTGTTTGCATTCAATAACATTATTATATATTAAAATAGTATCATAGATGTTTTACTAGTTGAAGCAATTATATTTTTCTTAAAATGCTCCATTAGTAGTATAAAACCATTGATATTGTTTACATTCAATAAAATTATCATAGATTAAAACAGTATCATATGTTGAAACATTATCATAATAAAACAATATCAAAGATAAAAGTAAAGGTATGGTGTAAGTGTACTATAGCACATTATCTATATAAAATAGTATCATATATAAAATTAAGTACAAGATATTTTAATAGTTAAAGTAACGATATTCTTCTTAAAATATTCTATTAGTAGTACAAGATCATATGTTTAAACATTGTCATAATTAAATAGCATTAAAGATAAAAGCATAGTATAAATATACCAATGAACATTATCTAAATAAAACAACATCATAGATAAAATAGTATCATTCAAAATATTATCACAATAAAACAATATCACAACAAAACAGTATCACAATTAGCGTTCTTTTATAATTAAGGGTATGTTGGTCTTTTAGTTCTAAAATGTGACTTTAATTGAATTAAGTTTTGACTATATGACTTTAGAGCCTATAAGTACACAAATAGTGACCGGCCTTGAATTTACTCATTTTTTAAATATGCCGTTTCAATTTTGAGCCACTACTTGATAATAGTCTTAGTACTCGTGGAAATGCGCCTTATTTTGCTTTATTGGCTTCAAACTTTTGCATAAATACTTATGTTTTGGAAAACTTCAGTAATCAATTTTTTTTTTTTTTTTTTTTGAAAATGGACACCTCTTCGGTTTTGGGCCCAAGGCAGTTGCCTCACTCGTCTCAGCCCAAAACCGGCCCTACTTGAGCATTCCAGTAAATTCTCCCTGAAATTCATCCATTGAGAAGACATGAAAAAAAATAAAGAATTTCACATTAGAATGAACGTAAAAATTGTTTTGACATAGTCTCATATCATGATTCCAGTATTATGTTGTCTTTGGATATCCTATAACAAGGAACAACAATTGATCATAAGTAACTCGATTTGATTTTTAGCATTCAATCTTTATAGATTCCAAAATTACTTTCGTTGATGACCCTTCCTTAATTTCTTCAACAACTGTTTCCAATCTACTTCATAGGAATGTAAATGGGTCATGTACCTTTATTTTTTTTTAAAAAATAACTCGAAATTAACGAGTTCTTTTCTTTTCGTTTGAATTAAGACTTTATTGACCAAATTGGTAATATACGTAAATTATTTTTTATATTTTTACGAACTATTATGAAAGAACTAGAGTTTAAGCTCATAATTACTAATAAACATGTTAAATAAAATTATTATAACTATTATTTAAAATTTAAACTTTATTTTTTTGTTTATAACAAAAAAAAATTTGTCACAAACTTAATTTTCATATATTTTTATTTAATTGAGCTATTCATTTATTAACTATAAATATTAGAGCTCCAACTCTATTCTCATATTTTAAGTTATTTTTATTATCATTCAAAAATAAAGAACATATAATTCGTAAATTAATTTTTATGAGTATTTTAATGTTAAATGAAGACATAATGACATTGGTTCAATATCATAAAATAATATTGTTGACATCGAAACTTGCAATGTCCACATGTCAACAGATCTCCAGTCACTCTTCTGCCAACCTGTAGATTACCTGCACACTCAGACAATCGTGAGGCACTAAGATATCTAGAGAAAAAGGGTCCGGCGATCGTTGGTACTCCGACGATCAAGTCAACTGCCGGTATATTGAGTAATATACGGAGAACAAACAATTGGGTGTGGGAGAGACAAGCAGACAGAGATTTGAGCAGAGTTTATGGGTGAAATTGATGCGTAAAAAGAGCGTACCTTAGAATAACCGGAGACATTGTATTTATAACACAAGAATTCTAATTGATTTAGGAAAACAATCAATTAGAAATCTAATTGGACTCTCTTTCCTTATGTGATAGGGTTGATCGGTTGTCATGGTAATCTCCCAGATTACAGTCCTTAATTGAATTAATCACGTTGCCTAATCTTTAGAAGATTGAGATTTGGTTTTCATATGAAAGTCCGTGTGTCAATCAAACATAATATTTCTTTAATTACTTCTCTGGTTCTCCCAAAATATCTTGCTGCCTGCTAGTTATAATAAACACGAAGCTCGGCAAGGCTCTCTAAGTTTGCCATGAGTGTCGAGGTCTTTCATGGGCCTTACAATACTCTGATTCAGGAATGCTAAGATGTTCGACGGGCCTCTGAGGCCTTCGCCGGGTCTATGAGACACTTATGATTCTGGAATGGGCCTATAAGACCTTAGCGAGGGCCAACTTGGGTCTTTATTGTATTTTTACTGACATGGAGGCCTTATCAAAATCTGGTGGTAACAATAGTCCTCCAAGTCAAGCCTATTATTTATGGTAGACGTTGGACTTTGGAGTAAGCGAAGAAAGAATTTTTGATGAGGACAAATCCCGCGGGTGTGGTCTTCGCAGATGTGCTGCTGATTACTTACTCAGTATAGTCCCCCAAGTCCGAAGTCGAACATTTATGAGGGGTGAGGGCTTTAATTGGTTAGACCCCTGGTGACATGGCCCTAGTTTGTGTGATTTTGTCCAAGCTGTATATCAAAGTAGTCAATCTGTTGGTCAGACAATCATAAGTGAGAGAGTGTACATTTAATGCCATTGGCGTGTGGTGGGTAAATGGGGGCGTACGTGAGGAACGTCTCTTCGTTTCAATAAATGTTTAGGGTTCCGTTTTTCACCTGTTGCCCTACTTTGAATACGAGTCTCTGAGCGACGGTCTAGATGCCATGTTTCGAGTTTGGATGATGGGGATTGAGGTGCCTCAATCTATATAACTCCGCGCCCCTTCCATTTTTGATTTCTTCTTGCTTCTGTACATATTACGAGTTTTGTTGAATACTCCGTCGATAATCAAGAAAAGTCAAGGCGTGTGCACTGTATCGACTGTAATCTTGAGGTAAGCGCTGCGAGAGTTGTTGTGCTTTGTTTCGTAGACTGCCTTCATTTTTATTTATTGGTTTCTTAGTTTGGACATCGTTCTCTGTCATACCTTTCGGTGATAGTTGAAGTACTTTCTTCTAGAATTGAGAGGGATAGCGATGTCTTCTAGACATGATGATTCGCAGAATCGTTCGGATGCCCAGACAAACCTTAGTATTTGGGGAGAGACGTCTTCCTCATCTTCATCCTTTCCATTGGCCGAGGGCATAGAAAAAGTCAATCAAGCACCCACTGTTGCTCGCCCGTCCACCACATCCACAAGTAGAAGAGGGGTACACTCAACCGGATCAATGAAAAGCGACCGTAGAAAAAGGGCAGTGTGACGCCGGAGTACCCGAGATGAGAGGATCATTGGATAAAAGGGATGCCCTGGTAGCCCTGGCGCTTGACGAGGAGCTCAAGCGTTCGGCCACCGAATCATCCATGGCTCGCTTGAAGATCACTGAATAGGAGTTAGAAGACATACGGCTATCCTATGATATTCCCACCTCTGTGAAGCTCAGGGCTCCTGGTCCCAGGGAGCATACCATCAATCCACCTGAGGGATTGGTCGTGATTTACGAACCCGCAATGCAGCAAGATCTTCGCCTGCCCACGCATTACTTCTTTCGCAAGGTTTTGAGAGATTGGAATCTTGCCCCCTGCCAGATAACGTCGAACGGCTGGGGACAAATGGTAGCCTTGTTACTATTGTAGGGTATTGTCGAGGCTGGTGAGGACTTAACCCTAAGGAAATTTGAATCTATTTACTGACAATGTTGGTCCGCGGGTTGGTTTAATATCTCTCCTCGGCTAGGCCAGAAATAGGGAACAACCTTCGACAGTCCCAACAAAGTGCATAACTAGAAGGAGAGGTTCATCTTCATCGGATGGAACTGAGAGTTTATAATGGAGGATCCTCTTCTCTACGTATCTATTCCCCGTCAATTTGGGGAACTTGGTATATATTGCTGTCTTTGTGCAGATTTTTTATCATTGTTTATGACTTAATGTTTCGCTTATTTTTGTAGACTGCGGGAAGCGACCCATTCCAAAAAAGGATCAAGGAGAGTTAAGGTCGAAGTGGAATAAGGTGCGAGCGCTTGATAGCGACTTCAGGAGTCTCAGCAATTTGTTGAAGGATGACAACTTACTGATTTGCTACGAACTGATGGGTGAGTCTCGCAAGATGAAATGTAATGGCTTTGCTATGATAAGCTACCTTAATGACTTGTATCTCGGTGTTTGTGTCAACAACTTTCAAGTTTAAGAGTGTTCTTTCACTCTGCCTCTCTCGTCACGCCAGCGGAGAGGGATCCTCAGCCCAGGCTCTTCCACGCGAGACGCCTTGTCCGTTACAAGAAGTCTAGGATGCCACGCCATTAAGGACAATCCACCATCCGACCTCCGATGTCCAGGTTCCAGTCCAGGCTACTCCTTATCCACCCTCGCCGGCATCCTCTTATCCTCTTTCTGACCCTGTTCTTTCCAAGGACAAGGGGAAGGAGATCGCCGAAGATATAGGTAAGGCAGCCAAACGAAAGAATAAGGCTCATACGGCTGCGGGTACGTTTATGGAAGATGCTCTCAAGACGAGGAGGACTGAGAAGAATCACCAGTCCTCGCTACATCTTGATGGGGGCCGGGGATGCCAGGAATTTTGGTTCTTCGACCGGTCAAGGAAGTCATATCCGCATTTCTCAGTGCTATAGTGAATTGGCAACCTCTATGATGGAGTTATTCCACGCCCATCCTGTGATAATGGCAGCAAGCGTCTACAAGTACTGGACCCAAAAATGGAAGAAAGCAACTGAAGAAGCCACAATGCGCGAGCGGCTACAATTGGCTGAGATGAACCAGATACGAGGTTTGGTCATGACCAAAGAATTATTCAGCACCCTTGAGAGTTTTGATGGCCAATGCACCGAAGAAGAGGCCAAATCCAATAAGATGTTCAAGGACTTGAAGGCTATGAGTCTCGAGAAAGCACAGCTGGAGTCGGACAAGAGAGCTCTCCAGTCCAAGCAGGATTTTGTTGTGATAAAGGAGGCCGATATGAAGGGTAGGTATAAAATTGAACTGAAGGCTGCGAAAGAGAGTTTGAAACAAGCTCGGGATCAGAAAAAGGCTGCTGAGACCTTCCAAAAACCTGCCGAGGAGGTTCAAAAGTTGGTCGAGGATCGTACCCTCGCAGCTGAGATTGTCATAGCCACTGCCAATAGCAACTTAGAGGCCATCGCTGTAGAAAAGGATAGGCTGCTGGCCGCGGCTAAGGAAGATGTGGAGAGGGTCAGGGCCGAGCACATTGATGCCGAAGCTAGGATGGTGAAGGCGTATCAGGACGCGTTTGTGGATACGCCCGAGTACCAGGACTTCGCCCACCATTTGATGACCATAGGTGGGGAGTAGTTGGTGGAACGGATTGCAGAAACTCACCCAGAGTGGGATATCTCCTTCCTCTGATATGCTCCTACCGAGGTCCATGAGCCTGAGACTCTTCTCGACGAAGGCCATGATGTAGGCGAGGATCAAATCATTTCTCCTGTTATGGGAGAAGACCCGCATCGTGCCGACCCTTAGAGAGGTGGTGTGGGCATCTAGACTTCTTTAAATTTGTTTCCTCCCTTTTTGTATATGTTCCAGCATCATCAATCGAATTTATTTTCTACCATATCATCTTCGTATGAAAACTTATTACATGCCTCAAAGGTGGTAACTTCATGGATGATTATATCTACTGGGCATGAGAAGTTGCTCTTGAAATCGATGAATCAATCCTCCAGACATTAATGAGGCTGACTTCTTTAATGTCCAAATAAATGGAGAGGCACCTCAGGCGTGTGGTGTTCCAAATACCCATTTGATGGCTGTACATTAATTGTCTCATTTATTGCCCTGCGTTTCCCATTCGGTTAAGTGTTTAGTTCTACATGCAATTCTCATAAAAACATCAAGGGTCATTCATTGCATTTTTTATGCACCCATAACCCAGGTAAATCCCATTAATTAATCCACATGGCTGTAACTTTTCCTGGTAGAGAAAGCGCAGACACCTCTATTAATATTTGTCTACTTAGTTCCAACGTTCGCCTCAAATGTACTATGAAAGCACGAATAAAGATCCAGTGTCTAGAGGACCAAACAATTGGACACATTCAAAGGACCAAATGTCCAAAGAATCAACGTTTAGAGGACCAAACGTGCGAGAGAGTTGGGCCTAGTAGCCTTAGCCAGAAGGTCCGAACGGTGCTTCCATAATGGACATCGATGACCAACCCATCAATGATCCTGATTCAGATGACGGGGTTGAAAGTCGTCTCCAAAGGTGTCAACGGAAATTTTTGGGCAGTGTGGCCTAATTAGTCACAAAATCAACTCGTATTGATTTTGGGAGACTCCCTATCATGGTGAAGTCAAATTTTTGCCAATGACGAAGCTCAGTGTGACGAAGATTAGAGTATCGATGTAATAGATCATAGATCTCGATATGTGCTGACTTGAAGAGGCGGTGGGGTAGTAGGATGATAGCCATGTTTGTTTACTTTTGTCTTGTAATTCAGATTGTGATGAATAAAGTAAGAATGTATCTGATTATCCTCGTTTGCAGCACAATTAAAGTTGATAGGGGCTATTCGGTGAAGATATATCTGAATGGATAACGCGCAGTTTCTTGACCAGATAGCTTTTGCTGGCGATTGAGGAACAACCGCTACAGAAGCGAGTTTCTGTAGTCAAGGCATTCACCTTAGCCTTCGCCTTTACACAATTGCGAGGCTCTCAGGTTGACATACTTTTACAACCTGGGCGGGGCTCTCATACTTTGTTTAGCGTTTCCACGTGGGATATGCATTGGTGGCGCCATTATGTTGCAATGATTGTGCAACTCACGAGGCGCGTATAATCCACGCAGCCTATATGTCTTTCTAGGGTTTATTGAGGTGCATCATCCCCACACACGTGTCCATTCATCTAACCGTTTGCATTCCCTTTTGCTTATATATGCATTTGCAGAACTTCTTCTTATTTCTCTCACATTTACTTCTATATTGCAATATTTGAACTTCCACCATTGATGGTCATGACAAGTTTTTATTTTTTGAGCATGCCAAAGCTCAAGATAAGGAGTGGTGGAGTTGTGGATGACATTTCCCATTTGTCTCCGATATCACGTACGGCACCCGTTCTGGAGATTGCCGTCCTGTAGGTACCAGAAGCAATGGTGAACATTTTCTCCACCTCCTCGTTGGCGCTAGGAATAACAGAAGAGGTTTCTTCCATTCCGTTCTCCACAGCACCTTTGTCTCCATTGGAAAATTTCAGACGACTAGACAAGAGGAAGGCGGTTGTTGATGGCGAGGGAGAAACGGCCGTGTTAGGAAGGGGTACGGAGGGTGATAGGGATGTGGGAGATTCTCATAGGGCTAGGCGAGGCTAGGGGGCTCCTTTTGAGGGGACTGAGGGTCACATTTTCCACGATCGAAGGGCATCTCAAACATCCACTCCTCATCCTCCTGGCAGGTTTGAATATATCAATGTTTGGTCTTGCCAGAACAAATTGGACCCAGCCGTTTTGAAAAAATTTCCAGCTCCATCCGCCATAGCAGCGGCTTCAGTTCATAAGTATTGGACTTCTACTTTCACGACGGTCGTAGATAACGCAGAATTGATGGAGTTGTTAAAATTGGCAGAAATGTACACCTCCCGAGGTCACGTGCTTAACTGTGAGTTGTACAAGGTGTTGGCGATGAAGGTTTACGAACTGCGTTCAACGGTCGAGAGAGGCAAGAATATCGATGCGTTGCGTTTAGAGAATAAAAATCTTCATGCAGAACTCGCCTTTTTCAGAAGACGCGAGGGTACGGGCCATATATGACATAACCAAAGGTGGGACGATCTGAAGGACATGTGTACAGGCACTGAAGACAACTGAATTGCATCTGAGGGCTTGTCAAAACATGATCCATGCCAAAGATAAAGAATTGACTAAGGCTTTGACGGAGTTGTCGAGTGCCAAAGATCTGTTGGCTAACCTTAGGGTCCCTGGTTATGCTGATCCCAAGGGTCTGACCAGAACATAGGAGTCATGTTTGTTCTTATCAGCGTTGTTTTTCTGATTTTAGAAATGTAAAAAATTTTTGTGAAGTGTAGTTTTATTAAGAACACCTTACCATGTGACATATGCTAATGTTTGGATGAACACGTATTAGATGTCTATTCAGCGAGTCAAAAGGAGCTATTCACGAGCCATACTCACTTGCTGCTGAATTCTCTTTACTTGTTTGAATGCGCGTTAAATGTTTATCAAGCGAGTTGACGAAGTTGGCCGCGAAACACGCTCTCTTGCTGCCAATTTCTCTTTACTTATTTGAATGCGCGTTGAATGTTGATCTAGCGAGTTGACAGAATTGGTCGCGAACCACACTCTCTCGTTGCCAATTTCTCTTTACATATTCAAATGCGCGTTGAATGTTTATCCAGCGAGTTGACAGAGTTGGCCGTGAACCACATTCCCTCGCTGCTAATTTTTCTTTACTTATTTGAATGCGTGTTAAATGTTTATCCAGCGAGTTGACAGAGTTGGCCGCGAACTACACTCTCTCGTTGCCAATTTTTCTTTACTTGGTTGAATGCGTGTTAAATGTTCATCCATTTCATTGACAGAGTTGGCCGTGAACCACACTCTTTTGCTGCCAATTTCTCTTTACTTATTTGAATGCGCGTTGAATGTTTATCCAGCGAGTTGACAGAGTTGGCTATGAACCACACTTCCTCGCTGCCAATTTCTTTTTATCGGTACAGTTGGGCAGAGAATACTTCGGTTTGGAAAATAATGAACTTTATTAAAAGAACGCGGCGTTTGAACGATACCGAAAACAATGCTGAAAAACTGAAAAATGGAAAATGAAAACTACTAGCAATACGGTCGTAGATGGATGATGTTCCAGGGGTGCCTCGTCTATCTTCCTTTTGAATCTTCCAATTTATAGGTTCCAGGCCGATTTCTTCGATGATGTTGTAAGATCCTTCCCAGGTGGGCCCGAGGGTCCCCGCTCCCACCTCCTTATTGGCTCGGAACACCTTTTTTAGGACGAAGTCATTAATGTGAAAATTTCTACCCTTAACTTTGGAATTATAGTATCTGGCAATTTTTCTTTGATAGACTGTTAGACGAAGTTGCAAGTCTGCATGTCTTTCACCCTACAAGTCCAGGTTCGCCCTACATAAGTCCTCATTGGTCACCTTATCGAAGTGTAAGTGCCTAGGAGAGGGTATCCCTACCTCGACAGAAATCATCTCTTCCGCCCCATATGTCATGGCAAAAGAAGTTTCACCAGTCGCCGTCCAAAAAGTGGTTCGATATGACCATAGGGTCTCGGGAAATTCTTCTGTCCATCTTTCTTTAGTGGATTTTAACTTCCTCTTTAGGGTGTGCTTGATGATTTTGTTAATGGCCTCTACTTGGCCGTTAGACTAAGGATAGTACGGAGTGGAGAAGTCCCTCCGAATGCCCAGCTTTTCGTAGTTTGAGTTGAACTTCTTCTAGGTGAACTGTGTACCAATGTTGGAAACAAGGGAGTGGGGTATCCCAAAACGACAGACGATATTCTTCCAAACAAACTTCCATGTGTTTTTCTCTGTGATCTTGGCCAGAGGCTCAGCCTCGCACCACTTAGTGAAATAATCCACCGCTACGATCGCAAATTTAACCTCACCCCTCCTGGTCGGGAGGGGACCTATGAAGTTGATCCTCTATTTGGAAAAAGGCCAATGACTGGTGACCGGGGTGAGGTTCTGAGCAGGGAGCTACAGTATGACAGCAAATTTTTGGCACTTGTCACACTTCCTTACATAAGAATGTGAGTCCTTCTTCATGGTTGGCCAGTAGTATCCCTACTTCAACGCCTTTTGTGCGAGAGTCATTCCTCCTGAGTGATTACCAAAAATTTCCTCGTGTATTTCCCTCATCACATAATTTACCTCTCCTTGAGTGATACAACGTAGGAAGGGGTGGCTTAAACCTCTCTTATATAGGATATCATCCTGTAGCACGAATTTCGTTGCCCTCATGCAGAGTTTCCGTACTTCCTACCTATCGTCCAACACAACTTCGTTGGTCAAATATGCGATGATTTCCTTCATCCATTTAGGAGATTCGGAGATCGTCATGGTATCTGGTAGTAGAATCTCTTCTGTGGATGGTCGGCTGAGCTTTTCGACCAGGATGGCCTTCATCAAGTCGGAGTCCCTGCTGCTGGCTAATTTTGACAGGGCATCTATGTAACCATTATCAGTTCGCTGGATCTGGAGGAGTTCGAATATCTTAAAGTGGGATAGAAGGTCTTTGGCCTTTTTTAGGTACGCCACCATGGACTGTTCGCAGGCCGTGAAGGTTTCGTTGACTTGGCTAACCACCAGCTGTGACTCACTGTAGATATGGAGTTTTCTTGCCTTCATCTCTTGTTCCAACCTCAAGCTCGGTAGGAGAGCCTCGTATTCGGTAGCATTGTTTGAGGTTTTGAAATCCAGGCGAAGTGCATAGTTGAGGTTATGGATGTCAGGTCTGACTAGCAAAATCTTGGCTCCAGCCCCTACTTCTCCTGAGGACCCGTCAACATATAACTTCAATGTTGGTGCTTCTTGTGGCTCAGCTTCGAGCAAGCCTTCTAGGATATGGGTGAACTTAGCCATGAAGTCTGCCAGAGCCTGTCCCTTTACGGAGGGCCTTGGCTTATAGGAGATGTCAAACTGGATGAGCTCGATCGACAATTTCATCAACCTTCCTGAAGTGTCCGGCTTTTGCAGAATTTATCTTAGGAGGAGGTTTATCAGGACATCAATGCTATGTGATTGAAAGTATGGTCAGAGCTTCCGAGATGCAACGATCAAAGATAAGGTGAGTTTTTCCATGTCAGGGTACCTTGTCTCCGTGTCTTGCAGGGCCTTGCTCACATAATACACTGGGAGCTATGTCAGTCCCTCATCTTGGATCAGAACTGAATTCATAACCTTTTCGGATACAGCGAGGTAGATGAGAAAATTTTTCCCGTTCTTCAGTTTGGACAATAGCAGGGCCTTCCCAATGAGGACCTTGAGTTCTTGGAAGGCCTTTCACATTCCTCAGTCCACTCAAATCTTTTTCCCCTTTGATGGTTTGGAAGAAGGGTTGGCAGCGGTCGGTCGCCTTCGATATGAATCGGTTCAGGGCCACCAATCTTCCTATCAAGCTTTGAACTTTCTTGGGGAAAGATGGTGATCGCATATCTACAAGTGCTTTTATCTTCCCAGGATTAGCCTCTATCCCGCGTGTTTACCATATAGCCGAGGAACTTTTCGGATGCGACTCCGAAGGCGTATTTTGAGAGGTTAAGATTCATACGATATTTGTAGAGTATTTTGAACATCTCCCTCAAGTGCCCGACGTGATCCTCGGTATTCATGCTCTTTACGAACATGTCGTCGACATAGACTTCCATAGAATTTCCAATCAGCTCCGAAAATATTCGATTTACTAATCGCTGATATATGGCTCCTATGTTCATCAGGACGAAAGACATCATCTTGTAGTAGTACAACCATTGGTTCATAATGAATGATGTGTGTTCTTCGTCTCCTATGAACATCGGGATCTGATTATAACTAAAGTAAGCGTCTATGAAACTAAGTAGCTTCTGGCCGGCAGTTACATCGACCAATTGGTCGATGCGTGGTAGCAGGAAGCTATCCTTGGGGCAAGCCTGATTCAGGTTCGAGAAGTCTATACATACTCTCCACTTCTTTGGGCTATTTCTTACTAGCACGGGATTGCATACCCATTGGGGGTAGACTGCCTCCTTGATGAATTCGTTTGCCAGCAGCTTGTCAACCTTCTCTTTTAAGGCACCATATATCTCGACGCTCAGAGGCCTTCTCTTTTGTATCTTTGGCCGCACCTTTGGATTTACCTTCAGGGTATGATAGGCCACGGATGGGTCGACCCCTATCATGTCACTATGTTTCCATGCGAAAATATCGATGTTTTCTCGCAAGAATTATTTTTCTTCCTCTTTCATCTTCTCGTTAGCTTCTCACTCACTTGCGGCATTCAAGTAGGGTCTGAAGGATTCACTAGAAAATGTCTCCAGCTCTTCCACCGGGGAGGCTAAGGAATTCGAGCCTATGGTCTGAGGGTCTAGATCTTCGTCCAGTATCATATCCTCTTCAACTCTTTTGGGGTCGACATCCATTGGTTCCGTGTGTATCATCATCACCATTGGGACGAGGTTTTCCCAGTTCGTGGCCTTTCAGAGTGCATTCATGTAACAAAACCTGGCCTCTGTCTGATTACCGTGAACCTTGGCGATGCCACCTGTGGTGGAGAACTTCATCGCCAAGTGATGTATGGAAGTGACCACCTATAGGTCTTTCAGTGCGGGGCCAACCCAGGACTCTGTGGTAGGCAGAGCGAGTATCTACCACCAGAAATTCTGTGTATTTCCTGAGATGACATGGGGGGTCTCCAAGCTCCATTTCAAGGATGATTCTTCCTTGTGGGATAAGGCTATCCCCAGTGAAACCGAACAAAGGTTCAAAAGTTGCCGTTAATTTATGATCCACGTCCATTTGATCTAAGGTACTACCGAATAAAATGTTCACGGCGCTTTCATCATCGACCAACATCTGCCCTAGTCCATTTCTAGTGACTATGGCGTAGACCACCAGGGCATTACAATGAGGATAGTGTATGCCGACCTTGTTTTTCTCAGTGAATGACATCTGTGGAGCTCTTGGTCGGTGTTCGTGAACCTTCCAACTCTCTACGGGCTCTTCTATTGCTACCTTCGCGTAGTTTCGTTACGAGTTTATTGTGTGCCCTTCGACATAGGGCCCTCCTATGATAGTATTGATTTCTCTAATCAGGTAGGCACCTGTGAGTTCTTAAGTCCTCAGCGGGTCCCTGTTTCTGTTATTTCTTTCGTCATTACAGTGAGGTCCATAGTCCTGACGCTGAAGATGAGGTCTCTGCCCTTGATTGGGCGGTCCTCGACGTCCTCACACTGGTCGATTCTCCTCTCCTTGCCTACTATTTATGCAGTTGATCAGTTCCTTTACATCTAGGCAATCTTCTGTGTTATGCACCCTAGTCCTGTGTATGCGACAGAACTTGGGTGAGGTGGCTGCTGGTAAAGAGGCCACTGTTGGTGTCCTAGGATGGGGGGCAGGGACTACCTCCTCTGATTAAATCTCTTGTAGTGGTTGTTTTGTGGTCCAGGAGAGCACTTTCTTTGGAAGCGGTTGAAACGGGGTTCAGGAGAGCGTCGCCCTTTCCTTCGATAGCAGTCGATCCTGTCTTTTTTAGCTTTTTCCCTATTTTCGATTGTCTCCTCCGATCGGATTTCACGCTGGATCAAGTCTACCAATTGATTGTAAGTCTTAGGTTAACTGTTCTGGATGTCTCTCCAGAAAGGAGTTCGTATGTGAAGTCCAGTCACCAGTGCATCTAAGACTTTGTCATCAGTTACAGTTTCAATCTTGTTGATGACGTTGCTAAACCTCTTGAAATAGCTTTTGACTGTTTCTCCTTCCTTTTGCTGAATGTCGTGGAGTTGGAAAATATCGGCTATCGTTGTTCGGTTGCCGACGAAAGTGTTGATGAACTCTCTTTTGAGCTAATGCCAACTCCTGATGCTTTCTGATTTCAGCTTGTTGTACCACCTCTTCATATCAGATGTGAGCATGGTGTTAGATTTCTGACACTTCACGGTAGGATAATGACCCTGGAGCTTCGTCTTGTATATATTGATGTGATCCGTAGGGTAGCCTCTCCCGTTATATTTGTCAGTCAAAGGCATTCTAAAAGTCACGGGTACTTCCATGGCCTTCATGTAATTGCTGAATGGGAGGTTCTTGTCGTCATCATCTTCATAGCATTCCAACTTGTCCTTCTCATCCACGGTCCTGGCGTGGACAGGTTTTGGTCCTTCTTTCTTTTCGAGCGGGCCTCATTGCGTTCATTGTGCCTGCTGTTCGTCGGTAGGGGTTGTGCTATGGAGGATCCCACCCCAACTTATCAAACACGCTGGTAGCAGGAGCTGGCTAGTTTCTCCGCACCGGAAGAGGTCTTCCCATCTGATTATCTTGCGAGGGCTTCAGAACGATGTTCCGAGGGTTCCTGCCATTTTAAAGGGGCAGGTTGTCCTGAGATCGATGGCTTTCTATTGAGTCGGACCTCGAAGGACTTCACCAGGCACGACTATGCTTGGGTCTATGTTGGAGGGATTGGTTCTCCAACAATTCAAGCTCTACCTTCATCCGGGCATTGTCCAGCTTCAGGTCCTAGTTCTCCTGCTCAACCGTCAGAAAATATTGGAGATCTTGAAAGCTTTCCTGCCGCAAGTCAGTGTGGTGAGACTCAACTTCTTCTTCCATGGAGTGTTCGTTTGCTTTGCTCTTCCTGGTAGAAAATATGTTTTCACCACAAGTTATAGGTTGTGTAACATTTTTCGTTTTTCACAGACAGTGCCAATCTGTTGAAGTCGGAACTTGCACTGTCCACATGTCAACAGATCTCTAGTCACTCCTCTGCCAACCTGTATATTACATGCACACTCGGACAATCGTGAGGCACCAAGATCTCCAGGAAAAAAAGGGTCCGATGATCGTTGGTACTCCGACGATCAAGTCAACTTCCAGTATATGGAGTAAAATATGGGGAACAAAAACAATTGGGTGTGGGATGGACAAGCAGACAGAGATTTGAGCAGAGTTTAGAGGTGAAATTGATGCGTAAAAAGAGAGTACCTTAGAATAAATGGAGACGTTGTATTTATAGCACAAGAGTTCTAATTGATTTAAAACAATCAATTAGAAATATAATTGGACTTTCTTTCTTTATGGGATAGGGATGATCGGTTGTCAAGGTAATCTCCCAGATTGTAGTCTTTATTTGAATTAATCACGTTACCTAATCTTTAGGAGTTTGAGATTTGATTTCCATGTGAAAGTCCGTGTGTCAATCAAACATAATATTTCTTTAATTACTTCTCTGGTTCTCCCAAAATATCGTACTATTTGCTAGTTATATTAAACATGAAGCCCGGCGAGGCTCTCTGAGTTGGCCATGAGTGTCGAGGTCCTTCATAGGCATCGCAATACTCTGATTCAGGAATGCTAAGATGTTCGACTGGCCTCCGAGGCCTTTGCCAGGTTTATGAGACATTTATGATTCTGGAATGGGCCTATAAGGCCTTAGCGAGGACCAACTTGGGTCTTTATTGGACTTTTGCTGACGTTGAGGCCTTATCAAAATCTGATGGTAACAAATATATCTTATTTTGTTATTTATTTATCTTAACTTTTATACAAATTTTTCACATCACACAGTAATTACACATACTTAAAGCACAATAATTTAATATTTTTTCTCTAATTAAAAATTTAATTGACACGACTATAATAATATATTTAGTACGCTTAATTAAATATTATTAAAAAAGATACAAAACCGATATGCACCTTTTGCAAATATTAGAAACATAAACGCAATATTCTCTAATTAAAATTAAGAGTATGTTGGTTTTTTTTTTCAACAAAAAAATAACTAATTGAGCACCAAAACATATAAATTGTGGACATTTGTGCCAAAAAAATAAATATTAGAAACCATTTTTCTACCAGGAGCAAAGATTAGAATCCATTTGCACCAAATTCTTTTAATACCTCACACTCCATGATTGCTCCCATTCAGAAGATAAATTATTAAATAAATAATCAAATAAATAAGGGTTAAACCTTAAACAACCACAATTCCAATTTTCACACTATACAACACCAATAAAAGAAAAACACATTTGAATAATAATTTAATAACTAAATGTTGAAGATGTAACTCTAATAGCTCAATTGTTGATTCATTTTCCATCCCTCAAAGACATGCTAATAAAATTACGAAATTCATAACCAAAATTTTTTCACCTTATGGAAGAAAAAAATCACACATTTTAGGAGAATGTGGATTCAATGAATTGGATAATTATATTATATTGTTGCTGCCGACGTCATTAGCTGTTTCATGGCCTTCATATTTTAGATGAAACTCATGGCCTTCATATTTTAACTGTTGAAAAAATAGAATATAATTGGGTGCGGAAGATATCTTTAATCTTCTTGTACAAGATAACCTTTGCCTTGTAAGGACCATAAATATCTCAAAATAAATGTCCAAAAGTGATTATTAAAAGAAATAATGAATGAAAGGTCTACCTTGGTTACTCTTTCAGAGACATTTTCATTTTCTAAATTTCTCCATAATCATAGACTAATTCTTGAACCTATTGTATTTTAACAACTTAGTAAACCTAATAGTAATCAAATGTCTCCTTAAACTTGCCTTCACAAGCATTGTGCAAGAATTATATCGTCTTGTTCCAAAGAGAAAGTGTTGTTCAGTAAACTAATTCTTGTTATACAAAGAGAAATCATTGTTGGGTAAATTAATTCTCGACATTATAGTTCTTTTGTTGCAAAGAGATGATTTAATACAAAGAAAAATCATTATTGGGTAAACTAATTAGAATTGTCTTGTTCTATCATGTAGTATTTGTGCATGAGGTATTGATAAGTCCTTTTCTTATCTTGTGGAGTCGAATTTTATTTCATTTTGTGATGTTTCTTTGTTGCTTTGATGTTGTAGCTATATGTTTTTGATTGCTGTTATTAAAATATATTAAGACTCAAATATAAAAAAAATTTATGCCATCCGTATTTTGATGATGCCGTGTCAGGTCAAATTTTGGTCTTTTATCAAATATCCTCTTTAATCGTTCAGGCTATGTAATCATTGTTTGGATGAAATTGGGACTATATTTGGGCAATGACTTCAAGCGTGTTGTCTAGAGAGCAAATGTACTTAATGAACTTTCACTGTGAAAATTGTTCTTTATTACTGTGGCCCTTTCTAATATTTTGTGGGAATTGAAAAGTAGTGTTGTGATGAAGAACTAACGGTAACATTATTGCAATTGTAACTCTAGAACATATAGCTACTAGAAATGTGCCATATTTTACAATTACTTCGTTTCTTTATTCTTTTCGGTCCATACGCTAACTAAATTTTGAAGCTCGGTTAAGATTTGAATTTTTCTTTATGGGTGTCTGATCGAGCTGGTTCTTGGTGGCTCACCTCATCCAGAGTTAGGTTCCAGGTTCCATTTTGTATTATTTTTTAGCCTTTTTGAATCAGCTTAAAAAACAACTGATTACTATATTTTAGTCCATTATTATGTGTTGAATTCATATGCTGGTCTTTATGCATGTTATGTTGATAACTACCAAGCACTTTTTCATCGCGTCTCACTGCAGCTTTCAAAGAGCTCCAAAAATGTTACGGTAAGTGATTTAAGTTTATGAAGAGTGACGGATGAGACAATGTCCATTGCTGAAAGAGTCGAGTCTTTTAAAACCAGTGAAGATCCATCTTTGGTCGAGCTTCTATTCCAGTATGGGTAATATCTTCTAATTGCTTGTTTATAGCCGGGAACTCAGGTGGCAAATATGCAGGGAATCTGGAACAAGGATTTAAAATTTACGAGAGAAAATATGTGCAAATAAATAATTTTCTGTATTGATTCAATTGAATACTATGAAGAAGATTACAATATATATATATATATATATATATATATATATATATATACTAGTTTTAAGGCCGTGCGTTGCACGTCAGTGAAA